>JAEQBH010003460.1:0-600000 GCA_016808115.1 Tetrastigma voinierianum
AATTTATATCCTATATTCCTTCCCACTCGTCGTAGTCAAGCTATCGCAGTGATAGTGGTCTAGGGCCTAACACAGTGATGGGTTTTCTGCATAAATGATTTGAGTGAAGTCAAAAAATGGTGAATTTCACTGATTTTGTGTTTGGTTAAAAAACAGTGAGGTTTTCGGGTTTAAAATCGAAATAAAATGTGAAGAAAAAATAAGAAAAGAACTCCCTTGGAAGTCTAAGGCCACTGGGTTGTGGCTTTAGGGCAAACTAACATGTCCCCTGGGTCTTTTTCCTCGCATCGGGGGAAGATGACATATAGTCATCTCAACCTGGACCTCATAGCTTTTAAACTAAACCCTATGATTTTTCCTTTTGAAAAACAACATTTTATCGAGCACAATGTCTTTAAAAATGAAAACGTGCCTCCCCGATCTACCTCACAGTGACAAATAGAAAGCAACTAATGAATCTCAAAGTGATCTAGCACAAGCATCCACCGAACCCCTAAAAAGATTGCTAAATAATCGACCAATGAAGGCATATCAAAATGAGTTCTAACCAGTGAGAAATAGGAACATAAATAACCAAAATGCGCGCTTAAAAAACAAAGGACCGTATGCTAATTCTCCAACCATGCCAAGAGTCAGCCCTCTTCAAGGGGAGGAAGAGGCCTGTGCCAACCATCCTCCGAGTTGTCATCCTCAGAGGAGGTTTGGTAGCCGAGAAAGCGGAGAGAAATGAGAGAAAAGCAAAACGGAGAAATGGAACCCTAACTTTATTTACAAGAAAACTGGTCCTCCAACAAGGTATACAAATGGCTTATGTAGCCTACAAACTATGAAATAAATTATCCAATCCAAAACATAAGTGAATAAAACAAGGGTAGAAAGGAGAAACCAAAAATTGTAGCAAAACAAAAAGTGCGTGAAATGCAGGAGAACACGGGGCCAAGCAGGATGCACAAGGCCGGAGCCGTGAAAGGCTCGCAGAGAAGCTTTCCGCAAAGGTGTTTTTCTTCACATTTTGCCCTTCTTTCCTTCTAATCTATGATTTGAAATGCTGAGTTTGACTAGAATTCTTCGTGCTTGAATCGACTTAACAATGTTGGCATGATTAGCTCGCAAAAACTGCAAAATTTGCCACAAAATGTGATCATTAAAATAGTAGGGACCGTAATGTAAATCGGGTTAATTATAACAATAGTATACAAAAAGCGCTCAAACCTATTAAAATAGGGTCTCAAAATAGCACTAGCACTAATCATTCACGCAAGCCTTTGTTTTAGGGCTTACGCTTTTCTCTTCTCTCTCTTCTTTCTTCTCATTTTCTACGCCAAACACCACCTTTGAGGATGACAACTCAAGGGATGTTTGGCTAAGCCTCAAAACCTGAAGAGGAGGGTTGCTAGGTTGGTTAATGGTGGTTTGCGGGGTGGTCCTCGCTTATGAAATGTACGAGATTTATTGTTCCAAACTTTAAAACTAGTATTTAATGCTCATTTAATGTGTTTCTTTGGTCACTTGTCATGCTTTGCTAGTTCAATGCAATTTTAGGTAGATGCATCGACATTCTTTAGATGTCATTTATGAGCTACTAAAATGAGGTTAAAATGTCGTGGTTTTCTAAACTGACAACATTAAATGCTCAATACATGTTTTGGATTCTCCAAATAGGAGGTTTTGCCGTTGGTTTTTATAGATAACAAAGACACTGTTTTGGCTAGCTTGACTATATGTCATTTTTTTCCTAATGCGGAGGTAATAACCCGAGACACCAATGTAACCATTTACAAGCTAGTGACCCAAGCCTTCAAGGTCTCCCTATCACACCTCACTTCAAGCTGTTTCAGTTAGCCCAGTGACAACAACACCCTCACTTTTTAATACAAATCCAAAAATCTAAATGAAAGCCTCACCATTTTGAATCATGATACGAATCATTTGTGGGATGAAAACTGATTCGTGCCACAGTAGGTTGAGCGGAATCAACAAAATTTATATCCTAAGTTCCTCCTACCGCTGTAAATAAGCTACCGTAATATAGCGGCCTGAAATGAACACGGGATGGGTTTTCATTCTAGGAATGTGATTTGCATAAGTGTGAAAAGGTAAGGCTTTCTATTCGATTTTGGATTTGTTTTAAAAACAGTGTGAGTAATTTTGAAAATTTAATAACCTGTGAAAAGACTGGAAGTGATGTGTGAAAAGGTAACTTTGAAGATTTAGGGTCACTAACTTGATAACATATAAACAAGTGTCCTCAAGGTTTTATCCTCTCGCATTATGACAAGCAACCTATAGTCCAAGCCATAACCGAACTTTGTTTAACTAGCAAACCTAACTAGAAACCACTTATTTGAGTCACCACAGAAACATGCATCTATAGGCCCTTTTAGTTTGAAAAACCCCAATATCTGTCATCATTTCAAAGGGCTCGTAAAGACCATCTAAAAACCATGCTGGGTAGATCGAAGTAAATAAGTATACACCGATCCCAAAGCATGGTAAGTATCACAAATTAATGACATTAAATGATATTCAACCCTTTGTTTGAGAAGATGGAGCCAAATACAGCACTGTAGATTCAAATACAAGGAGGCCAACCCAGACCCATCTAATAACCAAGCTTGTTTCCTTCCTCTTTCAAAGAAAAGAGGCTTAGCCAAGCATCTCTGAGTTGTCATCCTCAATAGTGGGTGTTTGGAAAATAGAAAATGATATATGAGGAGAGAGAAGAGAGAAAAGCAAACCCTAACTGAAGCTGCGAGATATTTACATGAAATGAAAATTGTGCCAAAAGATTTCTTCTCTCCAATTTCTTCTCTTCTTGTTACAAAAACTATGGGGGTTTATATAGGCCACCCATTTATGTGAAACTACAATAAAGCCTAACATTTTGGCTAAAATAAAGGACAAGGAAGTAATACACCAAAATGAAGCTCCGCTTTGCATTAATTACAAAAGGATGACAAGGCGTACAATTTCACAAGACAAAATTTCGCTAGGTAGCTAAATCACCAAGAGATAGTAGGGGAATCAGTAATTCCCTCATTAGGCATTGGCAATTTGCTAGCTAGCGAAATTTCACTAGCTTAAATAAATTTTAGGTGATAGCGAAACTAGATTTTTTCATTAGAACAAAGGTAGAGCGAAATCCTTGTCCAAATAAATTACAATTGGGCTTAGGATTTATAAATTTCTATGATCGTTGAATTTCGCAACTCAAATAAATTTTCAATCTTAGCGAAATCTCCGGAATTGCTGATCTCACCGATGGCCTACGCTCCTATATCAGATCAACTTTTACTTTGCCTTCATTCTTTCTCTTTTGATTTTTGGTATGTTCGATGTATCGATGAATGGGTTCAATCATGGTTTAGCATATGTCCTATTATTGAACTCTCAAGGTACGCTTAAAACCCAGAAAAACAACCAAAAATAACCTCTAAACCAAGATAAAGTTGATACTAAAGAACACCGAACACTTCAATTACACTGACATGATTAGTGTGCAAAAAGCACTCAAAACCTATCTGAAATAGGGTCCAAAATAGCACTTTTTGGGCACTAATCAAAAACCCATCCTCGTGTTCGACCCTAGACCGCTATACTGTAGTAGCTTGACTATGGCAAGAGAGAACAGAAATTTTGTTGATTCCAATCAACACCACCGTGGCAATTTAATCAAGATATTATGCCAAAATGAAAATAAAATAAGTTATCTTGTACATCAAAGGTTTTGAGGACTAAATTGTAATTTTACAAAGGATATGAAAGCCAAAATCAAAGTAGAGATGGGCCAAAATAGTAAAAACAAAGATAAAAGTGCATTAAAGTGCTTGGGGACTTAATGGTAATTAAGGCAAAGTTAATATTATAGAAGAGAGGAGACAAACAAAATTTCACATTTTGTCTCAAAATTTGTATGGCAACCCGTAGGGAGAAGGAGAAGAGAGCAAAGAAGAAGAGGAGGAAGAAGAGAAGAAGAAGGGAGAAACTCAAACCAAGGTATGTTTTCATTTAGTAATCATAGGTATTTGATTTCAAAGGTTTGGTATGGAGATTAGTGCTCCTTTGGTCTAGGGTTTTGTGGAGAAATCACATTAACCCTAGAATTTTGAGGTGCAGTGAGGGTAAACCCCAATTGGTGTAAAATAAATATGGAAGCCACTCTATAATTCTATGGTTCGAAGGAATTGGTGGACCTTAGGTTGAATTTGTAGGATTTTACCTAGGGCTTGTTGTAATGGAGTTCCAAACCACCAATACAAGTGTTATGATGTTTCAATGACTTTCATGCTGACTATCGGGTGATTACGGTTTTGAGGACTGGTTGCAAAAAACAAAGGAGAATGTTGGGTTTTTTAAAGGAATTGCTATCAAAATTTCTATAAAACCCCTGTTTTTGTTTTGGCTATAGATTAAGTTAGAATCATCCAAATGAAATGATTTCAATTGGTAAAAAGCCATAAGAGATAGGGCTACAAATGTATAGAAGGGACCAAGAGCAAATTTTAGCTCTAAGGCTCCCAAATACGGACTGAAAGGTGAGCTCGTGTAGCTCACTGATTATACTCTGTTTTGGGTATTGATGTAATGTTTTGGCCATAAGTGGAGTTTCAATCATCCAAATTGAGTGATTCAAAATTATGGGTAAAATAGACTTCTAGGAGAATAATTTATCTGAAGGAAGTGCAAGCAAATTGTGACCCTAAAGTGCCCATAAATTTTTCTAAGTGGAGCTATGTGCAGATTCTGTTCTATCAATTTGAGTAATCTAGATATAAAATACAATAACTTGAGTTTTGGTGATCCAAATTGGGTGATTCCAATTGGAGAAGAAACCTTAGAACAAGAGCTTCAAATGAGTGAAGAAACAATTTCTAATTTATGGATTTAAGACCCCAGAAATCAATGATAACAATAGGTGATTCAGTGAGCTAACCAATTTGGCATCAAAAGTTTCTGTAACTTGTGTTATGTGGTTGAGAGCCTTAGAGAAGGAATTTTAAATTGAAAATTTAAAGAGATGTCATCAGATATACAAAGGACTGATCTGGAGAGTTTCATAATTTTTGAAGACCGTTTGAATAAGTTTTGGGTAATAAAGTCCGTAGAGTATTGTCAAAAAGTGTCAATAAAATGAAAGGTTTTTTTTTTTGTTAGGGGCTTTTTAGTGCTCAAGGGTAAATTGTTCATTTGGATTTATATGAATGTTGTGTGACCCTAAAGTGAATTGTGTGTGAAATATGTTAAGTTTTACGCTATACGCAGGCGATTAATACGTTGCCGTATCTGCTGGAGTGCAGGCTAAAAGCAAAGGCGGGAAAGTAGTGGAGTTGTGCTCAAGTCGGAAACAAAGAGGAGTGTTCTAAACCCATTTTTTCAAATACTAGTGTATTATTATTATAAACTATTTACACTCCGGTATTTAATGGTTTCGTGGATGGAAACCATATTTGAAAACAAGCAAATGGTTTTGATTTAAACCATAATTGAAAGCAAGCAATGAGATTTAGTGCAAGTAAATGGTTTTGATTTTAAACCATATGTGAAAAACAACAATGGTTTTGATTTATTCAACCATATTTGAAAAGAAAGCAAGGAGTTTAGCAAGCAAAGGTTTTAAATTGTAAAACCATATTTCAAAGAGCAAGCAAGCAAATGGTTTTGAATTATTAAACCATGTTCAAGCAAGCAAGCAAGCAAAAGAATATTTCAGGAAAATGCTTCCAACTAAAACTTCCTAGTTCCTAAGCAAACATACCGGTCGGTATTCCGTGACATGCACGGTGGTGTTAGGACATCATATGCATTTTAGTTTTGCCTGGTCATAAACTTAGGTCATGCATCACATTTAAAGGAGACCAGCACGTACAGAGTATATGTGGTTAACGTGCTATCCAAATTATGGTGATGCATGCACTCGTGTCAATTCCATCATATTTGACTAAAAATATGGAGTGAAGTGTGCCCAAGCCCTTCCACCTAGGTGAGCGGACCCAGGTCTAGCCACCAGCACGGTCGATGCCCAGGCTCCCGTGTTCACTAGGTACAAAGAAGCGTGATAGGCCCCGCTGGTTGATGATTTATAAGCATGCTTAATATAGTTTTGAAAAATCAACCATCGATAAGTAACGATCGGAGCCCGTGCCCCGTGTTTGTTTAACGGTTGAGCCCAGTTCCCGCTTTGATTTCAAACAATCGGCTTGAGCCCAGTCCCGTGGCATTTTGGGCAAACGGCTGAGCCTAGCTCCAGCTTTGATTTTTAGCAAGCTGCCGAGCCTGTGCTCGTGTTTATAAAAAGTTTTGGGAAACTTTTAAAGCAAGAAATTTGAGAAAGTTTTAAAACTTTTAAAGCAAGAGATTTGAGAAGTTTTATGCTTTTAAAGAAAAGCAAAGCAAAGCAAGCAAAGGGTACGAAAAGTTTTCTAAACTTTAAAGGCAAGCAAGAGATACGAAAAGTTTTAGAACTTTTAAAGCAAGCAAAGAGATTACAGGAAAAGTTTTAGAAACTTTCAAAGCAAGGCAAGTATCAAAAGTTTGGAAACTTTAAAGAAAAGAAAGGTGCCAAGTAAAGGCACATGAAAGTTTTAGAAACTTTTTAAGGCAAGTAAGATTTCTCTGAAAATATCTTGTAAAGAGAGTTTTACCGCTTCAGATATTTTCATAAAGAAATCCTTTTATAAAGCATACACTCACCGAGCCTGCTTAGCTCATTATTTTCTGTTTTAAAAATCATTTTCCAGTATGCACGACGGAGCAGCTTTTAGGATTCTCTTGACTTTATTTGTGTTATATTAATACTTTTTGTGTAATAAATACTTTGAATTTTGTATAAAGGAATATATGTATGTACGTAAGGTGGTTTTGTGAAAATGTGTGGAGCTTGAGGCTCTTTTGAAAGAATGTTGTTGGTTGCCATATTTGAAATAGTGTAAATTGTGTATACAGGATTTGGGACATGTCCTATATTTAGTTGTTATGCTGCCGAAATTTTATAAAATCATAAGTTTAAAAGAAAAATATTATACGAGATCAAGGCAAGACTCCGCCCGCTTCACAGGATTATCTAGTCGTTAGAGGTAACGACTGGGGATTTCTGTGGAGTGGCCGACACACCTACCGATAGTAGGGGGTAGGGGTGTGTCAAGGTGGTATCAGAGCATAAGTTGGTATAACTCGAAATGATCCCAACACAAGTTGGTAATAGAGCCAAGTCTTAGGAAACTTGTGTTAGTTAGCATCGTAGTTTTTGTATACACAAGTTTACACTATTGGGAACCATGCATTTTCAAACTCAAAGTACATACATATGAGGCGTTTCAAAGTATTAAACAGTTGATTTTTGGTAAATACAGCACTATGTCAGGCAGAGGACGTAGAGGTCGTTCTAGGAGAGTCATTCCAAAGGTTTCCGAGCGTCCTGTAGTACTTGAGAGATATGAGCACGTAGTTGGGTTCCACTACCGCCTCTATGAATCACCTCCAAACAGTTGTGTCAGCCGACCATCCGCCACCGCAGGAGCCTCATGCCGTGATTGCTACGGCGCAGTAGGTGGCACAGATTGCGCAGATAGTAGCCATACGACGGGGTCATTGCCAGTCAAGAAAATTTCCACCACCACCTAGAGAGGCTATTGAAGAACCCGGAGGTCGATTGAGAGAGTACGTGTCGGGCGCCAAGCCATAAGGACGGAAGTGGTGATCCGTATACCGTTATGGTTAGACCGAGTGAACAAGGTTTACGGAGCATGGGTCGCACAGATGAGCAAGAGTCTTGTTTTCCACTTTCCGATGGAAGATGTGGCTAAGGATTGTGGGATGCCATGGATAGGGAGGTATCCCTGATGGTGATATCATGGGACTAATTCCAACAAGATTTCACCGATAGGTTCTCTCAAAGTCATATGATTCAAATTGGAGGAGTTCTTCAAATTAGAACAAAAGAAATCATGTCGCACGTATCAGAGAAGAAGCCTCTAACCAGTTAGATTGGTTCCATATATACAAGCTGATGAAGTCCTGAAGTGCAAGAGGTTTTTATCAGGATTGGAGCACCGAATTAAAGTGCATTTATTAGTGGTTCCTCATGATAGATTTGGGGACTTAGTTGAGGCCGCTCTGAGAGTTGAGCAAAGTACTACAACTATGTATCATAGTAGGCAGGAAAGTAAGAGGAGTGCACCAAAATCTCTCACCGCAGCTTCGTCACAATAGAAAGAAAAGCAAGGGTAGAGTTGTAGAGGCGCAGGAAGGGCCCTGGCGATGTGCATGCAGGCCCGCATCAGCCGTAGCTTGCGCCGTGACTCAATAAAGACGCGCAGATGCAAAAATTGTGACGTGGTCACTGGTATGATTTCTATCCTTGATCATGATGCATATACATTAGTGAACCTAGGAGCCACGCATTCAATTGCATCCAAGCATTTCTTAGATCGCTTCCAAATAGAGACCTAGCCATTAGAGGGTCGTATGAGAGTTTCCCTTCCAGCTGGAGATCCGTTATTCTCAGACAGAGTAGTCAAAGATAGTAGAGTTCTGATTTGGGGACAGGAGTTCCCAGCGGATCTTGTAGCCTTAGATATGAGGGACTTTGATGTGGTTCTCAGTATGGATTGGTTGTCTCGCCATAGAGCCACATTAGATTGTTATAAAAAGGAAGTAAAGTTGCATAGGTTAGGAAAATCGAGGTAAAGTTCCTAGATGATATCAAGTAGGATTACCTCCAAAGAGAGGTGGAGTTCACCATTGATTTGATCCCGTGACCGAGCCCATTTCCATTCCTCCTTATAAGGTGGCTCTGTGTGAGGAGCTGAGAGAGCCTAAGACCCGCTAGCGTAATTGTTAAGGATTCATCTCGACCAAGCATATCCCCACAGGGAGCTCCAGCTTCTTCATGAAAAGAAAGACGGGAGTTTGCGGTCAGGTATAGATTAAGGTGCAATTAAATGTGAGTTACCATCCACAATCAAGATCCAATTCCTAGGATCGATGAGTTATCTGACCAACTACAAGGGTCTCAGAGTATACTCCAAGATAGACTCCAGGTCAAGGTATCACTGAGGGCAGGAGAGTGATGTAAACTAAGATCAGACATCTGTGACACGCCACGGGCATTATGAGTTTCGTGATGCCATTTGGTTTGACTAATGCTCGCAGCATTTATGGATTTGATGAACTGGGTATTCCACCGTATTTGGATAGGTTCGTCATAGTTTTTATCGATGATATCCTAGTGTATTCAGTAGTCTGGGAGGAACATTCCAGAGCACCCGAGGATAGTATTTGCGGCACTCTAAGAGAGCGAATAGCGCTCAGGCTGTTGGAGCAAGGCCGCTGCTCGACAAGGTGGCATTTCTAGTCATGTGATTTCACCAGGGCGTGGAGTGTGGATCCCCATAAAATATAGAAGTGCTGTAAATTGGAAACCACCAAAGAATGTGTCAAAGGTCGGCTTTCCCTTGGTTTAGTAAGGTATTACAGAAGTTTGTCGAGGGGTTCTCCGTGATAGCGTGCCCCACCGACTAAGCCGACAAGGAAAGATGTCATATGATTGCGGATGCCCGGCCAAATGCAGTTTTGAGGAGCTGAAAGACAGATTGACTTCAGCCCAGCTCTAGCTTTGCCTAACGGGAGAGATGGGCTCAGAGTCTATACGATGCGCCTGTGCAAGGCCTTGTCAGGTTTTTGATGCAAAATGATGTGGGTGATCGTGATATGCCCTAGACACCTAAAGAAGCATGAGGAGAATTGTATCCCACACACGACTTAGAGTCAAGTAGCAATGTGTTTGCCTTAAAATATGGAGACATTACTTATATGGTGTTCAAGCAGGAGACATTACTTATATGGTGTTCATTGCAAGATCTTACAGATCATATATCTTCAATATATTTTCACCCAAAAGAGTTAAACCCGAGGCAAAGAAGATGGCTCAGAGTTGGATTAAGGACTACGACTGTACCATTGAGTACCATCCAAGAAAAGCTTAATATCGTAGTGTATGCCCTATAGGCGACTGTGAGAGTTCTTTTGTCTCACATGAGATCAGCTATCTTCCACTATTGGTGGATCGCAAGAGTTTTAAAGTGATATCAAGGCCGAGGATTCAGGAGCTCATAGCCACATTTCATGTTGACATTCCAGTGGACCATATTCTAGCAGGCGTTTCAGGATCCACAGATGATTGAGCTTAAGGAAGAGATAAAAAAGGGAAAGAAAGTAGAGTTTCAATTGTAGACGACTATGCATGATAGTGAAAGACAGAATGTGCGTGCTGCAGTACGGGCGAAATGTAAGAGAGACATTATGGAATTCAAGGAGTTTGATACTCATTTGGAATCGATGGAGTTCCGCCTACTACAAATGTAACATCAGCCGCATAGAGATGGCTCCATTCGAGGCACCGTATGGTAGGAAATGTAGTAGGACTCAGCAGGGCCGGGACGCAGGTTGGTGAGAGAAACTAAGAGGGCCCCGACCAGCTGCGCATCAATTTCAGAGAAAGTGAAAGTTATTCGTGATAACTTAAAGAAAGCAAAGATATACGTAAAGTTATGTGGACAACAAATGTGAGAGACTTGCGCTTGAGATAGGTGACCGAGTCTTTTGGAAATTTCACTTGAAAAGGTGTTTTGAGATCTCTGAAGCGAGGCAAGCTTAGTCCAAGATATAGACCTATGAGATTGTGAGGCAGGGACCATTAGCTACGCATTGAAGTTACTCCCTGCAGTTATCAAGGATTCATGATACATCCCATGTGTCATGTTAAGGAAATACATCCTGCATCCTTCACAGGCCGAGAGAGCAACCAAAGGCAAAATAAAGGAAAATTTGACTTATGAGGAAACACCTGTGCAGATTGTAGATCACAAGGAACAAGTATTAAGAATCATGAGAGGGAGGTGCCATTTGGAAGCCGTAGGCTCGTATAGCGCCCCGTCGCACCCTCACTATTTTCCGAATGAGGTACCTTCCTTTCTTTTGAGTTAGTTGTTCATTTCGAGGACGAAATGTCCTAAGGAGGGAAACGCCCCGATCCCGAGATAGGTGTACAGTACATTTAACTGTAGGGGCGTACCCGAGCACCAAGTGTCACACTGTGGTATTTTGGAGAGGAATTATGAAATCATACTTATGGAACCCTAATTGAGGTACTAGTGCTAAGGTAAAGTGGTAAATTCCAAAAGGATATAAAGTGGTATAATTTGAGAAGATAGTATGCCAAAATGAAAATAAAATAAGTTGATTTGGTAATATTAAAATGGTTGGCGATTAAATCAGAATTTACTACAAAGTGATACGAAAAGTCAAAATCAAAGTGTAGATGGGCCATAATAGTAAAACAAAAGTTAAAGTGCAATATTAGTGCTTCGGGGACTTAATGGTAATTAAGGCAAAGTTAATATTATAGAAGAGATGAGACTAACAAAATTTCACATTTTGGTCTCAAAATTTGCTATGGCAAACCCGTAGGAGAAGGAGAAGAGAGCAAAGAAGAAGAAGAGGAGGAAGAAGAGGAAGAAGAAGTGGGAGAAAAACCAAACCAAGGTATGTTTTCATTTTGTAATCATAGGTATTTGGATTTCCTAAGGTTTGGTATGGAGATTAGTGCTCCTTTGGTCAGAAGGGACCAAGAGCAAATTGTAGCTCTAAGGCTCCCAAATACGGACTGAAAGGTGAGCTCGTGTAGCTCACTAATTATACTCTGTTTTGGGTATTGATGTAATGTTTTGGCCATAAGTGGAGTTTCACTCATCCAAATTGAGTGATTCAAAATTCTGGGTAAAATAGACTTCTATTAGAATAAGTTATCTGAAGGAAGTGCAGGCAAATTGTGACCCTAAAGTGCCCAGAAATTTTTCTAAGTGGAGTTATGTGCAGATTCTGTTCTGCCAATTTGAGTAATCTAGATATAAAATACAATAACTTGAGTTTTGGTGATCCAAATTGGGTGATTCCAATTGGAGAAGAAAACCTTAGAACAATAGCTCAAAATGAGTGAAGAAAATATTTTCCAATTTATGAGTTAAGACCCCATAAATCAAGGATAACAGTAGGTGATTCAATGAGCTAACTATTTGGCATCAAAATTTTAACTTGTGTTATACAGGGCCTTAGAGAAGGAATTTTAAATTGAAAATTTAAAGAGATATCATTAGATATACAAAGGACTGATCTGAAGAGTTCATAATTTTTGAAGACCGCTTGAATGTTTTGGGTACAAAGTCCGTAGAGTATTGTTGGAAAAAAGGTCACTAAAATGAGCCGTTTTTTTTTTTGTTGCGGGCTTTTGAAGGCTCAAGGGTAAATTGTTCATTTGGATTTATATGAATGTTGTGTGACCCTAAAGTGAATTGCGTGGTGAAGGCAATGCTAAGTTTTACGCCTATACGCAGTGACACGCTTGTCGTATTCGTGAGTGTGTAGGCTAAAAGAAAGCGCGGAAAAAGAAATGAGCTTGTGCTCAAGTTTCTAAACAAAGAGGAGTGTTCTTAAACCTATTTTTCAAATACCAGCTAGACATATTATAAACCGTTTACACCTGGGTAGATTTAATGGTTTTGATGGTAAACCATATTTGGAAAACAAGCAAATGGTTTTGATTTAAACCATAATTGAAAAGCAAGCAATGAGATTTAGCAAGCAAGTAAATGGTTTTATCAAACCATATAGAAAAACAAATAACGGCGTTTTGATTTATTCAACCATATTTGAAAAGAAAGCAAGGAGTTTAGCAAGCAAAGGTTTTAAATTGTAAAACCATATTTCAAAGAGCAAGCAAGCAAATGGTTTTGAATTATTAAACCATGTCTAAGCAAGGCAAAAGAATATTCAGGAAAAACAGCCTTATTAAAATCCCTAGTTCTAAGCAAACATACCGGTCAGAGGTATTCCGTACGTGCACGGTGATGTTAGGACGTCATACATGCATTTTAGTTTTGCCTGGTCGGCAAACTTAGGTCATGCATCATGGCATTTAAAGGAGACCGTGGCATGTACAGGAGTATATAGGGTTAACGCGTTAACTAAATTATGGTGATGGCGACCCAAGTCAATTCCACCATATTTATCGAAAAATGTGGAGTGAAGTGTGCCCAGGCCCTTCCACCTAGGTGAGCGGACCCAGGTCTAGCCACCAGCACGGTCGATGCCTGTGCCCTTGTTCACTAGGATACAAAGAAGTAGGGGATAGGCCTGTGCTGGTTGATGATTTATAAGCATGTTTAATACGCTTTGAAAAATCAACCATCGCGCACCTGGCCGAGCCTGTGCTCCCGCGGTTTGTTTTAAGTAAACGGTTGAGCCCAGGCTCCCGTTTTGATTTCAAAACGATCGGTTGAGCCCAGGCTCCCGTGGTGATTTTAGCAAACGGCTGGAGCCTGTGCTCCGTACTGATTTTTAAAGCAAGGTTTAGCCTGTGATCTCGTGTTTATAAAAAGTTTTGGAAACTTTTTAAAGCAAGAAATTTGAGAAAAGTTTTAAAAACTTTTAAAGCAAGAGATTTGAGAAAAGTTTTATAAGCTTTTAAAGAAAAGCAAAGCAAAGCAAGCAAGCAAGTATGAAAAGTTTTCTAAACTTTTAAAGCAAGCAAGAGATTATGAAAAGTTTTAGAACTTAAAGCAAAGCAGAGATTATGAAAAGTTTCAGAAACTTTCAAAGTAGCAAGTATCAAAAGTTTTGGAAACTTTAAAGAAAAGTAGCAAAGCAAGCAAGGCATGAAAAGTTTTAGAAACTTTAAGCAGCGCGAAGATTGAAAATATCTAGAAGAGAGTTTTACCGCTTTTGAGATATTTTCATAAAATAAATCCTTTTATAGCATACACCACCGAGCTCGCTTAGCCCATTAGGTTTTCGTGTTTTAAAAACTATTTCCAGTACGCACGCTGACGCCGGAGCGCTTTAGGATCTCTCCCGACTTTGTATTTGTGTTGTATTAATACTTTTTTGTGTAAGGAAATACTTTGAATTTGTATAAAGGAATATATGTATGTACATAAGGTGGTTTTGTGGAAAATGTGTGGAGCTTCGAGGCCCTTTTGAAAGAATGTTGCTATTGCCATATTTGAAATAGTGTAAATTGTGTATAATGTAATTTGGGATATTGTCCTGATATGCAAACAAGAGGTCACGAAATTTTATAAAATCATGTTTAGAAAACAAAAATATTATACGAGATTGAAGCAAGTAAGACGAGCCATACCATTGTGATTTCACATTGGTACGATCGATTTGTGGAGTGGCCGGCACACCTACCGATAGTAGGGGGTGGGGGTGTGTCAGTTATGGTCTCAAGAAATTGGGAGTGCAAAATAGAGAGTTCAACACAAAGCACAAATGATAAACTGGTTGCTCAATCGATTGATCGATTTCTCGGGGGGCCATTATCGGGAAGTTTGTTGATAAACCCATTTTATGGTCATTTTGGGTCCAATTTGAGAGCTATAAAAGCTAAAAAGCCCTAGAAACTGGGGGAGACCAATTTTGGGAGCTCTTTGGGTGGATAGAAGCCCTCCATGGGTGGAAACACACTAAGGCACAAGTCTTTGAGGAGAAAAGCTTGAAGAATGAGGAAATTGAGGAAGAAGAGAAGGGGCCACCACTCAATTTTGTATATCATCTTTTTTCCCCTTAGTTTTCCTTTCTTTTCATAGTTGTATTTTCCTTAGAGATGTTTTAGTTTATTTTATTAGGGTTTAGATGTAGACAAAGACATAAATGTATTGATTTCTCCAAATTTATATTGATTGATGTATAATTTTTACATATGTGTTGAGTATTTCATTTATTCTTAATGCTTTTAGATATTTGACCAATATTTGCATGATTTGTGATTTGATTTGAAACTGAGAAGTGATGATTAAGTTAGACTATGGATGAAATGTCATTTAAATGATTAATTATCATGAGATAGAGATAGAAATGAGATTAGGTGTGGTATTATGTATCTAGGGTTCATAGCACCCTTAGTTATGATGGTTTGAGGCATAAATGTAATATAACCTTTTCTAAGGGTAGTGTGCGAATGTGAGAGACAGATTAACATATACATTTGTGAAATTGTCATCTTCATATGAAAATAAATATTGATTAATTGAATTAGGAGGTCCAAATGGGATTGTTTAGGAGGAATCTATACCCTAAGGCTTTTTAGGTCTCGAGTCATTTCGCATGCTGGGATTAGTGTATTTGAAGCCTTTTTGGCAGATTATCATCATCCAAATAGAGTTTGCTAGATTAGAGTCGATAATTAGTAACTCAATCATCGTGGGACAATAATCATACTTTCGTTATATTACTTAAGGTGATGTGTGCACTTGCACACATAGGCGTACCATTTCATATAGCACATTTCGAGCCTATCACTCTGATACCATTTGTTGGGAAACCTCATGGACTCATTCCCATTCACATTGGTATGATATTGTCCACTTTGGGCCTAAGCCTCATGGTTTTGTTTTTGAGTTTTTTCCCCAAAATGTCTCATACCAATTGGATATTGTCCATACTTATTAAAATTTGATCATGACTTAGCAAAATAACTAAGAGGGGGGTGAATTGGTTTTCTCAAAAAAAAAAATTTCAAATCAATAAGAAATCTACAAATTTAACTAAAAAAATATTAAATAAAGAGATATAGGGTAGAGAAATCAAACTCCGGATTTATAGTGGTTCGGCACACCCTTGCCTACGTCCACTTCTGCTCAACCTTTAACCGATGAGCGTTTCACTAGTTTCAAGCTCCAACGCGAGTTTCTTCCTTTTACACTTGAATTTTGGCTCCAATGGGCACTTCAAAAATTCTTCAAGCTATACTCACTTGAAGCCTTCTTTAATGTTCAATGAAACTCTCTCTAGCTCTCAAGATGGATCAAATATAACTCAATCTTATGATGAATACAAAGGTGCACTCTAGAATATGCAAGTGAAATAAATGCACCAAGAATCTTAGATTGAGAATTGATTAGCAAGAAAAATGGTGGTTGAGAGAATAAATGCAATAAGTCTCATGGCCATAAATGATCCCCAACTAAGAATTTATAGGGGTGAAAACTTGGGTAGCATTATGTACCCAATCGGTCGACCGGTTCCATTAATGAACTAATCGCTGTGACGTAATGCATTACGTGATCGCGAGATGACAAGCTTACTGGATCGGTTGACCAACCTACGATCGCTTGCCCCACCTGGCTCATAAAAATGAAAAAACATACACTTCGACCCAAATCCATTGACATTACACTCGACCGACAGTAATTGGTCGACCCTGAGAACTGAACTAATAACTAGAAAAGACCAATCGGCTTAACTAATCTGATGACTGACAACTCAAATCCAATACATTAGAAAAATCGTTCGGGGTCCATTCTTCAACTCATTACCCAAATCAGTTTCTAACTTTAAAAAACTCTTTTAAGCACATTTTAAACTCCAATAACTGAGATTTGATGATTAAATATGTATTTTAAAATATTTAATCAATTTAAAGTCAAACATAGTTAAAATCACAAAATTTGCAAAGAATGCCAAAAAGGCCCCATAAATTGTCACTTTAGGTTCTTTTCATTCCAAATCAATTTCATATCTTAGAAAAACTTTTGAATACATTTTAAACTTTAAATTCATAAGGTTTGATGCTCATACTTGAGTTTTAAAAAATATATTCAATTTACACACAAAAACCGAGTTATGAAGAATATGCATGTAAAAGATGATATACCCTAAAGTGCACAAATGCATTCATCTTACATAGACTTCTTGCCTCACCCCACCTCACGCCCTATTCCTCAAGTCCCGGCCACCCGGCCCACCCCTTTAACTTAAATATTGCTTATTTGATTTGAGTGAACTTCACTTCACTTCCAAGAGTTTGATCAAATACATCATTGTCATCTTAAGCTTAGAATATCTTCATTTGATGCTTGATCAATTTCAACATATCACTCAACTCAATTTTAACTATTAGTAACTAATAACCTTGGTTTGTTATCATCAAAACCTCAATTAGAGGTACCCTTGGGCTAACACTTATATACTCGTAAGTATTAATATTCCTACCCGATGTAAGACATTGTGAGACTATGGGTACTTACTCAACAATCCTCCCTTCAAACTGTAACACCCCGAAATACACCCTAATCATTTTTAAACATAATTAGGGTATATTATAAATGCATTTTGAAATTTTTCGTAATTATTATTATGCTACATAATTAATTGATTGAACCCGGAAATAACCCAAGTGAAAAAAGGGCAATTTTGGAATTTGTAAAATGAAGACCTAAGGGTCCTATGAAAATAAGTGATTTGTCTATGTACAATTAGATGATAAGTGAAGGTGCAAATTAAGAGGTTAGTAAGTTTTAAGTGAGAAAAATGGAAAATGAATTTTTAAAGAAAGCCAAACAAGGCCTTATGGGATTTAGGGAATTAAAGACCAAAAGTGGTCTAAGGAAGCTCATTTTGAGCAAATCCCGTTTCTGGGGAGAGAAAGAGAGGAGAAAAGGGGAGAAGAGCTAGGGCGATCAAGTTTTGGTTGGGTTTCTTCCCATTTTCTTGCTCCTTTGTGATCAAGCAACTTAGAAGTGAAGATTTGAAGAGGCTAAGGTAAGAAACAAAACCCTTACTTCATCTTTTTGCGATTTTGATTTTGGGAAAAAACCCTAACTTGGGAATTAGAGGTTTTATTTTATTCTAACCCATTATTGGAGTGGTTCGTAGGATTCCAAGGGCAGGATTATGAGATACATGAGTTTGGATGTAGTTATTTGAGTTTTGTGGGTGAGAAGAGCAAAATCAGCCATTTCTAGGCAGAACTCACATTAGTACCAAGACGAAGTGGGCACCCAGACCAGACAGAGGTTGGAGTGGTACTCTGACCCATTCACCAGAAATTGGTATCGGTACCGATCAAAATGGTACCGGTACTGATGCTTCCAACAATCCTGATTTGTGTACCCTTGCATTGTTAAGCCCCAAATTCGTACACCGATAGTATAGGAACCCTAATAAATGACTAATGGGGGTTCAAATAAGAATTAAACAAAGTGAAAACGCACCGCACTTCACTAACAGCGAAGTGGCAAACTTAATGCCCCTATGATAATATAGAAAGTTCTCAAACACATATAATTGTAAGACTACCTAAGACCTGATATCAATGACACTAAGACTGCTACGTGAGCAGCACGCATAAGACTCGACACTGACAAGGCGATGGCACTCTCCTCGACCGTGCTTCAACACATTTAGTACTCGGTACTTCATGATTAGCAGTGTGACTAAGACTCTCCGTCGCTTGCTTCCGCACTCCCGTTTTGTGCCACAAAGACTAAGATCGCATCGTGCCTTCTGCACTTATCAGGTTAAAACTCTACCTACTCTTTACACGTCCAGGTAGTCAAACAGCTTATATGATAAGAGTCCGACCCACGGTACCTCTCGCAGATAAGTAATAAGCTCTAATGTACCTACGGCAATTCTATATACAAGCATAAGCCTATAGTACCTCACGAGTACATCCGTACAAGCATAAGCTCTTATAGTACCTACGGTACCTCCGTACAAATATAAGCCTCAGAATTCCTACGAAATCCAACATGTATAAGTTTTCTATAAGTACAAGTATGTGTATAAGTTTGTTATATGAATTCATGAAAAATTCTGATATCTGCTACTATATATATGTTACTGTTATATGTCTATTGTAAATGAGTATCAATGCATGTATACATGTATAAGTCATAAGTTTCCCACTAAGCTATAAGCTTAGCATGGGTTTTAACTGTAGGTACGTGAGGAGATCGTCCGTGATCTTCCTCGTATTCTCATAGACTAAAGACACTTATAGGGTCCACACCCGAGGTTTTACGCTCCGATTATGTAAATATAAATGTACAGTTTTTGTATATGTATATGTAAATGGGACATATGATTGTATGTGTTGGTATTGTAAACACCACTACGGTGGTAGTTTTATTTTGTATCTTTATATATGATATTTTCATTCGCTTATAAGACTTTTGGGCCCACTCAATGCTCAAAAGTAAAGAGTTCCAAGATAGTTTTCACAGCTTCATCCGCATAGGCGGGGGAATGTGGTGTGGATATTAAACAAGTTCCATAAAGCCTCAAACTACGATTTTCCTTTTTTTTATCAGGTTCGAAAGCATAATGTCTTATGTGAAGTACCATCTGTCATGAGGGCCTACCACACCATTTTGTTCGACTTTCACCCATACAGTTAAGTTTGAACCCAACTCCAATACCATTTTATTGAAAAACCCCAAAATAAAATCATAAGGGATTAAACTCAAATAGGCAATATCATACGACATTTGATGAATAGAAAAGGATCCATAAAATTCCCAACAATTATTATACAGACTTGGAGGATTTACAATGGGAAACCAAAAGGACCTGGAAAATTAGTTCAGACAAAATTATTATTTTGGGGATTGGAGTTTGATGGGTTTTATAATCAATGATTCATATTTCTGTGCCACAATATTATGGAGGTGTCATGGCCCCACTCCGGGAACAAAAGCATAGATAGATAGTGGGAAAGGGGAAACTACTAGAAAGTGATAGGAAAAAGTGATTAAAGGGACCAAGCCATACCATACTTTCCAACTAAAAGTCATTTGGGATATGCTGATGCTGATGCTGATCACATCAAGGATCATAACACAACTTTTTTTCATGAATCATGAATCATGATCAATGGCTGCCGTTCCCTGCTTCTTCAATTCTCACCTGCTTCAATTGGTTATATATCAATGATCAATTATCAATTCAGTTAAAAGAAAACAAATCCATGGATCATATACATATATACCCATGATTAATTAAATATACATGTTTCAATCACACCTTCCACCCGATCCATTAAAATAATATATATATTCCCTCCCTTCTCTATCAATCCAATGTTGATTCGACCCTCGATCGGGACTTTAATAAATCTTTATGATCGATCCATCTATGCTCTAATGACTACCTAACTTGTTGAACCAGTTCTGGCCAAATACCAAATACAAATATGGCCAAATATATACTATTAATTTGATGTAAAAAGCCTCCCCTAGGTAGGTTATTTTTTAACCATTCCCAAGTCAATTCTCCAAAAATTAGAGGAACCAGTCCTTACTCAGTGCATTTGTATGCCCTTACCTTATGAGCTATGTATGACCATGTCTAGCTTTTGATTCTTAATCTGCATTAATATATAATGGGTTCAACAAACATTTGAGATATATACTTTAATTTGTTAGTTACAAACACAAATGTTTTTTGAACAACAATTAAAAAATACAAAGAATATATGGGTACTTCCAATTATATACAAACACACAACATTAGAGTACCTACCTTTCATGGAGGATGAATGGACAAAACTGGATCTTATAAATTTTGAAATAATTGAGAAACAGAATGAGAATCTCATTAGCAAGTTGTGAAGAGGCATATCTAATTAACTTTTGAACAGATATTGGAGAGGTGGAGCCATATAGTGCTTCCCCTCCACGTAACTTTTCGTAGATACTAGATAGTGCTTCTAATATGCATATAATATATATGATAAAAGCTAAAGTAAAAGCACATATCATTATTATTATGATTATCATAATTCTAATATATATATACAACATGGAAGAAGCCTTTGGGTGTGTTGGTGATTGGGGTTGACCTGACTTTTGAATGAGGATGAGTAATTGAGTAAATAAAGACAGGGCAAATGCTGGAGGATCTAATCTACCTACTTAGTATGTATTAATTAATTATTAAGTATTCACATACAAACATAGAAAGATAGGGGCGAAAATCCCCAAGTCCAATCAAAAACAGTAAAAGAGAATAAGATGTAAACTTAGGGAGGAAGGGTCTGTCACTCTGACAACCTTCCAACTTTTCATATTACCAAATGGACGGACGCGGTTTCATAAAGTTAACTGATTAGGATTTTGTGTCTACTCGGATTATGACCCGATTTGAAATATTTTGGGAGTTTAATTTGAAAGAAAAAATTTTGTGAGACTAGTGTTGGATCTTCATGTTCAGGTTGCAACGCACCTTATGGTATGGATATGACTTGATAGAAGCGATTCGATTTTATCTAGGGTATATATATATGGGTGTTTAGGGGTTTTTATTTTTTTAGATCACGAGCTGCTTGTTGAGTTTCATACATATAAAATACACATTTAAATCATACCATGTTTAGACTAACCTCATTCGAGTTTAGATGAACTACAAGGGCGATAAAGTTTTATCACATAACACAGTTATATTTTCAAGGTTTGAACTCTGGGACTTCATGGTTCAAGAAATATTTCAACCATCCTTTACTTAGCGGTCGGCACACATTGACCGTATCACATTTTGATTTATGTACTGAAACCAATCAATAAAATTTGCTTGTCAGCTAACGAAAAGGCCACATCACTCAAATCATGTAAATCTCTTATATTTTTGTTATTTTTTGTTTATTCTCTCCCTATTTGTTGTTTGTTTTGCAACAATTACCATTCCATGAAATAAGAGGTTACATTCCTATAACACAAGTGGAAATAATACATGTTAGGTTTACGCATAGTGCTAAGAGTAAAACACCCTTCAATAATTCATTAATATACTAAAAACCTTCTATTTATATTCTATAACTTCCTACAAGGCTACAATCTCGATGCGTACATGCTTGGATTATATAGCAATAATGACACACAGTTCCATTTTAGGGTTTTTTGTTAATCATAAAAGCAGATCTAACTCAACAAGCCTTGGAAAATCCAAAAAAATACAAGAAAAATACGATATTAGGTTGGTAGCTAGCTGCTCGTCAAATTCTACTGCAAATGGTTAACTGTGTGACTGTGTCTAGTGTCGACAAAAACAACACAGGGACTGGGAGAGAGGCTTTGCCTTGGCCCTTTTTGTGTTTGATTGGTTGAATAGATAGCACATATATATCTAATTTTGATGACCTTCACCTTCCCAACTTTTACTGGTTGAGATGGATAGGAACTGGGAAGGAAAAGTAATTATATATAATACAGTCAAGAAACGCGTATATAAGGACACGCTAGAGACTAATATAATACGTAAGTATAGGAAGAAAGAAAGAAGAAAAGGCTGAGAGAGTTTGAGTTTGAGTTTGAGTTTGGGCGTCGAAAGAAGTCGGAAGTTACCTGCATCATCTGCTTCAAATTCAATTGCTAATCGTTTACAAATAAGAAGAAGTTTTGATTAATGGCTGTGGCAGGGAGACAACATTGGAGTATACCCCTATGATAGTGGCTGCAGCCGTCTGCACTGTCATCGTCGCCATTTCTTTTGCTGTAGAGCGGATTCTTCATTACACCGGCAAGGTATATATATATATATATATGGAATATGCTGTTCTCTCTCTCTTTCTGTTCCATCATCTTTGTGATTTCTTTCTTTCAGTATTTGAAGAAAAGACCAGAAGCCACTATACGAAGCCCATAGAAAATCAAGGAAGGTGGGTCACCCTTTATTTCTCTCTAACTCTATATTCTTCTACAGATGCTCTTAATTTGCTTCTATTTCCTGGGAGTTCTGGTTTTCTAAATCATGCTTTAATGGTGGATGACGCAGAGTTGATGCTTCTGGGGTTTATTTCTCTGCTACTCGCAGTGTCTCAAGACAGAATTGCTAGAATTTGCATCCCAAAACGCTATTCTGATGACTGGCTACCTTGTAAGAAGATTAAAGATGATTCTGGAGAGAAATCCACTTCTCATTTCCAGATCTTCATCTCTCAGGGTGCATGTCGACTCCTTGTCGAAGACCTGCTTCACCAGTTACTGTGCTAAAAGGGCATTTCCTTCCCCCAACTCTTCTTCACTTCAATAATTCTAATCCAATTAGGCTAAGGCAATGGATCTGATTTGTGATTTAGTTCTTCATCCTCATTTATTATTTGATTCGATTTGATTTTTATTCCCCACCCTGACATCCATTAGGAGGATACCCTACACAAATACCATATTTCAATTTATGAAATAAATTGTTTTAAAAAATCATGGTTAAAATCCTTGATAAAGCGAAAGAAAAGGAAAAGTGTCGAATGATAAAATTAAAATCTAGCATGTTTTTACCTTTTAAGGTTTTTTAATATAAATAAATATATATTATATTTATATATTTATTTAATAAGAGATTTTGTGTTGAGAACAAGTAAGATATCTTAAACCCGTTTCCATTCTCGAATCCGAAAATCTTTAAATCTGATTGTCCCAATATTTAATCAGATTTAAAATTTCCCCCATACCCTACTCCTCCATTCAAATCAAATATCAAATTTTTCATAGAAAATTTTCATCATAAAAATTAACCCACCACCTTTACATAAAAATTAATTCATTCATTCATTCAAAACCCCCAAACGTAGCTTCTGAATTCATCTTGCTATAGAGTAATCCATCCAATCTCACCATTTTTCTTGGAAATAAGACCTTCAAACATGATGGGTCTTTCTCTTTTCATGCTTATGTCAATTCTTGCAATGATCACAACTCTCCCGTACACCATGGGGAAAAAGAACACAAGGAATCTTATAGTGTGGATAGTACTCACATCATCATTGCTCGTACCTTTATATTTGTTTTTTTTCCTCATTTATTGCAACATTTAAAAATCGAATAAATAACTATATGGGAAAAATTAGTGATTCACAATTTAGGTACTGAATCAATAATCAAATCAGATTAAACTGGAAAGGTTATCCATTAATGGTCTGATATATGAAATTGATCGATTCGATCCGATTTTTAAAACATTAAATAATCTAGTTTTTAAAATACCGAGTGATCAGATTTTTAAAACATTGGGTTATTGTGGATATTCCCAAGGAGAATGAATCAAGAGCTTGTGAAGATATGTAATTCTTTAATAAGCTATCATTCAAATCATAATAGGCCTTGTTTCTCTTTCAAGTCAGTTTCCTTTATAAACTATGATTACTCTTTTGATACTGGATTTGTTATTGTGAAATATCGACAAGAGATCAGGTGTTAGTACTATTCTTTATTAAGAATTACATATTATTATTCATCAAAAGAGGATTATTAGGTGACTGAAATCCTTTAGTGCTGTAAATGAAAGGAAAAAATCAGTCTGCCCCCAACTTTTGCAATCTGTTCACACCACAAACTGGGAATAATTCACTTGTTAGGGCTGCATTGACAAAGTATTGATATTGGAGCTTCTTGAAATTTCAGCATCAAGGCATGATTGTTATGAATCATGAAAGTTTTGATGCAAAAGAATATCAATTCAAGAATATAAAAGATCAAATAATCATTATAAATATGCACAAATGTTTTAACGTGTTTCGACAAATTATGTCCATATCCACGAACGGTAGGACCTTACATTATTTCAAAACCCGAGTACGCATCAAGATCAACGTATCGGAACGAACTAAGAAAAATCACTAAACGTGGATATCCATAATACTAAAAATACTTGCAAAACTTCCAATCTACACACACCGGTCATTTTTACAAGTCCATCTCTCTTATTACTTTTTCCTCTCAGAATCCTATAATATTTATGTGAATATTCTTAAAAGCTTTCCTTATTCTATAAAAAAAGTTAAACCTAATATTTCAATAATATAACAACTACGACCATCCTTTTACAAAAACAAACTAATACAAATTTGGAATTCAAGACATATTCTATCAATGATTAGTAGTGCACAAATCGAAGTCAATACGTTAGATCTAAATAGGAGGCACCTAAAAATTGTTAAGTTTGATTATTTGCTTGTTTCTGTGACATTTCTTGACAGGGAAAGGACCCACTTTTATCTACCACAGCACTGCATCATCTTCATATCTTTATCTTGTGCTAGCAGTTGTAGTACGTGGTATTTGTGTTCTCATTAACTGTTTTTGAGAGCAAAGGTAAAGTTCTTGTTCTACTCACTGTTTTTTTTTTTTTTTTTCTAAATTTAGCCAATGTATATAATGTTAATGCTTTTTTGTTCTCATCTTTTTTCTTTCTTTTTTTTGGTGTGTGTCCTCTTTGGTGAAGATTCGTCAATGGAAGAGTTGGGAGGATGCTATCTCAAAAAAGGAATATGATCCTGAAGAGGGTAATAAATAATAATGCCTTCTACCATTAATTTTTACACTCTTTAATTCTCTGTTGTTTAGGATTAGTTCAGATTTTCAGGTGGGTATTTCTACTTTTTTTCTTGATCCAAAATGAAGCATAATCCCTTGTGATTGAATTAGCCAATATTGTTTAGTTTCTCTTTATTTTAATGATGTATGTGCAGTTCTGAAAACGAAGTTCACCAATGTCCAAGAACATGATTTCATCAAAGGTCGATTTAGAGGAGTGGGCAAAAGGGTCAATTTATTGGGTTGGGTGGTAAGTCATCCATTTCGTAATTTCTAAATAATCTTGGAAAATACTAACCATTTTTTCTAACTCTTTGTTTTATGTATTCTAAACATGAGTTTTAGGATGACAATTTCTTGAAGAATCTAATATAAAACGAAAAAGGGTACGAAAAAATATTTTAAACTCAATTAAATATATAAGTAATTGGGTTTGGAGATTTTTGGATTTTGGGATAGGGTCGAACAAGGCTGTGTCTATTGACAATTACGTGACTGTTTCAACTCATAATAATTGCTCTGATTAAAGATCATAGGAAATACAGTTGATATTCTTTCCCCAAGAAGAAAAACAATCAGAATGTATTTTTCAATGAATAAAGAAAAAGAAAGATTAAGGAAATAATTAATTCTAGCTCTTTTTTCCATAAACATGAAACATGATGCTTTGCTCTCTTCTCTTTCTTATTTTTTCCAGCATTCATTTTTCAAGCAATTTTATGCATCTGTGACCAGATCAGATTATACAACACTGCGTTTAGGCTTCATCATGGTAACCCCAACTTCTTATTTTTCAACTCAATAACAACAACACTCAAATATTTTCTCTTCTTCTTCTTTTTTTTTTTTTTTACATAGAATTATGTGTTTTAATTCTAGATTATTTCTACTTTAGATGCATTGCAGGGGAAACCCAAAGTTTACACTTTCATAAGTACATGATTCAAGTGCCTCTTGAAGCTGACTTTAAGAGAGTTGTTGGTATAAGGTAAAATTAATTCAAGAAATTTTCCAAATCTCAAAGCTTTTTTTTTTTTATCAGAGCTTATAAATATCAAAACCCCCCTAATTTTAACTAAAATATTGGTCATTCTTTATGTGTGATTTCCTCATAAGTTTTTTATAATGTTTTAAAAATCAGATCAGTGACTAAACCGAAAATGTCACTGATCGACAGAAGACACTGGTTTTTTATTTATGCATCTAACATAGATGTATAATAAACTTGCATTATCTCATTTGAAATCTAAAAAAGCATGGATGTTTTACTGATTTGTTTATGATGATGCATGGATCTCATGATCTCATTGGCCCTGACTACTCATCGCAGTTGGCATTCGGATATTTGTGGTTGTTTTTCTTTGCTGCTGAACGTTTATGGTATGCCATTTCTATTCTGATAATTCCTAAGTGGATGGATTCTAAAATCTTTGTTTCTGGTAGTTTTTCTCCATCTTCACATCTTCACCATGGTTCTCTATATTATATGATAGAATGTAAGGAAATCTATTCCTATTGATAATTTATTAATAAATTACTGTCCTTTTAATTTCAGAATCCACCATTGTTGTTTTGTTTGTGTTCCATCCTGCCTTAAGAGATGATGATGTGATGAGATGATGTGTGTTGAATTTTCGCAGGTTGGTATACATTTCTGATAGCATTTGTCCCCTTTATCGTAAGTACTACCGCGAGCATAATTAACCACTACTTTCTCTGTATTTCAACTTAGGGTTATAAACTAGTCGTAGTTTTTATTGGCTGTGAATGTTTGAGCCCACTTGATTAAAAACCTCAAGAATTAATAAATAATTAGATTTGAACTTGGACTCAGTTCAACCCCCAGTATTAGGATATTTAATCCTCGACTTCACGTTAATCGTAGCTAAGCTCAATCTCATTAACTTGAGTCAAATTCGAATATCTTTAGCTTAATCAAGTCTGCGTAGTTCACGAGTAGTTTGACTTGTTTACAGCCCTAAAGTGCAACTGCAACTTAGTTCATTATTAATTGCAGAATTAATACTAATGTATGGCCAAGTATCTTGCTATTCCTTGTTATGGCCTATAATTTAGAATTTGTTATGATTGGCAACATGCTTGGCCCATTATTCATTATTCTATTATTCTAGAGGGAAGAGAGCACCCCAACCATTCTATTTAATTCCATCTCCATATTTGGATATTTTACACCAAAATATCAACTTGCAAACTATTCTCCATTTTCATCTTCGAATTTAGAGACGTGAATAGTAAAACATAATTCATTCTTTTCTTTTGCAATAAATAAAGAACTACAAAGTGTCATTTTTCAATTTTTATAATATTTGAAGATGTGAATAATGATTTAAAGATGAATTTAAAGAATATGATTGGAGTTGAAAGTGAAAAAAAGTGGGCCTCATCATCTTAAAATATGGAGAATATGCCAAGTTGAAGATAAAAACAGAGATTTATGGTTGGAGATGTTGTTTATGATTTTTTTTTTTTTTTTTTTAATAACAATCAAGTGGGCTGGGGAATTAATAAATATAATGTGGGACTAATATGAGAGAGGTTTTTTCTACAGAAAGCCTACTAGCTGTGGGTCCTGCTTGAGCATAATCACCAGTTGGCTCATGAGGTTGCTGAGAAGCATGTAGCCATTGAAGGAGACTTGGTTGTTAAACCTTCAGATGATCACTTCTGGTTCCACAGGCCCCAGATTGTGCTCATTCTTATTCATGTCATCCTCTTCCAAAATTCCTTCGAGCTTGCAGTTTTCTTCTGGATTTGGGTAAGGAAACATTTCAAATTTGGTAATTATAAGGAAATATTGACACCAAACTGAATAAGAATTTGATGTTTTTGAATCCCTCGAAGGTTCAATATGGGTTTGACTCTTGCATCATGGGACGATTGGGTTTTATCATCCCAAGGCTGGTTATAGGGTAAGAAACATCTTCTGTTTTGGTTTTTTTTTTTTTTCTTTCTTTTCTTCTTTTCTTTGCACAAAATCTAGTGGCTCTGACATTGTTCTGGTCCCAATTTTTCCATTCATAGAGGTTCGTTCCTAGTTCCTCCTGCAGTTACAGTACTTTACTACTCTATGCAATTGTCACACAGGTAAGCTTTGGCATTTTTTTTGCCCATACTTTTCTTAGTTCTCAATGAAGGTTGGAAGGTTTACACACTGACAAAGATTGATTGATTTTTCTTTCTTTCTTTTGGGTTGGGTTGAATGAAGATGCAGTTCATTCAAGATAGCCATATTTGACGAAATATATACAGAAAGGCCTGGTTGGGTTGGGCAAAGAAAGCCAAGCAGAAAAGGGTTTTAAAACGAATGCTAATGGCCATAACTAAGTTGGTCCTAAAGAGGAGGCTCTCCTCCTCCCTCCTGCAGTTCAGCTGAATTACAAGTTAGAAGAAGGATCAGGATCAGGATCAGATCAGGACTGTGACTCAAGCGACTAGAGGATGCAGAAGGGAAGAGTGGTAATGTGGCTGTGGGAGAGATTCATCCAGCAAATGGATCAAAATAATAACACCATTTATCTCCCCCCCACCCCCCAGCTCTAACTACTTGTATTTGCCCATAAAACTCGTATAGAAAAATTAGGGTCTAGTTGTTTTTTGAAATCATACTGCATGTTATATACTTTGAAAGCATGTTATACTCGCATATTTTCTCTCTCCCCTTGTAAATTAGAAGCGTGTCGAAGGTATCCTCCTATCCTCTACTGAAAGCCTTTGGATGTCATTAATCCAAGGCTTTGCTTTTTGCTTCTTTAGGGTTGTAAATGAGTCAAGTTACTCAAGCTTGACTAGTAGAATACTCGAATTCAATTCGAAGTTAATCGAGTCGAACCTGAGTAGATTGTTGAGCCGAGTTCGAGAAAAATTATTTATATCTTTTTTAATTGATTTAAGCTTTATCGATCTGGAGAAAAAAAAAAACTCGATTGAGTTCAAGTGAAGTTCGAGTTTTTTAATAGAGACTATGTATCAACTAGTCTCAAGCTTGACTCTGTATCTACACCCCTATGCTCAACTGTGATATCTTTTGAGTGAACCCCCATCCCCATGTAAGTAAGATTGATGCTTCCAGCTGTTTTGCAATTGCCCTTGCCTAAGTGAAAGAAACCCCATATTTTTCTCCCCTTCTTCTGAAGCATTTACTGAAAATAAAAGTGAAACAGAATTATCACTATCTAATTTATACAGAATCCAAGAGCCCCCCAGGATCATTTGATGGAAAATCTTGGTCTGATTACAATAAGGTGGCTAAGAAGGAACCATGCAACTTAAACTGCATTAATCAAGTGAGCCTACCTCAGCTAATACCACGAGGCCCTTAAGTTAACAATCAAGTAAAACTTTCATTGGCCCTAAAGAGACTCGAACTAGAAACCATTGAGGTTAAATCCCAAGGGTTTAGACCAATTGAGCTACCCTCATCATTATTAATCGAGATGGGATTTTAGTCCTCTGGTTTTCCTAAATATCAATTATAAACTAGCTGGTCAAGGATTGCAACAACTGAAACAAAATTTTATTCAGTTTTAATTAAATTTGAGGCAATAGAACACTACCTGTATTCAGTAACAAGGCCTGCTCTATCGTCCTCAAAATTGTAACAAACTCTCTCAACATAAAATAAAAAGAAAACAAGCATACATTTCAACAGAAACAAATTTAAAATCAGAGACTGGAAATATAAGTAATGCCACCAGCTTTCCCTGCTCTGATTCTTGTTGGCCTCACTCACATATGCTGCCGATTTTGGTCCTTGATCATGATGGTATTGGCTGTGTGGGTGGCTCTGAATTCTTAGAAAGTACAACCATTTCTTACTTGGGTACTACCCTACAGCGAACAATTCTATCGATCTTTTCTGTATTTGATACTGTTGAAATTCGTCGATATACTTCACCAGTCACTGAGTTGTTTCTGGATTTTGGAATTATGGGAGGACTTCCCACCCTTGTCTTTGTAAGAATTCCTAGATGTGACGCTCTTCCGTCTCCCATACACAGCTGCTGCCGCCTTACGTCTATGCTTGTTTAGGCTATGAATCAGCTCAGGATTATCTTCATTTTTAGACTCATTTGCTTCCTCCTCCTTGAACAACAATTAGAAAAAAAAAACCATACATCAATCACTCAACTAAGATAACGAGATTAGAAGCCCACATACATCAACTAAATGTAGCAGCAATAGAAATAATGAAGCAGAGAATTTAAATGATGATGAAGCAGAGAAATTTAACAGCAATGGTATTAGCTCGACATCGGTTCAAAATGACGTGTACTAAATGATGTTCTCTTTTTTAGGAACAAAAGAAACTTAAAATTTTCAGAATATTCCACCTCCAGCAAGAAAGAAATCAACAGCAGCTAAAAAAGACATGGACTGATCCAAAGAAAAATATTGGCAAGACTGCCAGAGGCACACGTTGACCGGTTAAGTAAGTACCTTGTCACTCAAGTCCTGGGTGTCTGGTTCACTGCTTTGACCTGCTTCACAAAATTGTTGCCTCTCCTCTGCTTCGCCTTTCTCATCCCGATTTACTTTTTCTGGCTTTAAATATGTTCAAAAAAAGAAGCAAATAGTTCAACGAGATAAAGCTATGGTAGCAAAACCATTTAGGGAAAAGAATTTTAATTACAAAAGCAAAATTATGTCGCATCCTTAGCAAAGTTCAAGCCCAGTTCTGACTGTGTCCATGTTGACATCAAATCTAGAACAGAAGGAGACATAGGTGGTGATTGTTATTTAGCTTTTTGCTGAAAGCTAAATAGCTTTCAGCATTTAGTTTGTTTGTTTTTAAACTTTTTCATGACTTATTACTGAAATTTCCAAAAAAAAATTTGAATATTTGGCTTTTTTAACAAAAATAATCTTCTCCAAACAGGAACAACACCCATGCCCAACAAGGAGGAGAGCTAGTAGTACTGACTACCCAATTTTAAAAAACAAGCAACTTAATACTATACTATTAAGTACTATCTAGCATTAAGTTGAAAAAAAGTTCTATTTAGCATTAAGTAAAAAAACAAACGCCACCTTAGATGAAACCAAAAGTGGTTCTAAAATTGGTAAACTGAAGCAGATCTGAGCAAATGGTCATCAACTTGACCATGGACCCAAACACAAAGGCCTGTGCTTGAACAAATAAAGTTCATCCTAAATCCAGTCAGATAACACTAGATAATGCATAATGCACCTGAATTTTCTCAAACGAGCTCAGAATTAATTGCGACCAAAATGCTGGTTTTTCATTCTGCGACCCATGCTCATGGCTCCAAGCTGACGTTTAAGGTTAACCAAGTCATAAGTATGGTTCTCAAGCAAAGGATTTTCGCTCCGAGAACAATGAAACTTTACAACAGCTTTTTCGTATAGCCTTATGGCGAAAATTTATACTACTATGAAGTGAACTCCTTGTGGCTCCCTTTCTTTAAGGGAGTCTAAATTCACTGCCTTAGGTGAAGAAGGGGAAGAGCATATTCGCAAAGAAAGAAGAGATCAACATCTCTTCCTCTGATAAGGACTAAGTGAGTTGATGATCTAATCTTGCTCCCCCCTCAGAATGGTTAAGGAGCATTCGGTGGAACCGGTGAACAACACTTGCTTCTGGATAGATGTGTGGGACAGACAATTGATGAAATTGCACCTACAGCTTTCCGCACAAGCACTAAATACTTCTTACTGAAAGAAAAGAATAATGAACTAAATCTCCGTCTTTTCATGGTTACTCACTTAAAACCTGAATCTTGAGATAACTTTTAAATCATGGAAGCTACATTTCACACAAGAAGAAATGTCTTGAGGAGAAACTACCTGTTCCAGCAACTTCAAAGAATCAAAATCCTTGATGTTTGTCTCAGCAAACTCATCAGAGATGTGTGTGCTCATCGCCTGTCCTCTGGCCATCAGAGTCAGTATCTTCAATACCCACTTCAATAAACTGAAACAAAAATTACAAATTGGCTATTTTAATACTGCAAATATAAATAAATATATATGTATATATATATATATATATATATATACAATAGGTATAGTATATATATATATATATATATATATATATATATATATATATATATATATATATATTATTTTTTATTTTTTTTTTTTTTTTGAAAAATAAACTGAGCAGTATATTGGACCAAAAAAAGAGATAGGACACCCCAAAAACATACAGGAAGTATATGGGGCACCAAGACTGTACAGAGGGGAGGGATAGAAACAAAAACTACCACCCCAAAAAACTAGTCCCTTAGTGAATACACAAAAGAATTCTAGCCAAAGACCACTCCACGCTGTGGGATTAACCCTGCCCAAGAAATTAAAGCACTGACAAAGGATAGCTTCATTCTATTTGGGGAAAAACTACATCCTCAAAAACAACCTCGTATTTCTTTCCAAACAGCCTTATTAAACTGTTTGACGCCGTCATCCACATATATTTTGGCTTTCTTCCTAATTGAAAGTAATTTACCCATCCTGACAACACCTCTTTTATCAAAAAGGGGCAAACCCACTGAAATCCGGGAATAGACAACAAGGCTGCCCACATTCCCCTTACCGCAAGGCAATGAATATATAAATATAAATAAATAAATAAATAAATAAATATATATATATATATATATATAGAAGAGTATATATATATATATATATATATATATATATATATATATATATATATATATATATATATATATATATTGATCTTATTTTGTTTTTGGATCAGACACAAATCATAGTTTTAAAAAGCGCATTTAAGGCACGACTAGGATCAAGGCACAACCACTCCCTAATTAGACCGCCTCACTTTCCAAGACATGCGCCTCATTGAAAAGGCACGCCTCCTAGACTTTAATTTCCTTTTTAAACATTTTTATTCTTAAAATTTCTAACTATAAATTGAAATTTATATAATTTCATCGCTTTTTTTTATTGAATATTTCTTTTAAATGTTAGGAATCTTAAATTTTTTATTAAATTCACTCATTTTGAACTATATTTATAAAATTATTTAAAATTCAAGATCATGTTTAAGTTAACTCAGGCGCACCTTGCACCTAGGTTGCTGAATTTTGCCTCCCTTATATTTTGTGCCTTTTAAACCATGACATGAATATACGGGCAAAAGGCTTGGGTATACAGGTTACTTCAAAGAGAGACATGACTACACAAATAAAACAGTGCAAAAGAAAAGCATGACAAGATAAAACAAAAGAAAACAACTCAAGGTGGCAAAAATTCCCCCACAAAGATCATTAGAAATGAGTCTACACCTAGCCAAACTATCCCACAGTGATTGATCAGCAGCCATGAGGCACCTCAAAGCTCTACCCAAGTCAATGGCTCAACACTCAAGAGAGTAATTAATAAGAATCGTATTTCTCTTGAGAAACCCAACTTATGACAACTGATGAGTCACTCTCATCCAAACAACTTCAGTTGGATACCCAGACAGTGCCATCTGAACTTCACATCCATCAGTTTGATGCAGACGAAGCAGCTTCCAAAAGAAAGAGGTTGAGGCCTCTAGAAGAACAGGGAGAACAAGGATCCAAGCCTTGCAGGGTTTAAGAAACTTTCTAGCAATAAATTTTAAGGGTTGTTATAAACTGATGAATGTGTTTCATAGAACTGGCAATGTCGAACAAGTATATTTTAATGCAACTTTTTTGCTGTCCTTGCGCTAAAAAAGGGGGAAACCAATCTTAAAACTCCAGATCTATTAGCTGGGTAGGATGAATATATATTCTAATATCTAATTGCTGCATGGAGGTTGAGGAGGGTAGCTGGAAGTTGATGTCTAAGGCTCAGAATGACTCTTTGGAGAAAAGAATAAATCACAGGTGCAGCATTAATTGGAGAAGAATATATTACTGCATGAGATAAGGCCAGCAGGATCATGTACAACTTGAACACTGAATGATTGCATGAGCGTGGAATTCTTCTATATGAATATGGAAGAGCAAGCATCATGAAAAAATTAGGGAGGTTGACCAGACTATATATCCATTCTATTGGTCTTGGTTCTAATTAACAGGATGCCAACTGAATTGTTAATGAGTTCTCAGGGGGATTAGACAAGGTGACCCTATTATGTTTTAATGCTAAGATTGATGAACAGGTTATAGAAAATCTTTAGAAGCAAATGTGTGTGTGGGTGGGTGGGGGCGATGATTACAATACAATCAAATTAGAAGGAAAATGTCGTAAAACAACTATAACACCCATGATGTTCAAATTTTAAAAAAAAAAAACATTTGAGTAAACAACATTTAGACACAGGAACCTAAAAATTATATTTATCTCATGTTATGTGAAGAAATATAAAAAGAATTGAATAACAGAAAAAACAAAGATAATCAACAGAAAAATATGTGTTTCTGTCTGCTCTGTTAATACTCTCATACCTTCTCAATTTCGTCCTGATCCTTTCCAGTAAACCCACTAGCAGAAAGTTCTTTGTCTAGAAATCCAGCACATTTTGCTATTGAAGAAAAGCATGGCCTGTCATATTCTTCGGTGTCAACCTCTGAACCATCAATGTCATGTTTGTGCTCTTGGAAAGACAGGTTGAACCTGGAGGGAGGAAACAGATGAAGGGATTATGAAAAAAGGAATGATATTATTAAAAATTATAAATCAACCCACAACTATGATATCATGTGTGTTTGTGGGTGTGTGTGTGTGTGTGGATTTATTTTTTTTTTTATCAGTAAAAAGCAGTATATTGAAAGAAAAAGAGCACAAAGCTCCCAAAAAGTACACAAGAGGAGTACAAGGAACAAACTCACACACTCACCTATACCCCATCCAAGCCAAAAACCCCACCAAAGAATTTAAGTTATCCACACTATTCACCTTAGCCCACTCCCACAAGGTAAACAAAAAGAAAGATTTTATCCTATGAATGAGGGAGCCTCATTTTCAAAGACCACTCTATTCCTTTCCAACCGTAAAGGCCCGTAATAAACACAAAGGAGCCGCCATCCAAACTCTCTCCTTTTTTGCCAATACTAGCACTCGCTGCCAAGAGAAGGCAATCGAACAGGAACACCCACCAATCCCAAGACCACAAAAAACTCCATAACAACCCTGGGCCTCGAACAAACCCGACAAGTTAAATGTCTATTGTTTCCTATCCTCTTCACATAAAAAAACACCGTTAACTATTGGAATCCCCTCCTCTTTAGTTGGTCCAAATAAAGCACCTTTCCTCGTGAAGCTTCCTGCTTAAAAACCCAATTTCGGGGGACGATTTGGTTCCGTATGGATCTCCAAGGGAAGCTCCAATGGAGGAGAAACATCACTACGATACATATGTCTAGTTCGAAAAGCCATCAAGAATGACTCCTTTAACAACAAACGATCCTCTGAATGTGTCTAATCTTCTTGTTGTGTAGAAAGAAGGAACCTTTCCACCTCTTCCATCTCCTAATCATTGTGCTGTCTAAGGAAGACCGAGACCAACCCCATCCTCCCTAGAAAATCCCGCACGTCCGCTACCCTCGCGCCTTGTGGGCGCCTGCTGAATGGTGAGTAAAGGTATGGCTCAAGACTCTGGCCTCATCGCACCAAGGATCCATCCAAAAACCTTGTTTCTACTCATTTCCTAGGGAGGGAAAATAGAATTTTGAGAGTAGTGGCCATTCTTTTATGATGTCTTTCCATAGGCCGCACTCATACCCAATTCCGATGTCTCAAGAATCCAACCCCCAAATTTCCTCTCCAAACTTGGTACCGATCACCATTCTCCTGCAGGTAATCCTCTCACAAGAAACCTCCAACACCACTTGCACAAAGAAGGCATGGTCTATCGCGTAGTTCCTCAACCCTAAACCACCTCTACTTTTCTCTAGGCAAACAGCTTCAAATGGACTGTGATGTGGTTTACGCCAAGATTCCCACCCTTTTGCAGAAAGCTCCGAATCTTCTCTCTGGGCCTAGAACAAACAATATTTGGCATTCTAAACAGGGAGAGGAAGTAAATGGGGAGGCTAGACAAAGTACTACGAATAAGTGTGAGTCTTCCACCCTTTGAGATATATTGTCTTTTCCAGGAGGACAACCTTTTCTAAATCTTTCTTCATCAATCCCAAACCCCTGGGTGTCTCCCGTGGAGGGAGCACCTCAGGTAGACCCAAGTACATAGTGGGAAGGGAACCAACCCTACACCCAAGCTCCGCCGCTAGCAACTCCACATTGTCCACCCTTCCTAGAGGAATAATCTCACTTTTGTTCAGGTTTATTTTCAATCCTGAAAAGGCTTCAAACCACATTAACGTCCATCTTAAACACATCAACTGCTCAGATTTGGCTTCACAAAAAATAATAGTATCATCAGCATATAATAGGTGGGAGATGACCATCTCCCCACCCTCTCTACTCGCCAATCTGCACCCAGCTATAAAATTGCCTTCCACCGCTCGCTTTAGCAGACAACTTAGAACTTCCATACCGATAACAAAAAGATATGGCGATAGAGGATCCCCTTGTCTCAGGCCTCTGGAGCTCCGAAAAAACCCAGCAGGGGATCCATTAAACATGACGGAGAACGAAGCCGTGGAAATGCACCAATGAATCCACCTAATCCATTTTGACCCAAACCCCATTCTCTCAAGCGTCTGCAGGAGAAAATCCCACCTGATATGATCATAAGCTTTTTCAATGTCCAACTTACACAGGATCCCTTTCTCTTTCCTTCTTAGGACTGAGTCCACAGCCTCATTTGCTACCAACGCTGCATCAAGAATTTGCCTCCCTTCTACAAACGCATTCTGAGACTGAGATATAATCAACCCCATAACCCTTTTAATTCTGTTGGCCAACACTTTCGATAAAATTTTATAGAGACTGCCCACTAAACTGATTGGTCTCAAGTCCTTAGATCCTCAATGTACTACCCTCAGCAACTGTAACCAAGAAAGTAGCATTAAGACTTTTAACAACCGCTTCATTCTCGAAGAAATCCTTAAAGAAGCCCATAACCTCCTCTTTCACAAAATCCCAACTGAAAGACCAAAAAGCTATTGGAAAACCATCAGGTCCTGGGGCTTTATCAACATTAAGCCCAGAGACAGCTGCTAGGACTTCCTCCTCTGTAAACATTTCTTCCAACTTAGCAAATTGATCTGCGCTAATCAAATTAAACTGTAGGTTTGGGTAAGGTGGGCACCAAGCCATTTCGAGGTCGACAGAGACTTGAAAGCACCCACTAAACCATCTTTAACCTCATCCTCCTTGACCAATCTTCTCCCATTGATACTGATGCTACTGATGTGTGTGTGGATTTATAATAAAAGAGAAGGTGCTCAATGTATATGTCCTGTGTACTCTAGTGTACATTTTTCTGTTATTGATTTATATGTATCTCTTTATCTATCCATCTATATATAGATAGATTAAGGGAGAGAGAGATTGCTTCTTCAAGCAAAAAATTAGAATAAAACAAGTGACTAAAGTTCATATTATTCTTTCCATTATTTCCAGAAGGCTAAAATTAGCAGGAGTTTTAGGTTAGCAGCTGACCTCTTGCTGAAAAACTTAAAGATGCACCCAACATCACGGTCAAAGTACCTGAAAATGGAAATTTGTCATAAGATTAAAATATAATACTAGACAACATGCTACTAATGAATATCAAAAGTAGCAGATTGGACAAAAGAATCGATAACCTAACAACAATCGAGCAGGACAAAAATCATATAATATCAGAATAGGTAGTGTTTCATACATCTGCGCATTTCGATGAGATACAGATACCATTTGTGGGAAATCAATCATGGTTACCTTCTCATCATCATCTATCTGCAGTAAAAAGAAATTCAAAGTCAAATTAAATCGTTCATATGTTGAATTAAATATTAAACCAGTGTAATAATTTTTTTTTTATCAGCCTTTAAACCAGTGTAATAATAGAATTTTTTAAGTATCAAAACTTCAAAACAATATATTAGCTTTCCAACAAACAGCAAAAAAATTGTGTGGTAGAAAGATGCCAATAAACTTGAGGCATGGAAACACAGCACTTGAAATGCTTACCATAATGTTGAATTCATTGAAGTCACAATGAATAAGACCATGTTCTGCTAGACGAATGACAAGACCAATGATTGTTTCAAAAATTATGTCAGGATTTTGCAATTGCTTCACCTGCACACTGTATTGGATAGAACTTATTGTTAATGTGTACAAACCCATAGCTAATCAGGAAAAACTTCCCAGCTTCAGTCATTTTTATCAAAGCTAATTCCACAAGGACAGAAGCAATTGAACTTGCAGCATTTGTCAAAAGTAATCCATATGATTTATGAAAATTATCAACATTTGTGTTCAGAAAGAAGGGGGGAGAGGGGTTTGTGGGGTGGTATTTGAAGCACGTTATATAATATGGGAACGTACTTGAACCAGCAAAAATATTTTAAATAATAGTTGCTGGAGAAAGTGGAGCATAGAGTAACAACAGTAAATTTTAAACACCCAAAGTCAAAATAACATTAGTTGAGATTCAAGAGCTACCTCATATAATCATTCCCACACCTCTCTTGGGCACATCAATCATACCATAGCACAAACAGACAGTGCATCCTGTTTAGAATAAAAAATAGTAACTTTTCTTCCCATCAAATTACAAGCATTGGAATGCTAGGAAGCCAAATCTGGTCAGCTTAGAGGACTTTGTAATGGGAGTCCACTTGTTATCAATTTGATCCTATGGCACATTTCTGGACTGTATTAGAACTTCTGACCCAAATTATCAATTTATCTTATGACCTATTTTTTGGGTTTCTAATTTTATTAAATTTATAGAATTTTTGTTTGATGCTTTTTGTCAAACCTAGTTGTGCATATATTTGCATTTGATCTGAAACCAAATAGTTTCACTGGTACTCAGGAAAAACATAGGTTACTCCCAAAATATCTCATTTATTATGCAGAGAACTCCACAAAATGGTTGTCACTCTTCTCGTCGTGACTAGTATTCTATGGGGGGGGCATGAAGCTCCTCCCTGCTTCTCTTACTACATGGTGGAAGAAGATGTGCTCAATATGTAGATAATTCTTCATTTCACAGGTCCACAACTTTAGGCTTCAGTGGCCAAACAAGCATGTTACTGTGGGGTTCCATAGTGTTAGCTTCTTTAGGAGGTAAGATTTGTAAGATCTTAAATATGAGTATACAAGTCTAAAATCCATGCCAGATAGATGGTTTCAAAGTTAAGAGACTCTAAGGATTCCATTAAGGCGAAGTGTCACCCTGGCAGTGTAAATATTTTTCTTGCAAACCGGTGATGCAAAACTAAACAAATGAGAAGTCAGAGAATCATATCTACTTCATATAGTGACACATAATATTAGCCTAGTGTTCTTTTCTTCAGCATACTTTGGAAACAGCCTTCTTCACTCAATGCTTATCATGTCCACTAGGCATGGCAGCTTTCCCAGGGAGTTTTAAGTTCTGCTCCAATAAGTACTCTTTGGTGCTTCCAGAAGAAAAGAAATCAGTCTTTTCAGGGATAGAAATATTGTGAAACTTGAGATCTAAGCATTTGCTTGTTGAAGTGATCCTTTCACTTTTTTATTTTATTCACTGCAGTGATCCTGTCTGGTGTTTGCCTTAAATTATAAACGTGTTAAGCAAAATACAGCATGCCTCTTTATACTTTGACCATTATCTATTTCATTCCTTTAAAATTGAAGTCTGGCCTTGACTAAAATGCCTAACATTGGAATTTAAATTTTCTCCCCCTGCCAGGGTAGGACATGGTGTGCTCAAATCAGGTATCTACAGGCATCTAGGAATCAAATTAGGGACAATATTTGGCACTCTCATGACTAACCAGAAGGGAAGACTGCTATTTAAACCCTCATCAGCACTGGGTGGCAGCCTTTAACTCTAGAAATATATAAAGGATAAATCTCTTTACCTAGATTAACAAGACTACCCACAATATATTATAAATTTATAACAACTGCCCACTTCAAGAACAGCCAGCCATCAGCAAATACAACTCAAGCAAGAAATTTCTAACACATCACAAATTTAAAGGTACACTAAAAAAAAGGGAATAAAAACAAACAAAAGACAAAGGTTACAGCATGAAATGTTTTAAAAAAAAAAAAAAACATTCCAAATTTGGATAGGAATCCTTACAGTGGATAACCTTCAACAAGTGACATTATCACACAATGCCTATTACAATCCACAGCATTTGGAACTGGGAAACCGTGTTCTTCCAAAGCCTGTTGAAGCAAAGTTGAAGCATCATGTTAATTTCAACTGCTAGAACAAACAGCAAAGACAATAAATTGGAATGCAAAGAAAACAGCAATGAACCTTCATAAAGGCAAATTCTTTGAGTGCAGCAAGCCGTGACAAATAAAGCCAATTATAATTACTCCGGTGCCTCAAATAATCACGCTTAGATTTTACAGCCCTAAAAGAAGTCCTACCCAGCCTGTGCAGCTTCATTGCCAAGACTGTGCCATCTTCCTTGGCAACTTCAAATATGTCTAGAAGAAGAAAAAAGCAATAATCAGTATCCAATGTCACAACATGTGAAAACGCACAAAGAAAAAATTTTATAGGAAAATTAAAATGAATATATAAGAAAATTCACCAGACTCCTTCCCCACACCAATTTGACGGCCAACAGCCACAAATACTCCACGATTAACCATTGTTTTTATTGCAAGAAAATCATATCCAAGGTAAGTGAGCCGAAACCCATCATCTAGATGCACGGAACAAAAATGATCAAACCGTTTTTGTTAATGATCTATATAAATATAATCAAATGGATCAGAAAATGAGGTTTAATGTTTTATTTCCATCAATAGTTCCTTACATTTTGAAGAGTCATGGTGCAAAAGCTTATACTTGAGCAAGTTCTTCTTCTTAAGACCTTGTAAGTGCCTCCATGCCTAAACATATAGAACCAGATTTACACTTAAAAATATTAATTACAGAAAATTAAGAAGAGAAAAAAAAAAATTACTTCTGACAGTTAATATGACAGCAAGGATGACATCCTCAATCCCTTGATCGTGCTAACTATTAAGAGAACATTCAAAAGGAAATTCAAGAAAAAAAAATGAAGACTCTCGTCGTGTGCAATGGAAGAAGATGAAGTCTCATGTAATGAATAAACACGATATGTATAGCAGTAAATTAAAAATAAATAAATAAAATAATAAATCCATATTTGGTAGGTGCTTATGCGAACCACGAGTTCTGAAGGGTATAAGTTCAGTTGAAAGCATGGAGATGGATAAGTCAAAACCCTATTTATCTTAATCAATGAATAAAAAATAAAAAAAAACAAAATCATTTTCAAATAATTGAGCAAATCAGCATATGTGGCTTACTTCTCATTCCCATTTCAACAGCGAGAACCCTAAAATCATCTTTGAGAGATATCAATACGTCCACGTTCAACTTCATTGCAGCTAGCGCCGTCAATTCCAATGGCTTTATACTGCTGCAGATAACTAAAATCAAAACATAGAAGCAAAACTGGTCAAAGTATATCCGCGACCTGGCACTGATAAACATCGTTTTAAATGAGAAAATTCTCAGGAACCAAACACAAAGGTGAGAATTTGGTGGTTTCATACTCACCGGTTGGAATAGAGAGAGAGAGAAGAGCGGCGCTCCACCGTCAGTTGCTTCGGAAGAAGAGAGAAAAGAGGTCACCCCGTTACTGAGAAGCGAGTTTTTGTTCTTAAGGTTTTTCTAATCTCTCTCTCTCTACACAATCAAAAGGCGGCAGGGAATGGACTTGGCCACTTGGGTTAGGGCTACGGTCTTTCTAAAATTTATGAAAATAAATAAATATGAACATTTCTTATTCTAAAATTTATTAATATAATTAAATTTCAGGAATTTTACTTTCTATCCCTTCCAAGTTAACATATTAATATTTTTATTTTGAATTATTCTGTTGTTAATTTCTTTTTCTTTTTTATGATTCTTTGTTAATTATAAAAAAATATAAAACGGTAAAGAATTTGTGCTTAAAAAAGTATTTGATTTTACCTGAGAAGGGAAAAGATTTCTATCTTGAGTCAGAAACTTGGAAATTGGAATATGTCTACTTGGAATTAAGGCACTACTCTCAAGTAGTTTCCAACCGTGGTCCTTCCCCTTCCTATGTTTGATCTAGGGCTTTAAACCAATTGAAATCAGACTTATGGGCTCAGAACATCATTTTAGTTAAAGGAACAAAGTATTTTAAATTGTTAACATGAAATAGTCTCGGTAAGATGCAAAGAGGGATTTTGGTATGCCATATTCAAATTTCCATTTCATTGACCTTGCCCACTCATCAACAACATTCCACAAATAGCATAAAAGGGGCACCCACCTCTAACCATATGCAGCACCTTTCTTGTGAAATTGTATTTGAGAGAGATTTATAACCCCTCAGAAAAGCTGCCAGGTTTTCCGTCAATTTGTGTAAAAAACTCAAAACAACCTTAACTTTGAAAAAAAAATTATTGAATTTAACCCAATTTTAAAACTTACGATTAATTTGATCTCTTCTATGTCATATCATATAGGAAAAATACTGCACTTGAACCAAAGCCACTGTTAGAGCTTCATTTTTTAACCAATACTGTAGTTCCGTAGTTTCTAACCAGTGACTTTCATTTTTTAATCGAAGTCTCAGTTGGAAACTGTAACTTTAGTTCAAAAATGAAGCCTCAAGTAGAAAATACAACTTTGGTTCAAATATGAAACCTAGAAACTACGGCTTTGATTCAAACATGTTAGTAACAACAGCCGTGGTTCAAAAATGAAACCAGAAACTGCTACATTGGTGGGTTCATAAATGAAAGTCGCAGCTTTGAATCAAATGCAATCTCTCTCCCATGTGGCAACATCCTACATGGCACAGAGAAAGCCCAAACTTGTTTATAAGTTTCAAGAGTGGGCTAAAACCTTCTCTTTTTTTTTTTCAAAATTAAGGCTATTTTGACACAAAACTCCAGTTAAATTAAATAGAACAACCCTTTAAATGGTGCATGTCCCTAGTCCTGAGCTACACTACACAGACGGACTCAAAGCGCACAAATTTATGGGTTTTCAGACATTCCCGAGAGAGATGAATGTCCAGATCCTGGGCATATTGGAGACTCCAGCCAGATTCACAAACACCGTTTTTATTACATATGGGGTTGGGGTATTATATAATCTATGGAACGAAACAGAAAACCGGGGATAAGTCCAATCCCACTTTCATGGGGGCAAATCCCACCAGCAACATTGAACATTCAACGGAATTGGAACGATGCAAATCATCATATATATCAGTTTTGACTCTAAATGTGCTTCTTCTCATTCTTCTGCAGCACTGGCAGCACTCAGATCCACACTGAGGTCCAGAACCTGCACAAAACACAAAGAAGGGATAACCGTTTAAAAGAGACAAATCCCAACAAAGATTACAAAACTAATCTTTCATTGAAATCCAAACAAGGTACAAAAAGACACTTTCAGATAAAAATGCCCTTAGGCATTTAGTTATAATGTGGTGATGGGACAAAATGACCCTCTGCATTTAGTTATCACGTTGAAGATTTATCCTTACACTTGTAGGGACATTTTTGACCGAAATGGGGACATATTCAAGGTTACTTTTGCAAATAACTTTTTTTTGAATTTGTCCCTTTTAAACCAACTTCTCAAAGACAAATCAGTTAATCGCGGTCAACTTGAGAGAAACTCAGCTACAAGTGCATTTGTTTGTAAGCATGAATGTGTTTGTATTTGATAGCAGCTTTCAAGAAAAAATGGCTTCAATTGGGCCATGGAGTAATCTCATGCAGCCTTATCTAAAAATGTCACTAATGAAAAGATCTACACATGTTTCAAGAAAAAATGGCAATGTGTATGACAATGCATATCAAATAATGGTACAAGTAATTACTGCAAAATTTATGACAATGTGTATTGATGAACAAAATCTATGACTTAATGATTCTTGGGTGAAGATTTGGATATTTAAATTATATATATATATATCCCAGAGCCACTCTTCGGACTGTTTGAGAAGATGATACGAGGGGGGGGTTTAATCCCTTCCCAACTTCTTTAAAAAGATGACGAGACAGTTATTAATTCGTAGTTTGGACTTTGCTCTACTTCTAATTATTTTCTTGATAGTTGGATTAAGATTTGTTAGAGACGGAGATTGTGGGGATCTAATCAATGTTCGATTTGATATTCTCAAATCCACCTTTATGTAAAGATTAGCTTTTGTTTTTTTTCTTAGCATATGAACAATTGATGAAGATGCAAAGGTTTGTGCTTTTCTTAGCATAATTGTTCACAGTCCAATTATGAAAAGAGGAATGATACCTATGGTACAAATTAATGCTTCTTAGAAATCAAAATATTCACTCTATTATAAATAAAATATACTAAAAATGGAAATAATTAGAATTGCAATTTTCAAAAATGGAATGAAGTTATATATATATAAAATTTAAATATCCAAATCTTCACCCAAGAATCATTAAGTCAAGGATTTGTTCATCAATACATTATCATAGATCAATAACTGTTTCTAAAATGTTTTTATTATCCAAAAACGAAAATACAGAAAAAACACATTTGTCAACCAGAAAAATAAAGCAGAAAACATGATGTTTTTAAATAATATATTTTAATTGTTTTCAATTACTTTTAATTGTTGTTCTGAAGCTTATTTAAAAAAAAACAATTATACAAATATGGAGAATGAGTAAACATAAACCACTACATATAAATTATCCTTCAGACATATTTAAAAAGAACCAGTTTTTACCTTTCCAGTTATCATGGTATACATGTTGAGCACATCCATCACAGTTGACTCAAAATGTGTTGTGGCATCGTAACTCTGTAGAACATAGCAAGGAACTTGATTAGCAGGTATGAAAAGGTGTGTGTCTATATATGTGTGTATATATATATATATATTGGGAGGCTTGCATGGAGTCAACCAAATTAGTGATAGTAACATTGTAAGGTGGAATTAAGAAAAACTCACCGTTGAAATATAACATTGGTCCAAAGAGGGTTCATTGACTGGTTCATGTCTCTCGTAAATATCAAAGAATATCTCGTCGACAGGCCCTAGAAGGTCAATTCCTGGCTTTAATTCAGTCTCAGGATTATCAGTCTCCGCTTCAGTTGATACAAATGCAATGAATTTGCCTTTGGGAGCAACATTGTGAGAATAAGAACAACAGAAAAGATACCTACACAATCATATAGAGGTATTTACAAGATTTAGTCCCATTAAAATAGAGGAAAGAAACAAAAAGAGATGTTAAAAAAGATTAACTATAGTTGATCCCTAAATCTTAAACTCCCGAGAACAAGCTTTTGGTAGAACCATTAGTTTTCCTTATTAGGAAAAAATGTAAACAATAAGGGGCATCAAACAATCACTAGAAATGGAATTGTTTTGAAGTATTTTACATCACATTTTACACATAAAAATTGGTTGATCCTTTCTGCTAACATCAAAAGTGATGAAATATCCAACTTAGAGAACTAGCAGAGGTGGTGTAAAGACGCAAGAATTTGCCTGAAGTCATTTACTGAAATCAGCATATTAACTTAGTTAAACAAATGAAGTTGTTTAAAACGATTACAGAAAACACAAAGGACTGTTTTCAAATGTTATCTAAAATATGATGAACCGTCCAATTTTCATTTTCATGTGAGATACAAATGACGAATTAAATAAAATTTGAGAAATCATGCTAATAACCAATGAAATATCCATTGATCAACTGCAAAGGACAGCTCCTTAAATACACCCTGTGGCAGTAACCATAGCATATGATAGGTATTTACTTCACCATTTGAAGTAGCTGCTCTCTTTTGTTCAATTTTACTTTGACCCCAATCGAAAAAAATAAAAGAGTTGTCTCTCTTCTTACAATTACCAAAACAGCTTAGAAAATAAACCTCATGGAAGAGAACTCACATGTCTGATCTGCGACCCAACTGCTTTTGTGGCAAGATAATCTGAACTGAGTGAGAATCGGCGGTGTTTGGGATAGGGTGGCTCATGATGCAAATTGCTCTAGCAACCTTTCCAACCTTCCTCACCTGTTGAAATAGTGACAGATTCTTCTTTAGCATTGCACTCTGATTTTATGTTAATTTTAAGAAAGAAAGGGAAGAACATGGAAGAATGTTAATTTTAAGAAAGAAAGGGAAGAACATGGAAGCTTGCATCACAACATGACCTTCCATAAGTCGTATTTCTATTCATCAAATGAACCTTAAAATTTAGATAACATTTCCAGCAACCATGACCTTACATTTTCTACATTTCTAGCTCAAAAAATCTATTGGTAACTAAAAGTAGACTTATCTTGTGTGCAACTAAAAGCTGATATGGAATAATATCAACAAAGTATTCAAATAATTACCTTGTTGGGCAAATAGGAAGGATCACAGACAACTTTCTTACACCTAGCAGTTTCACCTTCTGATGTAACCCCAACAGCTTTTCCTTCCTCGTCAAACTCTACCTGAAAGTTGAAAAAAAAAAATTTGACATCAGGTCAAACAAAACCAGCCCTAGCATTGAGCATAATAAATGAAAAGCAGAAGTAAGATAAAAATACTAAGAAACACAGTAAATAGCATACCTTGCACTCAGATTTATTCAACATGTATGTTCCAATCAGAACAGCACTAAGCCTGGCAAAGCCTGCACAAATATAAAAATGACAAATATCAGCATTTTGACAGCAAGGACCAAGGAAACTATCAAAGGAGGAAAATAAGGAAAAAAAGGAAAAGGTGTTAAGAAAATGGCATCAAAAGAAAAGATACTTGGGCTCTCCTAACCCATACAAGGGATAAATGTAAGGTGATCCACCTTGAAAACGCGCAATTGACTCCGAATAAAGCTATCACATAATCAAAAGGAAGAGCTTGAAGGAATTTCATGAAAATGATGGAGCTGTAATGTTGAGGGAATTCAAAACCAAGGGAAAGAAGTATAATGTGAACCCTGTGCATTTTTCACCTTCATTCTCTTCACGGTATCCAGTGCAGGCTCGTTTAGGTAACGGTCATCTCTATGAAGTGCTATTGCATGACCAATAAAGTCGATAGTGTTGTCATCAAGACCATATTTTCTGTCATAAAGCCAGATGTACCATCAATAAATTAGGTGAGTGATAGGACTGTTAGGTAAATATTTTTCATGGTGTCATAAGCACTTACAAGCTTCATTTATTTTTATAAGTATTATTATTATTATTATCATTTCTTTATGATACCATTCCACCTCAAGTCCTCAAGTTATGGAAACATCCTTCCTCGCTTCCCCAACTTAATCAAGTCCATGTGTTTTGTATCCCCTCAACCATAACTAGATGTAATCATCCTGACTCTGGACAGCATGCTATTTGTTTGGTATTGCTTCTTCTTCCTCAATCCTTCTATGCAAGGATCACTCTCTAGAGTGGAAACTACAACATCAATGTAAATACTTCCCTCCCCTTCTCTAATATCACTATCAGTAATAGACTACCAACAAAAAATCCCTAATACATGAGAAATATGAATGATCACATCCCACATAAAAGTCAACTTGCATATAATTGATGCATTCATTAATTCAGCAATCAATGTTGCTTCACAGAAAGAATTCAGGCTCTCACTTGGTGCCAGAATTTAAAATTCAGTGAGGTTATAAATTTACATTGATCAGATACTATATTGTGAAAATATTCCCTAAGATTACGCTTAAAATTGTAAGGAAGCAAGTTGAGACCATCCAAGTGGGGACATTGAAATTCTTCATAAATAGACAAAGATATGGACAAACGACAATGATTAAGGGCATACGCAATTAGTTCTCTAGTTGTGATCCTGGTCAAATCCATCCCCTCATGCGTTCTGGGATCATTCTCATCATAATCCTGAACATAAATAAAGAATTTGCGAGCCCGACGCTTTTCAAATAAGCCCATGAGTGGTGATTTGAGGGCTTCCATGTCAGTAGCTGGCACCTTGTGAACCTATTGCAGTGGGCATTTTTTACCATTAGCTTTCAGTAAGAATTCATATATAAATACAGGTATCAAACAAAATTGAATTTGTTTCCAACCAAAGCCAAAGAAACTTCACCTTTCCTTTATTAAAGACATAGCTACCATCCACAGCTTTGAAGTACAGATATTTTGTAACATCTGTATGAATGAGGACACGTACAAGGGTACCATTTGCCATCATAAACTAGCAATAATATTCAGTCAACATGTCAGGAAAATTCAAACAAATAAAAAAAAACCACAGATGGATAATTAAATTAAACAGCATCATAGTTGAGGAAAAGAAAAACCTTTGGAATCATGTCCACATTATAATCCCTGCTTGAGCCCAAACTTGGTGGAGGTTTATCGCTACCCTTAAATCTCTTCCACAGCTGTAGATTAAAAAATGCTAAATCAAATACACTAGACGAATACTAGGAATTTGCAAATAGCGCGAAAATATTTCAACAAAACTCTTCAACCATAGGACCTGAATAAGATTGAGCGAACTTGATTCTCCTCCATAATAGTCATTCCTATCCATGTGCAGAACCTGGTTCACAGTATATGCAAAATTGATCATCAATTAACTGCTTGAGCAAATACTGATTCAGTGCATCACTTTGGAATTGAAATTGATAGGAATGCAATAAAGTTTGCATGTGTAACAGAGGAAACAAATGAGCAGTGTACACAAAAAAAAAAAAAAAAGTATACTCAGAACTACATTAACTCTTATTAGTGCATAGAAGATGCTCCAAGTCAAATGGGAGACAAACAGAAAAAAAAAATTACAATTCATCATGGATATTAAGGACTGGACCAAATGGCGAGGGGTTGGGATAAGCACAGGAGGGGTTCCAGGTAACACTTTCATTATTCTTACAAAAGAAAAAAAGCATAAAAATAAATGCCAACCACAACTTAGATAATTTTTGCTCGTAAGATTTAAGAGATAACATAAATCCCCCAATGAGATTTGCAACTCAAGCAACAAACCAAAAAACTGGGTAGAAAATAATGCCCCATATGTTTCTATATTTAATATGTTCCAGACAGTAACCTAGTTTCTAAGTCCCCATTCCATATTTAATTGTCTCCAGATAGTGACCTAGTTTCTAAGTCCTGATCCCTACTTTAATGGTTCCTAAGTGATAACACTTTCTACAATAGAAGTTCGAACAAGGGCACAACCCAAACAAGTGCTCCTGCTACTATAATTCAGCAAAACATTTTCCTCATAATTTGATCTCGGTCATTAAGGAAAATAAATGGCATTTATTTCCACCTATACTACCATTTTGCTGCTAAAAATATACTCATATTCCATGGTTGCCAATTTAAAAACTCGATTGAGTCCAATTTCTGCATCTTTACTCACCCACATTTCCCACTCAGTCAATTGCTTTTAAGACTGAAACTTGAAGCAGTCAAAATCCAGTTATCCAGGTACCCTCACTACTGAAAAATTAAGAAATCATCACCACTTTTATCCATTTGATTTCAGTTTTCTATCAATGGCCACCGTCAATGCAGCAAAAAAATCCATTCATAAATGCAGAATCCTGTACTACTTCGGATACTCATCCCCAAGTCAACGTAGTCACGCTTAGCTACAAAGAACAAAGTATAAAACTTAAAAGCAATTCGATCCAATAATTCCGAGAATAACAACATTTCTTCAGAAACTCAGAACCAAATGCAACGGATCACGGAAAATTCGGTCCTCGTCACAAAATATCACAGAAATAGCATGTTTCGGGAGATTTACAGATCCCGATCTATCCGATCCAAACAAATCAGACTTCACGGATCACAATCAAAAAAAACGCATGATTTTTCTTCCGTGGAAAAAATGAGACAAAAATAGCAGATTTCGAGCATGTCTCCAGTAGGAAAAAAAACACAAATATTTCCAAGATAAAGAGTTGAAGATAAGTTGAATTAGAAAGGAAGAAGCAGAAGAAGACCTTGAGGCCGTCAACGGAGAGAAGACCACTGAGGATGCATTCCTTGAGACCGGTGCCCAACACTATAACATCGTACTCTTCATCCATGATTTTGAGGGAGAAAATCCAACAGTGGGAGAAGAGCCTGGGGCTAGGGTTTTTAGGGTTAAATCTGCGGAGAGAGAATAGGTGAAGAATTTGAAAATAAGTAAGAGAGAGAGAAAGAGACAGATGCCTTGTTTGTAGATTGAGCAAATGTTAGATCCCATCATTAGACCATGGTCAGCACGGTATCTTCATTTGACAGTCCAATTTACATTTCCATTGCCTACGTGTCGAAAGCTCACTGCACTGTTTTATCACAGCCATGTCACGCAAGAATCCTTGACGAAGAGCGTAGGGGGAGGAAAAGGAAGATATGCTCTCATCCAGCCTTAATTAATTTCCCATTTTGTCCCTATTTATCTCACACTGCTCCTTAACCTTTTCTCTTCTCTTAAATCAATTACAAAAAAAGTCTCTAATAAGTAATAACCATCGATAAAAAAATAGATCATAAGAAAGATTCCAATACTCAACCAAAAATTACGCATCCAAAGCCCAAATTTCGCCTCCCAAGTTGACTTTTCAGATTTTGGCTTAAATTTTTAAATTTATAAAGATTCCAAGAGCGGGAAGATCTAAATTTATATATATTCTTAAATCTATTCCAATTTTAATTCTGCATTTTCTTTTAATAATTACATCATATACCCTTCATTCATTTATATCACTAAAACACTATAAAATATTTATTAAATTATGTTCCATATCAAGCTAAATATTTTTAAATTATTTGTAGCTCTTATAAAAATAAAGAAAAATAAATAATTTATCAACTATAGGAAAAAAATCAATGTGTTGGGATTAATGTGAAAATATGATCCAATGTACTTGATAAATATTTTTATCGATGTCTCAAATCATATATTTATATTTTTTAAAATATATAAAATGAATAAATAACATTATAAATATTAAATTATATATTTGAAAAATAATTTTATATTTAAAAAATATAAATTATATATTTACACGTCATCGATTCAATCTGGGCGGTTTCGATCACATCCGACCAATGAACCATGTATTTCCAGACCCTTGCCCGATCTGCTTCTCTCACCTATCCTGCTTTAAAATACTGAAAACTGATAAATCTGCCTTTAGATACGCCATTCATCAATTAGCCAAATCACATCGTGCTAAAAGTTGCATCAAGTTCTCAACGATTCGACCGCCACCGACTAATTTTTCAATTCACACAGTGGTCTCCAAAAGTTACATCGGTTTCTGACATGATTCGCCTTCGCCACCGGGTGACTTGTCAAATCACACGGCATTGTAAAAATTGAGCAGTTTGGCCTAATATAAGAAACAGACACTGAGACGGTATTAAAAGTCGATAAAGTTCTGGCCTCCAATATAAGAATGTTGCATTGACTTTGTCAAAATCACCAAATATCTTTTATGCATTCCAAGCCATTTATACAAAGCCTCAAAACATCTATAAATCAAGCAGATGATGACCTTAGAAATTTACACCCATCCTAGATTTTTACTACTCACTCTCTCAAAAATGAGTAACTTTTTTCAATCGTCTATTGAATTATTCATCTCTTCGATGAAGCAGAAGAATAACACGCTGGCCACATGCGCGCCGAAGCCTGGAGGTGAGACAAACTCACAAGGTACCTGCCACAGGGAGATGCTCTCGTGTGAGGCACACCGACATCGTGACTGGAAGAAGGCAATTCCTAACAAGTAAATGATTACTTTGAGAATCCAGCCACGACGAAACATTATTCCGTTGCACGGTTTCGTTTGCCTACATTGTTTCGGGAATTTTACGTGACGCTTACAACAAAGACAACAATTATTTCGTGCAAAGAAGAAATGCTGTCAACACAATAGGTTTATCCGTGAATAAAAATGACGCCCAGACTTCGTGATGCTTGCATACTAGATGTCACGGATCAATCGACGAAGCATTGCCAGAATCGAGAGAAAGCACAACCATCGAAAGTGTGTCAAACGATTCGCCGGGTAGAATTTTGCCTGACATCTCAGACGCTAAACGCCGATCGATATCATTGTGCTGTTACATAAAGCTAATCAACGCTTTCCCCAATGTCAGAGTTCGACCGTATGCACGGGATTTAAAACCGCCCAGCAGCGATATCACTAATGTATACCGGGCCATGTCCACCGCCGACCGACCATCGCTGTCGTCGCTGTCGCTATTCCTACGACTCGTGGATATGGCATGCTTTTCGCGACGCCCGATCTAACAACATATTAATGTAATGACGCCCAATCTCTTTGCTAATCTCGCAAAGGATGTGGCCTCCGCGATTATACCATAAATGGGCAACTATTACAATATGGGATACTATTCGCAGACAGAGTATATCCAAAATGGGCAACACCGCTCAATCAATTACACATCCTCAAGATTTCGCTCACGCATTCTTTGCAAATAAATACTTAGAGTTAACGAAGCGACGTAGAACGAAGATTCTGTACGCTTCGTTCTATTGGCATCGCTCAGACTCCACTAGATTTACGGCAAAGACCAAGACTCGAAAGTATATCATGAAAGCGCATTATATTACACAACATGATAATCGGCGACGAAATGGCCACGACAACGTAACTTCACGCGCAAGAATACGGCAACGGACTACGATATTGCAACCAATGCCCCGATTGAAGTATCACAAGGCCCGATAGCTTTGATCAATTATATTAGAAACCGTGTCATTCGAGATTCGAACACCCATTATGCCCCTCTCGAAATCGATATCATTACACATCCGTGGACGCTATAATTTGACAAGGTTATTGAGTGAATTCGCTTTATTTCGAGCATATGTTTTCATATGTTATATTATGTTATGTTATTTGAATGAAAATTTAAGTTAGTGTGATCTTAATTCATTTATAACTATTAAAAGTACAGAGAACCTAAACAATACATTTTCATTAAAGAGACAAATTTCAAATACATTGAATATATAAAGCCGTAGCGTCTATACATTAAGTTTCGGAATACTTGCATTTTCATTGCTTTGCCATAATCGCATTCTACGCTAGCCGATAATACCGCTGCGGTTCAACAGACATTGAGCGCCCTTTTCCATAATGGCATCATCTACGATCATTTGCAACTCCATCTTGCTCATTCTCAAGATCCTATCTTCAAGACGCCTTGCAACTTAATCGCACATCCCTCCCTATCACTCGCTCCTTCGCATCAAGCTTTTTGTTCCTCATAAAAATTTTCCTTTTCATCATGCTCGATAATTCAATGCAATCAGACCGAAATAGAATTACTAGTATCCATTGACTCGCCTACTTTTTTGTCTCCGCTTTACCGCTTTTTCTTCCCCCGTAGCCTCTTCCTCGAGAGCTAATTGCTGTATTGCTATACCTGGATCTCGATCCGAGTCAAGAGATGCGTGTCTCATTAGTTTCTTTCATAAATGTGGGAGGGGCCCCGCAGATCGCTTTGCGCAGATAATCATCCACTTATCACAATATTTAAGCACCTCCCAACAATGATCATAAGTCCACGGACTCTTAACATCTGCTTGAAACATATTCATAACTTGCACACGCTGCAGAAATGGTAAAATTATAAATAAATAAATTTCGTAATATCTTTGTTGTAGAAAATTATAACAAAACACACTTTACCTCGTCTGTTATGTTAGCTCCACTGCGCCTATTCGCGATCCTGTACAGCATCCCACGCTCATTTTGTACACAGCTTCGATTTTATCCCATCGATTTTGGACTGAACATAAAGTCCGTGGTGGGTCAACTCCAACATTGGTCTCCAAAAATCACGACATTGATCCCAAAAACTTTGACATTTGGCCGCCTAATACCGATCAACGGACTGGGATATGGTCATCCAAGATATACACGCTAATGCCTTCCTCATTTGGGGCATCGCCTTTCCCTCCTACTTCAGACCGGGAGGAGCTTGTTTCGCTACCGGGCTACAAAACAAAACTTAAATTAAATAGGATTTAAAAAATTACTGAGGTTAAAAAAATATGGCCTAATATGATAAAAAAAAATATTTAAATATGTGAAATTTTCTAATAGTTAACATTATTTAAATAATAATAAAAAAACATTTAATGAAAAGATATACATGTGTATGGTAAAAAAAGAAATTAAAAATATCAAGTATAACATTTATATTTATATTTTATATTGTTCACAAAATATGATTTATATTTTTTTAAAATTATTATGATTTTATTTATAACTTTATCAATTGAAATAAATTAAAATTTGTTAAGAAAAGTGTGGTAAAATTTTTTATAGGGTAAAAGATGGAAAAATATTGGGGTTTGGAGGGTTTTCAAAATATAAATATAGATATGTAATCAAAACTACTGTTGCTTATCGAGATTAAACGACGTCGTTTGTCCGCAACCAACTTTCTTCCGATAACCAAAACTACGTTGATCCATGAGCGGCATTGAATATCGCTCACGTCACTCGTCACCCAAGACAAATCACAGTCGCTTATCTTCCAATGACATATCCCAATTATTCAAGATTCGCAGATCCAAATCATTGAAGAATTTTTTTTTTCTCGTGAATAACGGCAGGGGAGGAAGCAGTTAAGAGAACCGCTTTGTTCGGGGTCCAAATTATTTCAGATCTACGGTGAGTGGGCCTACTTACCGCCGATTCAAGAAAGGTCGTTCCTTCAAATCTTCAGATTACCGTTTAAAATCGACTGGGGGTTCAAAAATGGTTTTTCGTTGGTTTCGGGGTTCAAACTGGCAGTAGCTTTATGGTTTTTTTGCTTCGAGAGAAATCTCTAAATTTTTGCTCCTCTGTTGTCATATTCGTAGAGCTCCATTTTTATAAAAAAAAATATGGACCTCCAACGGTCATCTGAGAGCTCCAACGGATGTTTTTAAGTTCAAATTATTGAGGTTATTTTAGGATTTTCATCTTCCTTTTTTATTTTGGCTGATGAACAGTTTCAGCCATTTTTGCCCAGATGAAGCCGTAAATCGTTCACTAGTCATTGTCGGGGGAAATAGCCTCCACCGGGCCGGAGCATGCTTATTGTTTTACCAATTTTTTTTCGGCTCCACCATTGAGATGCTCTGGGCTGAGGAGATTACCCAGTAACCGGTTTTCATAGCAAGTCTTGCAGCTGAGAAGGTTCCATCTTTCACTCCGCTAATGCTTGCTCCATTAGCGATTTCCGGCCTAGGCGCCCGAGCGGTCTTATGTGGTCAGCTCTCGTCTCATAAAGTTTGGATGGGGCTTTGATACCCTAAATTCGAGTGTCCCACATAATTCATTAACCCGTATAATATTTATGGATTTCGAATGACCCGATACCACACTATTGTGTCTCATTTATTGGGATCCATATTTTCATAAAAATCGGGTAGAGTTTCATTTGTTTGAGGAGCTTTATCCAACATACAACTTATATAACAATATAATCATAACTCATCCAAGGTCTCAGCATAAGTAGTATTGACACCACAAGATCCATCTGTCCATATCCCTAATATACATCCTTTTATCGGGACTCATTCATTCACATTTAAATCTAAAATATGAAAATAAAACGCTTTAATTACATACCAGAAGAATTGATCACGACTCCTTGTACTATAATTACATACCCGACTATTTAGGATAGCAATCTCAAAAGAATTTAGTTACAATTTTTTTTATACAAAATATTTTTACAAAAATATTACTCAAATGTAATATCAAGGCCACACATCGGCCTTCTTCATAATCACAGCCTTGTCGGAGCATCGTCTCCCTGTACACCCCCCTATACCTGAAAGGGGGTCCCACAACGAGGTGAACAATGCCCGCTGTAAAATTTTTCCTACAAGCGGCCACGCCCCACCTAAAACGCATATTTCACCGAAATACAAAACATCCAATCATGTTCCATATAAATAACGCAATCATATATGGAATAATACGTGTCATGCATGAGACGACTCCTCATACCTACAATCCCAGCTTCCTCGACGATTCCTCTAACACTGAATGCCAAGCGGTGAAAATCAAATACATTAGCTGCTTTCAACGAATCGACTTAAACTATCGACAACCAATATTTACTTGAATTTTTTATCAACCGTGGTTTTGTTCATGGGCCACGTCTTTTTCGAGGTCACACCGTAGGATCGTCGCACACCTTCCGACATTTTTACTAACTTTCACCGTAGGTGATCATGTCTAACCGCAAATACTCAGATTTCTACCATATAAACTCCGTCCGTTGCACACAAACACACGGTTCGTATTTATTATTTGCTTATATACCGCGGAGTCATTTAGACGTATCTCGTCATCATTACACTGTCAAGATATGAGTCACAGATCACATCACATCGATCGATCGTGATTTATCATGAATACCAATATCGAATCACACACATTTCGAGGTATCTGATAATATATCTGACATTATATCCATTAATCACAATTTCCATGTTAATACATCACGCAAGCAAATGTTAACATGGTTTTTACACACAATAGCAATAGCAAATTATTTATTTTTCCAACAATACACACAAAATGGCCCAAATCTCGGACTCATATAAACAGTAAGGTTCCTTCACGGTTTGTCACCGACCATTTGGTGGATACCAAACACACCACAAAAACCCAAAGATATCATTTTTAGATCAAAACCAAACATCGGGAACCCAACCGACTACCCAAATCAAATCCAAAATTTCCAATATTCGCCTCAAAATCTCGACTAAATCATTACTACCTATCACTGGGCCCCGAAGAGCAACCTATGTCATTACATAGCTTTAGGCTAAAAATATTCAAGTAGGAAAATCTACTACCTGCAATCCTTTTCCTTTTGACATTTTTTTCTTTCCTTTTTTCTGCTTTATCTTTCCCATTGGTTTTTCCACTTTGACACTCGCTCAATGTAGGTCATTCACACAAGCGCACCATGTCATGTCATGTGTCACCCGACACACGATGCCCTCGAAAAACTCAGCTCGACCCGGTCTCGAAATCCAACGACTTCGACCAGCGATCAGATTTGAAGACCGAATTCCACGGTGAAGTCCGCTTTGTCATCCGAGATCTATACCGATATTTCAACCGAAATTACCTCTTTTACCATTTTTTCAAAAATTGAATTTTTCCGGTTTTACATTCTTCCTTAATGTAATTTCGTATCCCGAAATTCACACATACTAGCACACACAAACACATGCATATGTAGTAATATTCCAGTGCCAAATATTAGACCACACACCTTCATCTTCAAATAGGAAATGATAGGTGGCTCACATCGTGTCATCGAGTTCCCATATCAGATCCTCCACTTCTGCTGCTTCTCTCTTTCTCTCGTGGGTGGCCAACACTTTTAATAACCCGCACGGCTCACAGAACAAAACATGATCCCGACTATCCAAGATACGCACTGGTCCCTCCTCGAAGGTCCCATCGAAATCAATAGTAATCCCTCCCCAATCCACTACATGAGTTGGATATAGAGTGTACTTCCGGAGCATGGAGACGTGGAACACCTCATGGACACCGACAACCTCATTGCACGCCAACCGCTACGCAACTCGTGTTAACCCTCTCGGTATCTCGAAGCGGGCCCAATATACCTCGACGCTAGCTTCCCTCGCTTTCCAAATCTGACCACCCTGTGCATCACATTCAAGAAGACACGACGCCCACCTCAAACCCCTGCAGGCCCACGCCGGCCCCGGCCGGGCATACCTCTTCCGCCCCACTGGTCGTATGAGGCCGAATCAAATCTCATCCTCTCCCGAGGTGTCTCTAAACATATTCAAAACCAGTAATGGAACTCTCTCCAACCTTTATCCAACAAATCGGGGATCAGCATGACCTCCCATATAAGGCCTCATAGGGTGCCATCTATATACTCGTCTAATAACTGTTGTTGTAGACGAATTCCACTAAGGGTAAGTGTTCCTCCCAGCTACCCTTAAGATCCAGGAAGCATGCTCGTAGCATGTCTTCTAAAATCTGTATGGTCCTCTCTGACTGACCATCTGTCTGCGGATGAAATGCAGTGCTCATCGTCAACTGTGTTCCCATGGCCTTTTGGAAACTCTTCCAAATGTGTGTCGTAAACCTGGGATCCCTGTCCGATACAATAGAGACTAGCACTCCATGTAACCGGACAATCTCTCTAATGTACAACCAGCAGAATTCCTCCAATGTGAAGGTCATCTGCACTGCTAGAAAATGTGTCGACTTAGTGAGCTGGTCCATTATCACCCATATCGCGTCATGCCTCCACCGTGTACGTGGCAAGCCGAAAACAGATCTGGGACACAGGTTCCCACTTCACACTACCTACCTTAAGTGGCTAGAGTAGCCCCGTCGCTTCCCGATGCAACCCGACCCGGCTAACACGCGGAGACACCACCAACAAAATCTCCAACTTATCGCTTCATTCTGCTCTAGTAATACTAACAACGAAGATCAAGGTATATCTTCGTGCCACCGATGCACAAAGAACGAGAACAAAGTGGAACTCCTAAGGATCTCCTTTCCAACTCCAAGTAGCTGAGGAACCACAACCCGTCCCCTATAATCAAGACTCACCATCCAGGTACCGACCCAACCTCGTCACTGCGACCGGACACCCGATCCCCGATGGACAATATCTCGCTTCTTCGCCTCGGGAATCAATCACCCCGCCTCAAGAGGGATGGCAGCTACCAATCTCTAGTGCCCCCGATCCCGGGACACGTACTACAACCTAAACTGTTCCACAGTCTCGAGCATCCACCACTCCTGGGAAGCTACACTAGCCAATACTCCCCTTGACTTCTGATTGAGCGCATCAACCACTACATTTGCCTTACCAATATGGTAATGCAAAGTGAAGTCATAGTCCTCTAGATCTTCCATCCATTTGTGTTGCCTCATGTTAAGGTCCCGCTGCAGAAAAATACTTCGACTGTGGTCCGAAAAACACTTCGAACCCGCCTCACCATACAAATAGCGGAGCAAAATCTTTAAGGCAAGACAATGGTCGCCAACCCGCATCACGTAGTACTCGCCATGATTCTTAAATTGCCCAGAACCATAAACTACACCCTCTCGGGCTTCAGATCAAGACACATCTCGCTCGTCCCTAAAGGCATCACAAGACACCGTGCACTGTCCCTGCCTCCGACCATCATCAGAGATGTAGTAAGCCTCATTTTCAATAATTAGAATGCCTTCTCACACAAGTCATCTCACTTAAACTTGACTCCCTTCCGGGTCAATCTAGTCATAGGTGCAGCTAGCCGGGAGAAATCCTCATTAAACCGCATGTAATATCCTGCAAATCCCAAGAAACTCCGCGCATTCGAAGACCGACTGGGCCTCCTCCCAACTCATAACAGCCTCACCTCTCTCGTGGTCTACTCGACACACTTGAAGCCACACCGACGTGTCCCAAAAATCTCACCTTAGTAAGCCAAAACTCGCGACTCTACTAAACTCGCATACAACCCGATGGTCCCCGAGTGCCTCGGAGAACAATCCACAATCGATCCTCATGCTCCTCCTTAAACTGGGAGTATCAAGATGTCGTCAATAAAAACCACAACAAACTGATCCAAATAGGGTTGGAATACCCTATGCATGAGATCCATGAATTCCGTTGGCGCATTCGTCAACCCAAAGGGCATCACTGTAAACTCAAAATGCCTATACTGCGTCCTAAACGATGTCTTAGGGATATCATGTAAGACCCGGAAAAAAAAAAAACTATAAATTTGAATTTTTGTTAGGAATGGCAAAATGGTAATTTTTTCAGACTTATTTCTAGATCTCGGATGACGAAATAGACTTCACCGTTGGAATCGTCTCACGAAATCTAATACCCGTGCGATTCTCACAATTCGAGGCGCCTGGATTTTCATGAATTTCGAGGACGACGACGCCGAAAGGGACCCCCGAAACAGATTTTTAGAAAATCCTGAAAAATGTCAAATATTTAAAGAATGTCTATTTAAGATATATAGAACTGAAAACCAGGATCGAAAATAAAATCGCTTCGAGCAATAAAACTGCACGGGGGAGTCGTGGACACGTGGCACGATGTGAGTCACCGGTCTCATGTATAAATACAAGAAATACCTAAAAATCAAGAAAGATCTCACAAGTCTGTCTAGACCAAACGTTAGAGAGAGAGACGAGTGAGAAGAAAAGAACCTTCCAAATGATTTCATCTGGTTTCTCGCTGGGCCTAACTCTAGAGTCGAGAGTTAAAGTTGTTCTTACGCTAATGAGCACGCTGCGGTACCGAAATCACAAAATTTTGCAAGGTCTGTTCTAAGCCAATTAAAATCGAGAAATGTGATGTCCCCGAAATCACGCTAATCAGGTGTGGTTTTTATCCCACTCTAGCTTTAATTTCTCGTCATGGCATGTGTGAGTGTCAAAGTGAGAATGTCATTCAGCTTTTTCCTTCAACTTCGACTATGTTTCTCAGCTATAACTCTACCATCCCTTATCCGAATTGCAATCATTGATAAACTAGGACTTATAGGAGAACATATCTCCTGAACAGTCTATCCAAATTCCGACCCTTTTCGACTCATAAATGCATTCAAATGCAGTTATGTTCAGTAGTTTTCCCTATATGTTTCGAGACCCTATGATCGAGTTTTGGCCATCACTCATCCGAATTGGAGTGATTCTACCTTGTTAGGTAAATTAGGACTTATAGGGAGAACATATTTCCTCGAAATGTGTCTATCCAAATTCGACCCTCGACCTCTGTAATGCATTCAAGCGGAGCTATGTTCGTACGCTTCTAGTTGGTGTTTGTAAAATGAGTATCCCTATTGCTTAGACATATCTGGAAGCCAGTTGATCCGGTTTAGGTGATTCCAGTTGGAGAAGAACCCTAATAACTGTATCTTCAAATGAGTATAAATAACTAGTGTCAAATTATGGATTAAGACCCCTAAAATCGGGTATCATAGACTGTTTCGAGTGTAAGTAGAGTAAACTGACCAATTTTGAATTAAAATGCCATAACGTCTTCGTCCGAACTAAGTTGGCGTTTCGACTCTACGGAAAGCCCATTGAGCCAAGAACCTGCCCATAAGCCTGCAGTGGTAATCGGTATCCACAACCTTGCTGAAATTCTGGTGTTTGTACCAGTGTGCGGTGCGGGGACACAGGGGTCCATTGTCCTTTGTTTGCTCAACTCGGATGACCATATCTTTCAAGGTCCGAACTAAGCCAGTGTTCTCGCACTCATGGAAAGCCCATTGAGTCAAGGTTCTTTCCATGTGCCTATGGAAGGCATTAGGTGTCCACAACCTTGCTGGAAATCTATGTTTTGCACCAAGTATGTGGTGTTATTCGTCGTATCGATAAATAGCTGTGTTCACACTTATCATCGCACGGCATGTCAGAGTTACGTATTAGGTATGAATTACCATGAAGTTAGCCTAAGGGCTATATGACATTACTTGTTTAGTCATGTATTGATGAATGCTAATATGCATGATACTACGATATCTATAAAGATTTGCATGAAATATATGGAACTTATATGCTTGCGATATATGCTTGCATGGTACTGACATGTATAATGATTGATTGTAATGTTCCATGTAAAGGTGCATCATACATGTAACATGAGAATTTGCAGTGACATTAGCATTACATATGCACAGGGACATCAACATATTGGGTGTGTGTGCATGGATATGGTCATTCATCATCATTGCTGATGAATGCGTGAGCTCGCCAGACTTGACGACGCCCACAAATGCCTCACGGCGAAATATAAAAAGAAAATGTAGAATTAACGTGGCGCAGCGTAGCAAGATGGATCGCACCCCGGCCGTGAAAAGCCCGAAATACGGGTAAGTGGACCCGCAGCTGTGATCCGAGCTCGCACGCCAGAAGAGACCCGCGGGCGGAGCCGAAAAAGTTCTCGCTGTTCAAAGAAAACACACGGCCATGTTATCACATGTACTTCTGCTTGCGGTAATGTGAGTCGCATTGACTTGATCGGGTCGCTTCCATCGCACTTGCATTGGGTACCGGCGGTTTCCGTAGGCGGCTCGGGTATACGTAAGGCCATTGGTATTATCGCTGATGGTCAGCCACACTCGCACAGTACGCTGGCAGAAACACGGTCGACTTTGAGATATGGGCAGAAGACATTCCATGCATGACACGACATTCACGCATTTTCACTGATGTGTATGGATCGGGTTTGATCATCAGATTTAAAGACCTTATTTGAGGAGTAACCCCTGGCTGGAGATTATCACCGGGCCACACCTCGCCGCGACCCCCCTTCAGCTGTACAAGTCAAGTGTGGAGGCCGACCCACATTCGGGACCGCATGATATGGAAGAAAGTCTGATGTGGCTTGACCATATTCAGAGTATTATAACACCGCTTTAATATATCATTTTCGTAAGAGTGTATAATTGAACTCTTGTAAACATATCATTACATAGTCAGATGTATAGTATTCGTGGTATGGCTGAATTCAAATGAGTGGTCGCTATGACTCATGGAATGACTCGTGTGGTATATTGTCCCTGAGCCGGTCAAGGTGGGATGTATCATATACAGTTGTATTTCTTGATAGAGCTCTGCTAAGAGGAGACTTTTGGCTCGATTTTTTGTTACGCTATGGACTCCTACAATGGGATGATGGTGTGGCGTCGGGTTACCCGACACCCACCGATTTCCGCAGGTTGACGGGTTGTCAACGGAACCCCCGGGATAGGGGTGTCACATATCAACCTCCCTAACTCTCAACTAATGGTAACCCAAGGCGGTTCATTCGAGAAGACTCCCGCCCCTCTCAACATCAAAAATATCAACTCTGCAAGGGATACCAATTCATCGTGAACTCGGCTCAACCGTTTGCACTTATTCACACAAGGGTCTTCGTCCTTCTTCTCGCAACAGAACCTGAGCACCCCATGGTGAAGTGTCACCTAATAAAGCCTCATTTAACAATCCCCGGCAGCTGGACCTTGAGTTCCTACAACTCAACTGGTGTCATCCTATGATGAGTCATAGAAATGGGCGATGTACCAGGGTGTAACTCAATGACAAAGTCCACATCCTTGTGCCAAGGTAATCCCAGTAGCTCATTCGGAAAGACATCCTTATACTCGCAAACCACCCGAGGTAGACTCAAATCCCTTCTCCCCTCATCCTTTAGGGTAAGGCTTGCTAGCCAACCCATCAACTGTCCACTCCATCTGGGGTTGTGCATGGTCTAAGGTAAAAATTCATGCTTCTCCCCATGAAAAGTCACATGAATACCGTCCCGTGTGTAAGCAGTAGTCCTCCTACTATCACAATCAATGACGACTCGGTGTTCCGTCAACTAATCCATGCCAAGGATGACATCAAAATCCGATATGTCTATCACCCGAAGGTCCACCATGAACATAATCCCTGAGATCCTTAACTCATAATCCTGATATATCTGATCAATCCTCACTAGAGCTGGCAATTCGGGTGGGCTTATTGGGTTGGACTGGGCCGATACCGAGCCAAGGGTATACTGACCGACTGGTCGGGCCCGATGAACCAGTTACCATTTTATCGCTCACCGAATTCTATATCGGGTTACTGCCGTGCCGCTCGCCCTATGTGAAAAAAAAATTAAATTATTTTTTTCTGCATCGCTTTATCTCTGGCCATCGATCGACGGGATCTAATCGATTATTATGTCAAGTTCAACTCATCAGAGCAGTTGGATTCGCCTTCATATTCTCCCTTAGGAGCTGTGGATACAGGCCCGCCTCCAAACTAACTTTCTAGATCCCGTAGTACTCTTTGTACTTGAAATCAACATCGGGAGGAGTTTCTTTGACTCTCATATCTCTCGCTTGTCCTACCGATCCCTTCTCACCTAAGATCATGGGGGGCTAGCTCCAACTTTATAAGAATCTTCCTCTTCTTCTTCTTCCTCTTCCCATCCCATGTTTTTCCTCCACCACCCAGACCCACATCCATGTTTAGCACGCTAAGCATAGGGGTGCTCAACCGCCTAATTTAAGTTTCATCCCATTTTTAAATTACTATGCTTCCCAATAAGAATGACTAGTTCAGAGGTAGTTGGTAAAGATGGAGCCACAGAGCCAAACCTACCTATGAAATATCAAGGAGCCACCAATTTGGTCGCTTGCCCCCCCAATCATATATAGTAAGGCCTCATATATAAAAAAATAAAAATAAACCGAGCTAAATTTAAAATAACCAAAGCGCTCGACGGCATCAAGCTTGGCCTACGGCCAATCGAGCTTAGCTAAACTTAGCCTTGCCTGTACCAAAGCCCACCCGTCGCCTCTAATTTTGGCCTGGCCTGCCAGTCTGAACCCGGCCAGCTCACCACTCAGCCTAATCCTCACCTCAGTCCCTAAGGGGAGAACTCATATGTAATCTGGCCATCCAAGGTCTCCACCTCTAAGCCCAAAACATCCACACTAGATGCAGCAACAAAAGAATGTGATGCATCAGAATCAAACAGTATCTTTGCCCATAGGCGAGATAATAGAAACATACCCTGTATCATTGACTGATCAATTGACTTAGTCTGTGGTGTGATGGCGTAGACACGCCCCTAGGTCCCTAATGTCTTAACCTCGTAACCCCGCTCCCTCAACTCGACTCCATAACGTGACACCCCGATCCTCGGATCCGCTGACTACCCGCGTGAAACACCGTGAATGCTCCGTGACCCGACATCTCTCACGAAAATCGGCAGTCTCATCTGCACGGAGCTCTACCCAAATACATCACCTGTAATATAACCTGTCCCAATCAACATCAATCACATGATATCTATATCTGAGTAAAAACGGCCTCTTGGGCTCATACCACAATACTCATCATCAATATAAACCAACTATATCCATTAGTTTCAAGAGTTCAAAGTTACTCTTATACAACATATATTAAAATACTAGAATTCTAATACATGTAAAACCATCAGCCACATCTCGCTTCTTCTAAAACTCAATCTCTGTGATGGTTCTGCCTCCGCACGCCTCCCGTATCTCGTAAAATAATATCCCCCGACAGGAGCTAATGCCCGCAGTGGAATCACCCTGCCCGCTACTCTCCACCTAAACGCATACACCACCGCTCATCGAAACATACATTCAAAAGAAACGCGATCCTACTTGAACTGCCTAATCGATTATCTCATATCCCGAGTCCTCCTCGACTCCCCCCCACACCCGCCTGCCACGCATGAGAACCTTAGTTTTTATTCGTTTCATGATAACCCTCTCGACTATATATATCACTGAGCCGCTTCGACGATCGATATTATGTATGGATCACCCTCCGATGTATATCAATTGGGTCTACTCCGACGATTGATATTTTATTTGAACTACCCTCCGATATATATTCATTATTTTTAAACAACCCTCCGAACCATTCTCTCAAGAATTACCTCATGCACTCACTCCTATCGTCCTAGGGTGCCCCAAGCATATGGAATGCATGATGCCAATTCCATTTCAATTATATAACACATGCAAATATATAATCATGCATATATTCACATAATTTAAATCACAAACACATGTAATTTCACCATCAATTACATCAAAATTAGCTCACGTAACAATGATCAAACACGAGCAACTCGATTCAATTACCTCACCCAAACACACATTATTTCACAAAAATTATTTTGTAAACACTATCTAGGAATAGGTGAAACCCTGGTTACTGTTATTCCCGACAAATCACCAATCATCTGCTCACTTAGTGAACTCCACTCACTACTATTTCCTACCATACACATCAAAGCATGCATTAACACATAAACAAAAGAATTAACAAACCCACCAGCCGATGACAAACACAGTCAGCACTATCTGGTTTCAAAATTATATCACCCGGTCCCAAGATCTGGGGACTAATCAAACGCCTCACTCGCCTCATTCAACTCAAACATTAATAAAGTACTTAAAGAATAAAAACCCAAGTAGGGAGAAACTCCCCACTTCTGGGAGTTTGACTTAAACTCCCTAAAAACCTGAGCCTCCATGATAGGCCTCTCCGCTGCAGTAATCAACTTTCCTTTTGCTCCGACGACTTCAAATTTTCTGGGACTTCCCACGACATTCTAGAGAAGTCTGATACTCTCTTCTAAAACGCCATCTCCAACTCTCTGCATCTCCTTCTCTTCTCAATTCACGTTTTTGCTGCCCTTTTTCAAATGGAGGAGACATCCACTATTCACTTTTGTCTTTTTCTAACTTAAACAATTCCAAAAATGACATTTATGTCCTTCTTTTCCCAGTTTTGATACTTGGCACTATCTCGACCGTCCATTTTCATCATTTCTCTACTTATGCCACTTATGACACATGAGCACGCAGCATGCGATTGCCGCATCGAAAATCGCTTTACTTCAAGATCTGAACGCGATGCCCGAAACGCCAAGCACCCGACTGCCTCTGACCGACGAAATTCGACGTGCTACGATTTCATGAGACGATTCCAATAAATAAACTGCTTCATCATCCGATATCTAGAGAATAAATTTCATATTTTTGACCGAAATTACGATTTTGCCATTTTTCCAGAAATTGGAATTTCTCGGGTCTTACACATACCGTTGTCTCTATGGCCTATCTCTATAGCGTAGCACTGTGTAGCACCCGAGATCGGAGCACTGGTCCCTTTTCGCCCGCAGACAGGAGAAGGAACAAATCGGCATCCGCTGGCCGTTCCACTGATGACTGGGACTACGTCGTCCCAAATACCCTGAGATCCTTGTCTCTGAGGGAAATCTCGCCTCATATGTCTAGGCTGATGGCAGAAATAACATATCATCCGGCCTGGGTCAGTAGAAGCCCTAGCTCGTGCCTCGTCCCGATAGCCGCGACTCGTCCTTGAAACACCTCGATGAGCGTAAGCTTCTAATTCTTTTCCCAAATGTAAAGGCCAACCCTCCTTCCTCTTCTCACTAGTACCCGTAGCTCAGATACTCCGTGCATCCTCAATCTCTCTCTCTATGGCCATAGTCGTCTTGACCATAGAGTCCATGTCTTGCAGGAGAAATCCCACAATCTTGCCCCTGATGGACAACTTCATGCCATCCTCGAACCTCCTCACCTCGCTCATCCAGGCCACAGGCGGGTCATCCTCGAAACGCAAGGTCGACTGAACCTCGCTTACGTATTCGGTTAGCCCATATTTCCTCATTAACTCAAGGAACCCGAGCCTTTGCATGTCTAGCTGATGCCGGAAAACTTACCGCGAAGAGCTCTAAACTCTCCTATGTCATCGCCTCAAGATCCCTCTTCAGACTCTAAACCCACTCCCACCATATGACTCACCCTCTAAACGAAATGTGGCTACCGACCGCAACATCTGAGGTGATCTCCATAGCCTCCAAATTCTCTCCACCTATCTAACCAATGATTAGCTAACATTGATCCCCTCCCCAAATGCTCTGAGGATGATGTGCTATAAACCGTCGAGGTTACTGTCCTCTGACCCGCCAGACTAACAGGTAATGGCATAAAGAATCGCAACACCCATGGCCTCAACAAAGGCCTGCTAATCAAAGCCAGGCGGTGGTCGGCTACTGACCCATGGACGACCTTTACATCTGCGCTTTCGACTTACCATCTCTTTTCATTTATCACCTTAGTGGTGCATAATGCCAAACACTAATAGATAACCATTCATATCGTAGCATGCTATCTGCTTCTCCGAACTCCTAAGGTTATATTTCGCTTAACCCTGTTGTTCTTCTAATTTCTATACACATTCTATCATGTATATATTCACACAAATCCACAATACATCTTTTCAGGGTACATATTAGAACACCAAAACAATCATCGTAATACAATGCCGTGTTCTACACCCATACCCAGGCTCTTAACTTAGGTATTTTGGACACCTAACTCGATACTCGCCTATGACAAGCCAATATCCGAAAAAACTGGTGGATACCCCCACCCGAGCCCCTAAGTAATCGTTAACTCAGCCTGATACCGTTGTGACGCCCAAATTCGCCGGTAGCCCATTTGACAACCCTCAACCCGCGACTCCTGGATTTCGGTGACCCGATACTATTAATCGCAAAGTCTCATTTATCACGATCCATATTTTCACAAAAATCAGTAAAGTCTTTGTTCGAAGTTCTACCCAACATACAACCTGTGATAATACAAGATAATCATAACTCATCCAAGGTCTCAACAAAAAGTAGTATCAATTTCCATAAAGTCCATTTGTCCATATCCCCAATATACATCCTTTATTCACTCCATTCATTCACATTTAAATCTAAAATACGAAAATAAACCTTAATTACAAATCGTAAGAGCTCTCGACCACAACCCTTTACCATAATTACATACCCGACTATTTAGACAATAGTCCTAAAGAATTTAGTTAATAATTTTATACAAATGATTTTTTACAAAATGTTACTCAAAGGTAATATTCAAGGCCACACATCTACCTTCATAATCACAAATTTCATCTGGAGTCACTGCCTTCCCGTACACCTCATACCCGAGTGGTGTCCACAATGTATGAAAGCAACGCCTCATGGTAAAAATTCTCCTACAAGGGCTACTCTCCACCTAAAATGCACATGTAATGGCAACCATGTAAACGTCCAATCACATTCCATATAAATAATGCAATCCTATATGGAATATTATGTATCATGCATAAGATGAGACTCTTCATGCCCACAACCCGAGTCTGACTAACTCCCTCATACTTGTAATGTTGCAGGAAACTACCACTGGTGTTTCACCCAATGACTTAAACTATCGGACAACCCTCCCCAATATTCACTTGAATTTTTACCAACCTATGTTGCCCACGGCCACGCCTTTTCGGTTACACCAATGTGATCGCACTCCTTCCCTCATTTTTACTAAGCCACCGCCGCGATCATGTCTAACCGCATATAAATTTGGTTCTTCACCGGGGGATCTACTCCATCTTGCTACGCTCAAACACACGTTTGATTTATATTGATATTGTTCTTATACAAATGAGTCTTTACTTTTAGACCCGGTCCCATTTCCAAGCCACACATTCACCAAGAATGGTGAATAATGAAGATTCATGCACCCACACCCGACTTCAGACGCGACTGACCGCTCATACGAATGCAATCATGCTATTTCACGCATACATGCCATACGTAACATTTATAAATTCCCGGATAATATATTTCCTACATATAATTTTCATTCATCATAATTTCTACGCTTAATACATCACGCAAACACATGTTACTACGATTTTTACACACAATAACATAGTTATTTATTTTTCCAACACACACAAAATGGTCCAAACTGGACCATAAATTAGTGGCACCTTCGTTCCTTCACTCTGCTCATCACCGACCACTGGCGATACTAAAACACACCACAAACTCTCAAAGCATAACGTCCCGAAGATCAAAACTAAACCTCAATCCCGGTCGACTGCCTGAATCCGGGCCTAAAATTTAATATTTAAATTCCAAAATCTGTGACTAAATCTACACGGCCTATCACAATTCCCAAGACAACCTATGTCATTATATTTACTTTTAGGCTAAAATATTCAAAGGGAAAATTCCCCACCGTGGAGAGTTTGACTAAACTCCAAGATTTTGAGACCCACGTCAGAACTCGCGATGCTGCATCAATCTCTTTTCTTCAAGCCTCGACGAAACCAACGCCTCGATTTCCGTAGATTTTAGAGAGAAGAGAAAAGCCCTTTTTCCCGTTTCTCTCTCTCTCTCTCTCTCTCTTCTCCTCCCTCACGCTCACTTACTGCCCGTGTTTGTGCCAAAAATGGCCCTTTTTCCCTTTTTGACTTTTCTTATTTTTTTTTCCTTATTTTATTTTCCTGTTTTATCTTTCCCATTATTTTCTCCACTTGACACTTGACTCAATGTGAGTTATTCACACAAGTGCACCACATGTCATAACATGTGTCACCCGACATCCGATACCTCGAAAAACGTGAAATTCCGACTATCTCGGAATCCGACGAAATTCAACAGGGTAACTGGATTTCGCGAGACAAATTCAACGATAAAGTCTGTTTCGTCATCCAAGATCTACAAAATTTTCGATTTTCAACCAAAATTACCGTTTTACCATTTTTTAGGAAAATTAGATTTTACTAGAGTTTCTGAAATTTAGCTTGGCGTATGTAGAGGACCCTTTTCTTATGGATCAATTGTGTTTAGTCAATCCGGTCACCTAGTGTCTCTCTTCTACTATTGCCATGTTTCTCCCCGAAGTTTTAGCTCTCCACTCTTATTTTTTGAAGGTTTCTTGGAAGCCCAATCCTCTGTTTTTGCCGCCTATACTGCATGGGGTCTCCGTCAACCTCATTATCTTCTATATTTTGCACATGAACATTCATTTGCTTGTTGCCTTTCCCACCAAGGGGTGTATTTTTGTCAATATCTCTCGGATTCTCCTCCATACGATCTACAAGAATTTCTTCATTGAAATCACATCTCATATTCTCCTTTCTTTCCCATTTGAGGACATCAAACCCCGTACGTGGCTTTCTGAAAATGTATTTTTCTCCTCTGATTGCTAGTTATCGGCGCCTTCTTTTCCTCCTTTCCATTCTCCACTCCCTCCTTCCTTTCTTGGATAGGTTGCATCCTTATAGGTCCGTCCGTGTCAGCATCCAAGGGTCGTAACTCTCCAAGATTTTCAAGTTGATTACTACATTTCCTTCCCTAAAGTCAACGGCTTCTTTCCTTCGTACGTGGTTCCTCGTCTAAGCCTTCATTACATGTTCCTTTTGGCACTGCTGCCCCTTATATTAACCCTTGTTGACATTTCTCCTTTCTATGGTAGTACATGCCGCACCTGAAGCAAACCAGATTTATGCCTTCGTATTCTAATGATTCTCCTTCTCGATCTAAACTTTGAAATCATGGGTTTCAATATGTTAACCTCAACACATAAACGAGCATAATGCCCTCTTGATGTTACTCTAGTTGTATCATTAAGAAAGAGTAGTCAAAGTACTATATCGGCAAGCAAAGGAATTCTCGCCTAAACTAACAAGCTCTTAAGGGTGTCTTGGTTCAGATCAAAGAAAGTTGGGATGCCATGGGCGTACAGTGGGATAATGACTGAAAATCATCCAAGGTCCTATGAACTTAGCGTATTCATAATCATCTTCAGCAGATAATTTTGCTAAGAAGAAACCGTTGTCCAGCACCACGACTTCCACAAGTGATTTCGGCCTCCAACGTTCATATATCTTCTTGAAAAGTAGGTTAAACCTTATCACCCTCTTCATCAGGAGTTTGATTATGAGAGTTTTCCTCCATGGTTTTCTGAGCGTAACCTTATCCTCCTTTGATAAATACTTCCTCGTCTTCATCATCATCTGATTCCCAATCCTCCCAGCTCTCTTCACGATTGATCTTTACCCTATCTCCCATAAGCTTCTCTATAGGAAATTAAGCCATGTGGCAGGGGTGTTGAGTTTACCTCCGTCTCCATTGTAGTCGTTCAAAAAACAGAAACAAAAATTATGAAGGAAACAAACCTGTAGTATAAATAAATAATTAGAAAGCATAAAGTAGATCCCAGTCAATAGAAAAGCGTTGTGTCATCCCAAGAGCGAATTTGATACCTCCCGATTTGTATCGAGGATAGTAAGACGGTAAATGCAGGGATATAACGGATGCCGTTCTCACGGCGATGCGTAGTCGGAGGATCGGCAGCTCAACCTGTTTTAGAACAATCGCAAAAAAAAAATGACAGTGATGACGAAGTGAAGAGAATATTTATTTATTTATTTTTTCAAAAAAATGAGAAAAACGGAAGTATAAATATACGCGAGGTGTGCGACGGGCGTGTTTGTTTGGAAAAAAAATAATCGAAACAGCGTGTACCGTCGAAAGGGACAGAGCTTGCTGGTGTAGGTCCTCTCCCTTCACTTAAAAGTGGGGGTGCCCTTGAAATTAAAAACTATTGAGAAACTCATTATTTAAGCTTCATCTCATGCCCATTTACATTCGATGTGGAGCAACTGACTTTTCGTTGATTATGGGTTTTATGGATTCCAAGTCCCAACATCCATTTCCTCTTTCGCCATGTTAAGGGTAGGATTGCACCCATCATCTACCCTTACTTTCTTGTTACTCCTCTTCAACAAGTCTTCCCCTTTTTTAGTATGTGTGGGTTTTCTCTGCTTGAAATAATTCATTTAGGCTTTACCATCGATAAAAATATCTCTCTCAAATGTTTTGAAAAAAAATCATAATTAAAAATCAAAATAGCACCCTAATCATGAATACTTTTAGCCTTTAGAAAATACTTGTCATATTTTTAAATAATTACTTACACGTTTAAAGTATGGTTTGGTCGGGAAATCAAAATAAATAAAATTGAATCCATTAATAGATTCGTTAACAGGCATTCTTGATTATTGACCCCTAAATTTGGAGGAAGCAGTATGATTGTAAAGGCATGAATGGTGGAATTGAGTTTAAGTGGGATTTTAATTAGTATGTTTCCACCTTCTCACTTTTCTCATGAGCTTGTGTCATCATCATGCCCACACAAAACCAAGTGTTGCATTTATCAACAGTAACCAGCAACACTTCCTAATCATCATTACATTTAGGAAATTGGCCGATTTATGTTAATGGTCATATTGATGTGGTGTTAATATATTGATCGATGTCCCGATATTCGTCAGCTGGCCCGATAAGAATAATAAATGTGTCGGCGTTCATTGCTTGGCTATTCATTTATTATTATTCGGTGTTAGATGGGGTTATAGCGTATATAGATAATTTAATTTGATTTTTAAAATAATAAGAATTATAATTAATTATGATGCTATATTACTTATGAAATAACAATTAAATTTAATATGTTTATTAATTTTATTATTTAAATTAATAGGACTTATAATTAATAATTCATATTTAACACAAATAATTTATTAAATATGTTAGTTAATTAATATAATAATTAAATAAATGATTTGGATCAATTCGTAGGCAATTCAGCCAGAGCCATGGGCGATTTATTAAACGTGTTAAGGCGGGTGCCAGCGAATATGGCCAGCAGCGATTATACTCGGCGAAGCCGCCAAAAGCTGCATTGGGTTCGTGTCGTGTCAAATTTTGTCAACCCTAATTACATTGCATCACATTTCTTCCTTTTCTACCAAGTTTCTTTTTTTTTTTTTAATTAAACAAATGAAATCCACGTATTTAATTGGGTTTGTGGGTGCCAAGCTGAGTCAGAGGCCGGAAGCCGAGCCAGCCAGCTTAGTCAGTGGACGAGCCTAACTGAACCTGTTTTTAAAAGAACCGGACCATGGGTTCCATTTTGGACTCAGCCCAGCCCATAGTATTTCAAACCCGCCCATAAGCCCACCATGATAGTTGAACTTGAGACATGAATAATATTTTTATCTTTAATGTTTTTTAAGTTTAATAAATAAAAAAATGTAACACACAAGTGTCTCAATTAATTTCAATTGGATCTCGAGAACCGGTCAAATAAGGGAGTATATCATAATATTGGGCCATGGTCATATTGGGAAGTACCATGGGTCATCTCGACAACTTGTGTTTGGGCCACATAGTGGCCCAGCCCATTCTTATATGAGAATGTTTTTGCTCTAGTGGGGAACTGGCCCGTTAGGCCCACAATGGAAAGTGGTAATTTATAGGTGATTAAAGGCGTTGGATTCGAAAATTTTCATTTCTATCCACGAAAATTGAATATGAAAATTTTGATGTATTCTGTCTTTAGTTTCGTTTTAAGCCAAAATCGTTTAAATCTTGAATTTGGTTGAAAATACGTTTTCGTTCAGCCTGTTTGGTTGAATTTGGTTGAATTTAATTCGAAAGCAAGGAAAACAGAACACTGCACATTTTCGATTCATTATATAAAATGTTGAAAATGGTGAATTCATTTTAACATTTTGAAATTTGTTTTTCGTCTTGTGCAAATGTGCAAGCGTTTTCATTAATTACCCCGAAAAGTTTTAGAATAGAGAAAGAAAGCCGAGAAAATTTTCTATCACCTCACTAAGAGCGCAAAGACTTTGAAAACCAAATTCCCGGAAATTCAAGCCTCCTCAACTTTTGTAATCATTTTGACAAAAATACCCTTGATATTCTCGTGTAAAAATAATATTTTCTTATCCAAGGCTTATTTTAATATATAAGATAATAAAGAGCATTTTTGTCAAAAAAAAAAAAAGAGGTTATTTTTCAAGAAAACATAACCAAATATTTATAATTTATATCCATTCCTTTTACCACTAAACACAAGTTTTTTTTTTTTTAAATCTAAACATTTTAGTTACAACATTGTAAACTTTCCCTATTATGATTAGAACCGGAAACCCCAATTCCCTATGTTCTTGTATTTTAAAACATTGAGTGTTTTTATCGCGTGAGTTGTATGCATAATGGCTGCTTGCATGTATAAGAATGCAATTCTTGGACGTGGATGTAAATGTCAAATGTCTGCAAGCCGTAGTATCCTTTATCGAGTGAGAGATCACCTTAAAATTTATAAAAGCTTCTCTTATCTCTTGTATTTGCGTTAGGCTCGAAACCCAGGAATGCTAGTAAGTTATAAAATATCTCAATCATTTCACCTATACACCCAGTGGTATAAATGTGGTTATTCAATGGGTGAAAACACTAATACATAATCAATAAAAAGATTATAAAAATATCATAATATATATTTGGAGTGTCTCCCACTTACACAAATCAACAATGCTTCACGTTAACATCACACCTTCTATTGAAGAAGATAGCACGAGCAAAACCCACTTGAGCTATATGCTTCCGTTACATTCATGAGGGAGACATGAACCCTTCCATAACTCGAACCTGAATCCCCTTTCCCTATGCCCTTGTCTTTTAAAATTTGAGTGCTTTATCACATTAGTTAAACATGATGAGCCTAAATACGTAAACAAGGACGGAGGGAGAATGTGCCCAGAATTTTGGAATTTTTTTTACACTTAAGGTTTTAGAAAATTTGACCATTGTTGCTCCCACTGAAAATCTTAAAAAAAAAAAAAAATTGTAACCGAAGATTATCAACCCAAAACATATTGCTAATAGAGATTACTTTGCTAAAGTAAAATCTCAGTCCATGCAAGCTTAGCGTATATAGATCTTGTGTGGATGAGTATGTAAATGCTAATATATAAGCAATGGACGTAGTCCACATGGATGTAAATGTCATATCACAAGAGATTGATCTATCTGAGTTAGGAGAAGAGCCAATAAAGACGGTAAAGTTACATGTGGCTTATTAGTGGGCATTCCACATTTCGAGCTTAAGGCCACGCTAGTTAAAGTTAAAAGAAATTTCCCGTGTCTGACATATGTTCGAGTACTATTATATTGGGACAACCGTGCCAGGCGTAGTAAACGCTAATACACAATGTATGAAAAAGATTATAAAAAGATCATAATATATATATTTGGAGTGTCTCGCACTCACACAAATCAACAATGCTTCACGTTAACATCGCACCTTATAAGGGAGAAGACAACACGAGCAAAACCCACCTGAGGCATATGCGTCTGTTACATCCATGAGGAAGACCACCCCACTTTCATTCTTCAATTCTTCATCACCATAATTTTTGTTTTTAGTCTCTTTTTTTTTTTTTTTTTTCTTAGCCAGTCAGTCTAACACAAAACCCATAAAACAGAATGCGGAAGAGAAGCCTGATTACAGCTGCATTCACCATTATCGCTCTCTTTCTTCTCTTCATTTTCATATCCTTCAATGCCCAACTCCTCAAAGCCCCTCTCCTAAATTCTGTTAAAGTAGGACCAGAAAACGATGATCAGCCTCAGTTCAGCCTCTTGATCGGAATCCTTACCCGCGCCGACAACTACGACCGCCGCCATTTCCTCCGCATGGTCTACGGAATCCAGCCCTCCCCGGCGGCTCACATCGACGTCAAGTTCGTCTTCTGCAACCTCACCAAGCCGGAGCAAAGACTCCTCGTCGCTCTCGAAATCCTCAGGTTTGACGACGTCATCATCCTCAACTGCACCGAGAACATGAACGGCGGCAAGACCTACACCTACTTCTCCTCCCTCCCGGGGATTCTCCGGCTGCGGCGGCGGCGGTACGACTACGTGATGAAAGCGGACGACGATGTTTTCATAAGGCTTGGGCCTCTGGCGCTGTCCCTCCGGCCGCTGCCGAGGCGGGATTTGTATTACGGGTTTGTGATTCCATGCTCCAGCACGAACCCTTTCGTGGAGTACATGTCCGGAATGGGGTTTGTGCTGTCATGGGATCTGGTGGAATGGATTTCCGAATCCGATATTCCTGGAAACGATAGGTTTGGGCCGGAGGATAAGCTGGTGGGGAGGTGGTTGAATATCGGAAAGAAGGCGAAAAACCGGTTCTCGGATAAGCCTGGAATGTATGATTTTCCGGGGACTAATGGGAGGTGCTCCCATGAGCTTATACCGGAAACTGTGGCAGTTCATCGGCTTAAGAGATGGGACCAATGGTCTGTTGTTCTTCGTTTCTTCAATGTAACCAAGCAACTACTACTCTAGAACTATATATGTCCCCCAACTCTACCTAAGTATGATTGCCAATTCCAATAAAGAGTTTTGTATATGTAACAACCAATATTGGAAGCTTTTTTTAAATAATATATGCATATATAGTAGTACCCAATAAGTCCCGGCTCAAGTTAAGAGCTCGGGAAGGTTCAAGGTTCGAATCTTGATAAGAACAAATTTGTAAGGAACAAAATATTATGATTTAATGCAAAGTGAATACCTATCACACGAGCTTAAGAGAAGGGACCAATGATCTATTGTTCTTCATTTCTTCAATGTAACCAAGCAACTACTACTCTAGAACTATGTCCCCGAACTCTATATGATTGCCAATTCTAGTAAAGAGTTTTGTATATGTAACAACCAATATTGGAAACTTTTTTTTTAATAATATATGCATATATAGTAGCCAATAAGTCTGGCACAAGTTAAGAGCTCGGGAAGGTTCAAGGTTCAAATCCTGATAGGGATAAATTTGTGAGAAACAAAATACTATAATTTAATATAAAGTGAATAACTATCACACGGGCTTAAGAGATGGGATCAATGATCTATTGTTCTTCATTTCTTCAATGTAACCAAGCTACTAGTTCTCTAGAAGTATGTCCCAAACTCCAAGTAGGATTGGAAATTCCAATAAAGTTTTGTATATGTAACAACGAATATTGGAAGCTTTAATAATATATGCATAGTATATAATAAGGTTTGACTCAAGTGATTAAGAGCTAAGGAAGGCATAGGGAGGCGAGAGGTTCAGGTTCAAGTCAAACTGAAGATAAATTTATGAGAAACATAATATTATGATGCCATGTAAATAAATAAATTTTGCTAACACTAACTCGAACCAAAGGCATTACGTAATTTACATATAGGGCTGCAAAATCCTGCACTTTAAACCACCGCGCACAAGGGTATGTTTATGAATCTTATTTGTCTTGAATATGCTCACAAGAAGAATTAAACTAATTTCATAAAATAAAAATCTCTCAAAGGCATAAAATCTTCCAAAGTATAATAAAATGTCATTGAACCAACAAATTAAATATGTAATTTAATATTATTCTTAGAATTAATGAGTTTTTATTTTAATATATACATTTATAAAATTATTTAGTTAGATAATGAGAAATGATTCATATCTTAATTAAGATAGATTAAAGATTATTAACATTAAATTAAATATGTTATATTTAGTATATTATTAAGATATTATAACGCGTTAAAGAGATATTATTTATTTATTTATATTTATTATTACAAATATTAGGTAGATAATAGAGAAGATTCAAAATATTATATATCGTAATAGTAAATTTTTAAATGAGATATTATTTTATTTTAACTTCCTTGCTCCAATTAATTACGATTTAAAATATTGTAAATTTATTGATTTAAAATTTTTGAAAAGGTGTAAGGATTTTATGAAAAAATAAAATTAAGTGATAATGTTAAAAAAATTATATAAAATAGTAAAAATATTCACAAATAACAAGAGAGTGTAAAAAATGTTTGCACCTTACACGATAAAAGCAGCTAGTAGCTTGGTAGATGAAGGGTGCAACATCTCCAACTTTTGGGTGGGTTCGAACCCTCCAATTGACAAAGATTAATTCATTTTACATATTTAAAACAAGGGGAACAAATGGTGGCCGAAATATCGGCTAAAGTTCAATTAATCGACAAAATTAACAAAAATGACCGATTATTCCTCGAACCAACTATCAATGGAGAATATCCTATCGACCTCTACGGATAATCTAAAAATCGGTGATATTTCGACCGATATTAACAATATTTTGTTCTTTACTTCAATGTAACCCATCAACTCTAGAAATATAATGTCCCCAAGCTCTAGCCCGGTGTGGTCGACGAGATTCCAATAAAGAGTTTTGTACCGCATTGCCCAGCAAATATTAGGCTTTAATAACTATGCATAGTAGTCAATAGGACATGGCTTAAGTTAAGAGTCCGAGAGGGGAGGGGTTCATAGTTCAAGTATTATAGAGCTCAAGCAAGCATAAAGAATAGAGGAGTTCAGAGTTCGAATCCCAATAAGAATAAATTTGTGATAAACAAAATATTATGATTTAATACAAAGTAAAATGCCCGATATTTCTATCACCAATCTAATAATTGGTGATGCATCGAAGCAAATCTTCATGTAAGAAAAACACCCCGTTATAGTAAAAGGACTAACACAAAAACTCCGTTATAAAATAATTTGAAAAAAAAAAAGGAAGAAAGAAACTAGACAACCATCCTACGTAAAATAAGAAGAAATTTCTCTAAAATATAAAATAAGAATATCACTCACAATGGAAAGTCATAATTTAATATAGAGGATTAGCATTGACTGCAGAATTTTGGATATATAAGAAAGATATGTTTCATTATAAATAAATGTCATTAATTCTATTTAATTATACTACCTTCATATAATCTAAATAGAATGGAAGGAAGGAAAGATCTCGACCCATATCTCTTTAATTGATTAATAAGGCTAAAAGGAGGAACTCTCCTGGTTTTGTTCTAAAAATGGATTATGAGATTAGAGATCATTCCTTAATGACTTAAAAAGCTTTGAAACAGTATGAAAATGGCCATAGATGGGGGGCCACAACCCATCACCATCGTCCTACAAGGCTACAATCCAACACATTTGAAACCATAATCAATACCTATGATTTTTTTATGGTGATAAATAAAAAGGTTTTTGATTCCATGCATACCAAGAAAATTGGGCCATATATATATATAAGAATTTGTGAGATCCTTAAGTTGGCCGATGTGCTCTGTCGATCTATTTATCGTTTAACGAAATAATCGTAGATTTAGAGATGTATTGATCCTCGAGCATCGATGATCGGTTTAAAGAAATTGAATAATCCTATGTTATCGTATTATCATTTGTCCCAATTGAGCTCCATAATTTTTATTTTTTAAACACAATGAGTTTGATTCCTACTAACTCTTTTTCCTCTATGGCCACAATTTGGTCAGTTCAAGTATTAGGAATATAGTTGTGTTATATGATAAATCTTTTTTTCAAGTTTGTTTGATTCTGTATTATATCGAATCTCTTTTGTTAGGCGGCTGAGGTGTCTTGAGGCGGGTCACGTAATGCCTTTGTGAAAGATGTGGTTTAGTCGTTCGGAGTTCTAAATATCTGGTTGTGTTAGGTGATAAGGCTTTATTAGGTTATTTGATTATTTTGTATCAAAATCTTTTTTTAATCATACGAATTGTATTATGTTGGCGGGTTCGTGCAAGCACGGAAGATATCTTAAGTCACAATATACATTAAGACTAATCTTACAATACAAGTCGGTGGGTATGATGAAAATAAAGTTATAGCATGTAGCAGTTGAATTAATGGGTGAATTAAAACCATTAATTAAGTTAGGAAAAGACCTTGGTGGCTCTTGCCATACGTATTCGATGGTTTGTGTGTATTAGACATATTTTATTAGTTTGATATGGTTGCGATGCAGAAATAGTAATTTGCCATGCAATTAGGAGGGTTACGAGGGACCGATAAAAGCTGCCAGTAGCATGCTTGCGTTTGGGAGACAGAGCTCGAGACCCAGTGATTAAGGCTATAAGAGGCCAAGTATCTGGCCTGCATGTTTGATGGTTAGTATAAAAAACTTATTAGACATAGATTTATTAGTTTAATGTAAGGCCAGGAATCGGATGCACAAAAATAGTAATTTATATATCTGAGTTAGAAGGAATTATAAAAGTGATAAAAAACTTTGTGCTATAATCTGAATATATTCGAAAACCATTGAATAAGTTATAAAATCTGCAAATCAATCTTACGCACATATATTTGATGTTTTCATTATCCACAAACTATAGACATAGGTTTTATTAGTTTCGAAATGGATAGAGTGGATGCCTAGAAGTAATAATTTGGGGTATTTGGGCTGGAGTTGTTTTTAGGAGTTGGGGGTGAGCCCTTATGGGAAGAAAGAAGACAAGGTGGGGCAATAAAGCTAGAGGTGGCAAAGGGAAGCAAACAAAAAGAGTGTAGATATAGGGAAAGGGCATTGAGCGAGGCAATGGTGTAGCCAATAAACCTCAAAATTAATATAATTAAAAATAAAAATAATTATTATAATAAATAAATATAATAATGTGAAAGAATATGTGTAATGATTGCAGTGGGGCTATAGTGATGTGGGACCCACCAAAGAGAGGACAAAGGCCCCTCTTGTGGAGAGTGTTCTTGCCTCTCATTTTGATATTAAGTCTTGATTTTTCTTTACTTTTATTTTTCAATTGTATTTAAATATTTATTTATTTTTAGGTTCCATTTTCTTTAAATTTTCTGGATTTTCCTTGATTGCTCATCTCGCTGTATTTATTTGGAGAAGTACATAATAATGATGATGATAAAGATAATAAATAAAGATAGAGATTAGAGACACCACCTATAATCAATTTCTTTTTCTATTTCTATGTCTTTGGTTTCTAAAATTTTGAAGACTAGCAGGGTTTTTCTCTTCCCTGTGTCTCTCTCCATCTCTCTCTTCCTCCAATTTATCAGGTTTGCTATCTATGCATTTCTCATAGATTTTCTTCTTGTTTCTTTTCTTTTTCGTCACTCTCCCCTGAACATCCTGATTTGTATTTTTAATGTTTGTTGATTTCTTTTCGTCACCCTTTTGTTTCCCTGGGTTACGTGTGTTTATGTTTGTTGATTGATGGATGTGGGTTTTGGTGTTTCAGGGTTGGTTCTCGATCTTTGATATTTCACCGCAAATTCGGGTCGATTCGATAAAAAAAGAAGAAGGGGTTTATGCGGATTCAGCTACCGGGGTTTGTGGATTTTTCTCGGGATGGATGGGTTAGACTGAGGTAGATTTGGGTTTGCTGGTTTGGATTGCCCAAACATTTTTCGTTTTTTGATTTCGATTTTGGGGGTTGTCTTTGAGTTACTCTACTCTGAGATTGTCTGACTATTGGGGATGTGAATTGAAGGCTCAGAAAATAATTGTTTTTGATTTTTGCTTGAGGCATTTGCTTTCCATGGAAATTAGATTCTGAGGAAAAAAAGAAAGAATTTTCAGTCATATCAAAAGTTTTATTAATTCACGTATCCTTGTGACTGTTGCAACCATTGATATATTGCTTGATTTGATCTGAGATTTGTTTAGTGAGGGAGGATGGAAGAAGAGTTCATTTATGTGGCAGGAGGCAACAACTTGCGTTCCGGAAATGGGAACAATCCCAAAGACCCCTTATGTGCTGAAATGGAAACCAACAATAATGGAATTGGGGGTCCAAAGGATGCAAGTGAAAATATTTCCTCAGAAAATGGTGAAGGAAGTAATGTTTATGAACTACTCAAGAGAGGCACCCCTTGTAAGTAAAGACTCAAGAACTTCAGGAGGTTGTAGCTGTAGCCCTAAGAAACTCAAATCCAGGATGTATGTAACAGAGGGGGAACTTGGGAGGAAGGATAAGGTCGGGAACGAGAAGAAACTTAGTAGACAAGATAGGATCGAGTTGGGTCGAATGTTCCAGGGTGCTGTGAGCTCACATGATTGGGATCTTGCTGAGAGTTTAATCTTATTGGCTGATCCGCATACACTTAACGATGCTTTGTGCATCTCTTTGGACTCCATTTGGTTCTTGGGAACTCAAGAAGAACTTCATGGGATAACTAGTTTAATTAAGAAGATCATTTCTAATGGTGCATATGACTTCACGAGAGCCGCTCTTAGAACTTCATTTCTTGCTTCATGTGTTTCCGCTTGCCAGAGTAGAACAATGAGCCTGGCAGATACCGTAACTGTGATGGCACAAAGGTGAAACTTACTCTTCTTGCATTTAAACATCTCATTGACTTTCTTATCCTCACTTATCTGGAAAAATACTGGTTAAATGTTTGGATATAGGAATTCACTTATCAACAAAACGAGACAGTCCTTATCTTTTCTTTTTCTTTTGTATTTATCTTAGTTTTCTGATCATACCAGTACTATTACTTTGACGCACTTGTCCGGATGGAAGCGTGGCCAAAATCAGAATGAGATCCCTTTCCTTTCCATTTTGGATTTGGATTTCTAAATTGAATTGAATGGAAGTGAAATATTCACTTCACTCATTTCCCATTCTAAGACCAGTATTATTATTGCAATGCACCTGAAGTAATGTTAGTCTGGTTGAGAGTTTGAAAACAGAAACACGAAGGACTTCATCTAACTTACCTTATAGTTAAAACCCAAGCCTATCAACGTCACCTCCCACCAAACTTCTGTCCAACTCTCTTTACTTCCCTTAGATCCAAACCGATCTCACTCCGATATTTTGTCAAAAAGTTAAATTTAAAGTTGCTAATAAATATTCAAAGAATGAATCCGCTGTAAACTTTGATATGCTATCTCTAAAATTGCATGTAAATTGGGAAATTTCCTTCAAGGTGATGGTTGTCGCTTTGTTGACTGTGAATTACTGGAGACAAGCATATTTGCTTAATGTAGCATTAAAGGTGGTATATAAGGTTAACTTTGATGTTTCTTACAGACATATGTTTTACAAGTCAAACTTATACATCAAGAAGACAAAAAAACAGCATCAAAATATCAAATTAGGCAGTCTAGACTCTTCTCAAACTCTTATTGAACCCAACAAGAATCTTCTAACTGAACAGCATTCCTTGGATCATCTGGACAAACAAATAAGGTACCGTAATTGTTTTCTGTTGGTTGCAGAGTTCAGATTTCAGTTTGGTTACCAGGAAAGTGGAGGGAAGTAAGGGAATGTATTGTTGTTTGGTTGTATTGAAAGAAGAGACTTTCCATTTAGTTGATAAGTGAAGGAAATTATGAGAAATGGTGTTGTTGGAAGACTACTTGTTCTTTCATTGCAATCCTGAAATTGGAAACCCAATGTCAGGAGTGCAAAGTCATTTCTACTCTCTAATTTCTGGTGTATCCAAACACGGGAATAGAATCATTCTGACCAAGAAAATGTAACCTAGGACTTCTTTTTATTATTTGACAAGCTAAAGTTTGATTTGCCAGTTCAGTTGGCAACTTCCAGTTGCATCATTACTTTCAGTTGGTTCATTTCTGATATTGTGCAGGCATTGTTTAGTTACTCTTTCTTTATTACTATGGATGGCATTTAATTGCTATTCAGATTCCTCTAGCATAGGAAATTTTGTCCTCTCTCTCTCTCTCCCTTCTTCCCTCCTCACACACAGCCTCACGCACCAAGATGTATAAATCTTTTAATAATCATGCAAGTGGAGGAAATAGTTGTGGAAAATATTTTCCACTGATTACCAAATAAGATGTGTATGTTGTTTCTTCCATTTACAGTATAGTGTACATTTATATCATCATTTTGAGGGAAGTTGACTTCTCAAGAATATTTCATCTTCGTCATAATTGGATGAAGAGTTGAGGAAATCTAAATAAAAGGAAGGATGGATCAATGAAAAGTTGCCTGGTGTTCACTAGGAAGTTGAGAGGAGTACTAAGCGAGCAATCTCTCTCTCTTTCTCTCTCTCTCTCTCTCTCTCTCACACACACACACACACACACACACACACTCGTGCACACATGAACGTACCACAAATTTGTTAAAGATCTCCCAAGTGCAGACCTTTTCTGTTGATTGATTTATGACATGTTTATCTTGTTTCTTCTATCGATGGCATTGTATGTGCATACAAGGTAGTGATCTTTATATCTCGCATGCATATATGTAAATGCAGTACATACACTTGAAAGACAACATTCTGTAGTGTATAAATACATCCCAAACTGTGACAAACAGGAGGAATTGTTGTTTTCTGTTGCAAGTTCATATCCATGTTCTCTAGTACATCTGGATGCATATTTACTTACTTATGAAGAGGAACATTTTTAACATGGATGGGAACATTTTTTGGAAGCATGTCAGTCAGCACTAAAATCACCTATTTAAGATGACTGACATGAGTTGTTGACACCATTGGTTGCTGACTGTTATTAGATATTCGTTTCATGCTATCCATGTGGCATTTTGTCTCACGCTGCGCCCATCAGGTTGCATGGCGTCTTCAGGAATACAGCGAGGATGAAAGTCTTGAGAGGCAGAAGCAGGTGCCAAGGTCCAAAAGTTTACTGGGCTGGGCTCTGAAGTGTATAGGCTTCCATTCTAGATTCCCTTGGGGCAATAGGGATAAGAGTGAGTCACAGTTCAGCAATTGAGATCCAACTTCAGTTATCTGCATTTAAGATGTTCTTAGATCTTGCTGGCAACCATCTTACTGGGAAGGACTTCACAGAGGCCTTTGATGCAGCTTGTTTCCCTCTCACACTCTTCTCTAGCTCATTTGATCCTGGTTGGGCATCTGGGATATCAGCAACTGCAATCCAAGGGCTGCTGGGTATGTTGGTAGAGGGGGGTGCTGATAATGTAAACCAGTGCTTTCTTGAAGCCTCTCGTTTTGGGAGCACAGAGCTTGTTAGAATCTTATTGCAGGTAATATTTTCTCTCTGTTGATTGTATAGGTTGTTTGAGATGCCTTTAGTCTTTTAGCTGTTTGCATCCCTCGTACGATTTTATAAGGTTCGTGGGGTACTATATTGTCATTGTAGTTTGTTTGCTTCCTTTGTAAGATTTTATAAGGTTCATGGGGTACTATCTTGTCATGAGCTGAATTATTGTCCAACTTTGGTTTCAAATATATGTATATTAAGCTAGGTGGTATATGGTTTGTTGAATCAATCCTAATTTGAGCTCAGATCCTTGCTTTATCTGTTTTATTCAATTTATGGTTGTTGTGACCTAAATACTATTTTTTGATTAGTAAGCAAGGAAGTAATGAGGCCCTAGTTAAGTGGTTAAGGGCTAGGGTAGGTATAGGGAGGGGAGGGGACTAGGTTTAAATCCTAGTGGGGACAAAATTGTGTATTAGAGGCTGCCCTAAACGTATACGGTTATATACACAAAATTGTGTACTTATCAAAAAGGGAGCCAAAGAGGCTGCCCTAAGCATTATACAGGAGTTATATATACACAGGGCTAAAACAAAGCCTGTACAGGCTTAAAACAAAAAACTTACTAGCCCCCAGAAACATCTAACCCTATACAACAAAAGCATGTTTCTTACAAAAATGAAATCAGACTTTAATACCAAGCTAGGGCCAAGGAGCAAACAAAGGAATTTTTCAGCCTGAGTAAAAGAGGCTTCATCCTCAGAACTTCTATTATGTTTCTTTCCTTCCAAATTGCCCAAAAAAGACAAAGAGGTGAAAAATTTAGCCTGCTGGAAAAGGCCCTCTAAGAATACGTGAGATCATGAGTTAAACAAACTGTATGCATGCCTAGTTATAATTGTCTTTGAGACCCAATGATTGAATATGTCATATTCATGTAGTTTTAAATGTCAATGATTGAGTAGAGCGTTCAACGTTTCAAAAAGGCAAGGCATAGGGAGGGGAGGAGTCATGGGTTTGAGTCCTAGTAGGGACAGTTTACTACATTGTAGCTAAAGTGTTCAGTTGTCAAAAAAATGTTAATGATTGAGTAAATGGATCAAAACAAGTTTCAACCACTAAAGGCAAACACCATATTCAATCCAAACCTCCCAATTTTTTATCAGTTTTGAGTCATACCAATGGATTTTATTAGGAATTATGAGTCTTGGTTGCAAGGATGTAAATCAAAGGACGAATAGGTAGGAGAGATTAGAACTCATGTCAGTAGTTATGCAGAGTTGAAATATTGGCTTTGCTCTTTCCTAAAAGTTTAACCACATAAATAATGTAATTGGAGAAAACCTGGTTATAGGTATTATTTTCTATGTGGTATTGGCTCTGAAGGTGCAAAGAAATATTCTGCTTTGAAAGTTGGAGAAACAATGGCCAAGGATAAGTCTAACATGATCAAGCGAAATTGGACAACTATGAGTGATTATGGGTTTCTGTTATCCTTTCTTTGCATTTATTTAAATAAGTTCCCAAAATGCATAAATACGCAGGGATAAGGGATATAATACAACTAAAGCTGTTACTGAACTTCACAGTATGTTTTCTTGGATTTGTTCATCATAAATTTCTTTTACTTAAAAATTGTGTGATGGGTACCCCAGGGTCTGTTTCCACTTTTTTGGAAATCTCAGGGACTATTTGATTTTAGATACTGTAAGATTCCCTTGAATGAGAACTCAAGCTATGCCTGTATCATATTTATTCTAAGGGTCAAGCTATTTCCAGTCTTGTTCTTTATTAAAAGAAACAGTAGTACTGCTTTCCCGACTTTAAATCTGTGGTTTTCATAGGAAACTCTTAGATCTTAGTACATATTCAATTTTTCTAGCCTTATTCTTTTCAAAAGTCTCTCTTTCTCATCATGCATTAACTGGTGAAAACATGTAAAAGATGGCACCCAGATCTGTGTAGTTTTTCAAGCCTTATCTGATTTTGTAACTGTTACCATTTGCTAAAATTATTAAATTTGATCTGAACCATTAAGCAAGCTCTCAAATTGGTTTTGTAAAAAGGGGGAAAAGAAAAACTTACCTATTTTAGAAATTTTAGTAAAATTGCAAGATGGATACAGAGAGAATAGTTATTGCTTTTAAAGTTTGTCTGACATTCTTATTTTCCATTTTGTTTTGCGATTAAATTTGCCCAGAGGAACAGCTTGGATGTAGATATTGACTTGGCTTTGGGCTTTGCTTCACACTATTGCAAGATTGGTACAATGGGTGTCTAGTAGAAAGAAGATAATGCCATAGCTTTCCTGGGCCTTTGATGAGAGCAGCAGAGAGGGTTGTACGCAGGTTGTGCAGTGGTTTTGTAGAGAAGGGGCTGCCGAGACATGGACCTTTGCCTTGCTCTCACAGCTGCTACTTCCAGCAGTCAAGTCGGGATTGCTGCCTATCTCCTCCCTCATGTCCCTCAGCATGTCCTTGCAGCACTCAGCATCGAAATTCTCAAGGCTGCTGGTGAACGAAGTGGTGGTTCTCTTGATGGGGTAGCATTCCTCCTCCGTTCTGACTTCTTGGGCGACCCTGCTGCTACTTATGCAGTTGCAGACAGCATTGCTAGGTCTGATGACGAGGCTGTTGCTCCCACTAAGGGCTTTCTGCGTTTCAGCACTGGTCAGAGGCTGCTTTCTTGGAGGGGTTGAGGGAAGGACAAGAACATTACATGAACATACTGAGGATCTTGAAATGGGGTGAATCTCCTATTTGTTTGAGGGATCTCCCAGGCCCCCTCTTGCTGGCAATAGCGTACCTGCCTCTGTATAGGGAGTGTGTCGAGGCTAGCGGCTGCTTGTTATCGCAACGGCTAAGGGGACAGCTCGTGGAAGCAGTGAGAAGCCTCGGAAATGGGGCAATAGAAGAGGTGAAGCAGGGGAGGGAGCTCTTGGCTATTTTGAAGCGTCATCTTCCCCCATTTTTGCTCTCTGTTTCAAGCATCGGTTGAGCAAGATCTTCTGTGTTGGTAACTTTTCACATTTTCGCACCCCCACCTCCTTTTTCCTCCCTGATATGTCTCATAGATAATAATTTGATTTTACCCTGGGTTTAAGGTGACAAAGCAATTAAGGTTTGTCAGTTTTCTTACCTTCCTCTGCACTAGCTTCTAAATCATATATTGTCATATTTTGGATGTGGATGTAAAGTAAATATTAAGGAAGACAGAGAGCAACTATTATCAGAAGGTTCAAATATGACAGATATGTATGTATTGGCTGGCTGGTATTATCTATCTCCAGGAATTGGCCCACTGCTTTTGCAATGTTGTCTAATTGCTTTGTTGTTTTCCTCTTAAAGCTGTAGGGTATAATTGTGAGTTGGGTCCTTGTCTATTGTCATAAAAATTAAGTTAAACAAATCAGATCAAACCCACATTGGCCTTTTTGCATGTGGATGATTATGCTTGGCGACATGATAGATAAGATGGAATGATCACCTGGGTCAACCAAACAAACACAACCCGTAGGTGAGATGGTTGGGGTCTCGAGTTCGAGCATTGAGTATGCAGTTGTATTTTATAGTAGAGCTTTACAATTCTTGTGGTTTCTTCTTGTTCGTATGTGGATTAGTCTGAGTATGATATAGTTTAAAGACTTTTTTCATGTGTGTACGGATCCGTTCAAGACATCATGATCTGACAAAAAAGATCATTACCTGCCGCTGGTTTTGTTGGTTTGGTGACGTCAAGTCATGACCGGCCATGTCGGAACAAGAGTCGACAAACAAGACTCAGGGGGGCAATGAAAGGAATCCAATTGATAGCACTGAAGAAGAAGACCGGTGTGAATAGACTGATTGAATGATCCAATAATAATACAAGTGTTCACAATTGTTAATACCATTCAGTGATTAGGACCTCAAACACTTGATCATCCCTTAAGATAAGTGTGGAACACATATTTGTTGCTTTAGTATTTAAATATTGGGTTGGTGAATAATTAAACAAAGTAGAAGTGCTTGCCAGCTCCACGGCAGGACTGTAGCCTGTATGTAGGAGCCCTCAACAACCTTTTTTTTTTTTATCAAACGAACAGGTCTATGCAAATATGGAAAGTGTGGTTAAGTTATATTATATTCAGATTAATCGCTTCATCAGTCGAAAAAGATCGCCAAAAGCAAATAAAGCTTTCTGTATGTCTGATTGTATTTTGAAACTTGGTAAATCTGGGTGATTAAGATGGAAAAATGTCATCGTCTCACTTACAATTCTAGGTGGCCTCCAAGCTGCCTTATCATATCTTAACTAATAAAGCTTAATTAATCATGTTTTGCTTGTGGTTGTGGGCTTTTAAGTTAACATGTGATCTTAATCGATTTAAACAAAGAGGAAAAGTAGTGGAGAAAGCCAAGACAAGATAGTATACAACCAACTACTCCCAAACGGAATTTGCGGAGTCTTTTAACCGGTAGCCTGTTTAGTGCGAGAATGCGATTATGTTATATGGTAGAAACTTTCTTATCTTTTGTGATCGCTTGATTTCTTATGAGGGATTATCTAGGTGAGATGCAGCTTAAAAGCGCTTTTTGTGTATGTACCGCTCGCTCAGAACACTTCGTGGTGAGCTGACAAAAAAACTAACAGTACTATTTTTGCTTGCATTATATTATGGACATAAACTTTTATTTTTGTTAAGGTAAAGCAATTGAGATGCAAACCAAACCAAACCAGACCAGAACAAACCATGTGGATTCACTTTTCATGGATACCAAAGTTTCCCCAGCATATCACCATTAAGGTATCTACCAAATTCTCCATACAGAGGGAGAGAGAGTGATACATTTTATATCTGTTTGGTAAGTGAATGGATTAAGGAATTAAAGAACTGGCTTTTCATATGACCATTATTATGAGAAATAACAAAAATTTGTGTGATAAGAAGAAAAAAGTTGCACATTCAAGTCCGGGAATGCAGTTGTGTTCTTGTGATAGAACTTTATTGTTCTTATGATCTCTCCCGACTCGTATGGGGATGTGTGTACACGACTCCCTTAGGCTCAAGACACCCAATGATCTAATAGTACTATTTTTGCTTGCATTATATTATGGACATAAACTTTTATTTTTGTTAAGGTAAAGCAACACAGATTGAAATGCAAACCAAACCATATGGATTCACTTTCCATGGATGCCAAAGCTCTGTATCTACTGTTCCAAAGTAAATCATACAGCAAAGACCTTTGATCTGAATCCCAAATCCTCCATACAGAGAGAGAGAGAAAGAGGTACATTTTCTTTCTGTTTGGTAAGCGAATGAATTAAAGAACAAAAGAACTGGCTTTTCATCTGAACATTATTATGAGAAAATAACAAAAATTTGTGTGAAAGAGAAGAGAAGAGAAGAGAAGAGAAGAGAAGTGAAGAGGTGAACATTTGAACACCACCCATTTACATATATGTATAAGTCAAATCTCTGACATTAGAAGGCATTAAAACCAATATCATAAGCACTGCTAGAATGGCAATGGGGAGCAGAAGCAGCATGAAAGGTGGGGGCGGCAATGGTGGAAGAATCAGGGGAAGGATCAGCAATGAAGCTGTGAGACAGATGAGCAAAAGCAATGACTCCAAGCTGAAATAGCTTGCTGGGATCAGTCTCCTGCTGTTTTCTCGAGAAAGGTAGCTTCTGTTGTTATACTCCATCTTCTTTCCTTCGTTCATAGCCATGGGAGGTGTGGTAGTGGTAGGGTTAGGGTTAGGGTTAAGGTTCCTCCTCTCAACCTGCAGAGTGGGGGCGGAGCTCCTCCTCCTTCCTCTCCCTCCTTCCATAATGCCGTTCAGATATCGATCTTCCAGATTGATCAGAGATCCTTTTGACGGTCTTGAATCTGCTTCAGGCTTCTCAATTCTCATTTAAAAATTTCTTCTTCACCGGTAATCAATGAAAATAGAGATGGAGATTCAGGGAAATTAGACGATAGCTCTGATTCCGACACAACTCTCTTCTTCTGCAATGTGCCCTTCTCTCCAGAAACAGAGCTTTAGAAATGGTTCTTGGCTCTGAGGGGTTCGAATTGGAAACAACCAATGCGATTGTCAAAGCTAGTAAATTGGAATCCCGATGAACCAGTCAATGCTTTGAGTTTCCGAAAATGAAATTCAAATTGGATTTTGTAAGCAATCTAAGGAGATTTCACCAAAGCTCAAAACCACTTCCAATGCTCTCTGTCTTCACAATCTACAAACCATGAAACGTCGTCCCCGATAATCCAACTGCAATTCCACAAGGCGACAGAGAAACAAATCGAATCAATATGACAAGTGCGAACGAAACCCTAATCTTATTTGATTAGATTTAAACAACATCTGATCAGAAAGGAATTAGGAATCCCCCCATAAGATGGTCCAGATTGGTCAACAAATCAAAACCAGGGAAGAAGATGTAGTACCTGTGGTGTTGATGGAGATGCTGTAGTCTCTGTTGGTGGGCTGAAGATAGAGAAATGATGGAAGAACAAGAAACAATACCCCCCTTATACACCCTTCTCATCTCATCCCCTATTCTCTCTCCGGAACATGAAATCCCTCTGAAATATTTCCTATATACCCAGAAAAAGGAAAACAATCAGCAGAACAGAACCACCATCACCATCGTCATCATCATCATCATCATCATCATCAACAGCAATTATAGAAGACAATTGGGTTTGCAATTTGCAGGGTGTACCTACAAAGGTGCAGAGAGGAATGGATGGTGAAAATTTAAAAGAAATTAATAGGAGAGAGAAATATATTGATGGAATTGGGGAGGTTACATGAACTAGAGATGGGGAGAAAAAAAAGGATGGATTCAGTGAATTGAAATGCATCATCAAGTGGGGTTGGTGCTGACATGCAAGTTGATGGCTTGTTTTGGAAAATTGAGGCTCTCTCTCTCTCTCTCTCTCTCTCTCCTGCCCTCATCTCTCTCCCATCCCTAGGTTCTTCACCCTGTCTCTCTCTCTTCCTTATTTTTCTCTCTCTTCAAATTTTCTCTTTCTAGAAAAAGTCCTCACACGGCTACGCCCCCACATCCACATCACCTTCCTTCAACACCCTTTTTCTTCTTTTACATTATGGTTCCTCACTTTGGGAATAATAGATATAAAAAAATGCTTAATTCCTATCATAATAAACTATAATTCCACTCTATATAATCATAGCTATATCATAATAAATACAGTTTTTAATTATATCTATATTTTATTAAAATAATATTTATATACTATCATTCTTGAATAGTCATCATTTTTTATAAAATCATATCGAATCATATATTTAATATTTTTATATCGTTTTTACAATTATTCCAAAATCAACCCAAGCAAACAAAAGTTTCCCTTCACGTTAAACAATAAACACCCCTCTTTAATCTTCATCATCAAAAAAGATGTACTATCTTTTTCAAGTCTCACTCTCACAACAAATTATGTAATAATATTTTGTTTGTTTGTTTGTTGGTTTGTTTGACTATATGAAATTGGCCCTCATTTTTTGCATTGGAAGTACTCCTATTTAGACTTGTGAAAAACGACCAATAGGTTGATTGATCAACGTCTGTTTCTGTGAACATATTTTATTATTTGTTTAGTATTAGTATTACAAATTTACAATTACAATGTCATGTTTTATGAGTTCTTTTTTGAGTTTTTGACAGCACCTAAAAGCTAATTAGACTTGGAGGGGGGGATCATGTAGATGTAGCCGCCGGCACGTGGAGGCCCACATGGTGGTTCCTAACAATACAATTTTGACCTCACCTAGAGCTATATTATTATGACATGTTACATCACCAAATTTATAAAGTCAGGGAAAGTGGGAATAGGCATTTGGCATTTGGGCCCATATTTTTTTTTTTTGACCTAATTTGCTTTTCTAATCACTATGTCATACACCCATTTTGTTTTATCTAATTACTTTGACTTAGAGCAACTCCAATGAATAAGTATCAGCACCATCACCATAACCGCTAAACGACACCTCAAAGAAAAAAATTGCGCCCATCGGAGTGCCGAGCATCGTGAGTATAAAATATAATCCGCGCTTACATATTCGACAACTATAGAATTGAGTCGCAAATAACACATCACGCATCGCTCCTCTCAACGGCTATATTCCATCTTATATCTTGAAGTTTACCATTTTTTAATAAAAAATATCAATTATTAAAATAACACCCCATTTCGGCACCTACCATCGGTAAAACATTATTCACGCGCTAAACATCGCTCACTACGTGAAACGGCATTCATGACCATTTTAGCAACTCCCATTGAAGTTGCTCTTATAATTATATGTCCAATTTCGTTTCTAAGTTTTTTTTCGATCCATTGATGTCCTTGATTTTAGTGTTGTAGCTTATTCATCTACGCGTCACTATCCATTTAATTCATGATGTTTAAACGTCTGTCATTCATTTATACGAAATTGCTACGATACTGCATTTAAATTTTACTATAATACTAAACGTTGAGAGCACTTATGGATTGAAAAAAAACTTAAGGACTAAGTTGAACATATAACTATAAATTAAAGACATTTATACACATTTCTCCATTTTTTTCTGCCAAAAAAAAAAGAGGTTATGTATCAAGGGAAATGAGAATGAACATCCTCGTAGTTGAGGTAGACTTGCTCAAATTCCATTTTGTCATCCCAATCCAATCCAACCCAACCCCAAGTAAGGATAGAAAGAAGAAAAAAAAAAACATTTGACTAAGAAATCATGCGAGGAAAATAAGGAAAGGAATGAGCTTGGTAAGGATATGCGAAGGAAAAAAAACATTTGACTAAGAAAGCAAGCGAGGAAAATAAGGAAAGGAAGGAAAGGAAGGAGCATGGTAAGGATATGTGATTTTTTTCGTTTAGACTATGAGATGTTTTTAATGGGTTTGTATATATATAAAAGACATTTTAAAGTCATATTACATCTAATTTAATCCTCATACAGATCGAAAAAAACCAAAATAATGATAAAACTTTACCATATAATATAAATTATATACCCAGACGTAACTCAAACCATGAATTGGGTTATATTTATAATTCCCAACCATACGATGTACGCGTTATATATGATGGTTGGCGATATGTGATTGTAAGACGTGTGAGCGGAATTGAATCTTTATCGGTTTACCATACCATGGGCGTTCAAAATGTTCATTATTCGAAGAGGGCATCATCATTCTTTATTCTTCATTCTATCATTCATCATCATCATCATCATTAATGGTCATAGAAACAAGAGAGAGAGAGAGAGAGAGAGTATAGAAGGAGAGAGAGAGAGTATAGAAAGAGAGAGGCGTGAGGGCAAAGGGAGCAGTCTTGACTCTCTCTCCCTCATGTCATTTCTATGTAACAGAAGGCACAACAAGACAATGGAAAGTGGGGGCATCATGTGATGTGGACCTTCTACTTCTTCTTCTTCTTCTTCTTCTTCGTCTTCTTCGTCTCCACGCCACTTGTTAATTCCTTCCAACTTCACACCACTGGTTTTCGGTTCGCCCACGGATTTCTTTTATTATGCATGCATGCATGGGATAATATTGGAGATGGGGCCCTCCATGCACTTACCACCAAACCAATCTACCACTACTCTCTCTCTCTCTATCTAATTCAATTCCAAATAGCAACCCTTGTCTAATGGGACAAAGGTACATGTTCGTCCCTGACTTCATTTCTTGACGTTTATTCTCTTTTACTTCCTTGCATCTACATCAGTCTCAAAAGATGATGTTAATGTCGTCAGTGACTTGAATATATATATATATATATATATATATATATATATGATTCGTTGGATTAGTTTGGCCAACTCGAAATTAGGGTTGGATTAAGCATAAAATATAGCTTTGATACTAGGCATTTTTTTTACTATACTCCAGTTTTGCCTCCTCGTTTAGTGTGCGGGTTCAATCCGATCTCTCTCGATCGACAACTATAAACACGCTTAATCGATAATTCAGCCGTCAACAATAAAGTTAGCCCAATCAACTAATTATGATTACCAGCCACAAATAACAATCCGATGTAAATTATGTCCGATCCGATCCTACCCGATATGGACTCGTACTCGACTGGGGATCATCGGGCCTGTATCACATCTCTACAAAATAACCTTCACGCCGAGATAAATTATCCACGCCCATCCCATTAAAAAAAATCACAATAAAACTAGAAACTCTAACATTATGGAGTGTTTAACAAGTGTTTTAACCGGCGTTTTAACATATGTTTGTCAATCTATGACATTTTCTAATAAATGAAAAGTGCATGAAATCACGAGCCAAATAAACGTTAGCGGTATCTTTAGAAATTATGTAATCCAGCGCAGAATTCGGATATAAAGATAAAACTCAAGATTTGTGTACATCTTACCCCTTTTCTTTTCTGACTCTCAAATATTTTTTTTTTTCCCAAACTCCTCTATTTATTATTTGAATGAGATACATTGGATGTGCGTGTATCATTTCCTCCCTCATCACATTCACCCCGTGAAGGAAGCCATTAATTGATCAAGAAAAAGATTGATCATTTGCCTCTCCCAATCATAAAAGTAACTAATAATGAATAGTGCCATCCCTACCTTCACATTCTCTGATCTGAATCGTTTGAATAATAAAAAACAAATTAATAAAATAAATGTGGGCAAAATACAAAATAAGCCAACCATATAAAATTTTGTGCATAAAAGAATAAATTCCTAAAATGTTATATATGATTACAACGGATCAAATCTGACACGACCCGTGAACAACACACGGATCCAACACGTTTTTTTTTTGTGTGTTTGGATTAAATATAATCGAGTTTTGATAACATTCATATTGATCCGTGATAAATTCATTTAATAAACGGTTATATTTCATAAGTAATTTACATAACATGAAATTAACTCAAATTAATTAACCTGTTTAATAGGTTTATATCATTTTAAATGATTAAATTAATAAGAAGGTTATATGTGTTGTGTTACCTAATTATTAATCAGATCGTGTTTGAATTTTTTATTTTTGATCCGATTATTATTTGTGTTGTGTTCATGTTGACGAACACGACCCCAAACATGATCCATGATATGACAAACTTTTCTTTTCACACGACCTTCTTGGGTTAAACATCAAATTAAAAGTTAAAGAAAAATAAAAACTAGAACATAATTCAAAATGATATGTCCAGATACTCATCTCCCTTCCAATTCCATGACAGGAGTTAGATACAATGTGTTAGAGACATAGATTTCCTCATTCTGAATCTTAATTAAAGATGGGGGCTAAGATTTCTGACTCCTTCAACCGACCCATTACTTTATCACTTATTTTGATTCTCTTTCCCATGAGTTTCCTATTTTGGTAACGTATCAAACTTGGCAATGTAGATCTGTGAAACGCAGCCAGTGGACCCTCTCAAGCTTTAATTAATCCAAGATTCCCCCAATCACAAAGTGTGTTAACTATTTCATTCATTGGATCTAAGTTTTTATTTGATTTTTTTTTTCAGTGCTTTTATTGTCGATTTATTATGGCAATTGATTTGTTTGTTAGCTTTTATCTAGATTTTTTAGATGACTATTTCTGACAAAAAGAAGTCACAAATCAATGCCTCATTTTTATTTGTAGTTCTCGGAAATCCTTTTATTTTTACTATTAATTTAAATGTTATATTATCGTTCAACGTTAAAGACTTCGATTTATATGCATGTAATATCTCATTGCTTAATAAATAAAATTTATCCTTTTTTAAATAAAAAAAAAGAAAAGAAAAGAATCCGTAAAGGAATGACGTTCCTGATTCTAGCTTACCTTGGGACCAGAACATGAACCACACACAATCCTACCATATGTAAGTTAAGTTTCAACGGGATCACAGAGAACTCACAAGGAGGGAGAAACTTGAGCTTTCTCCTAGAATATTACTTTTTAAAAAAAAAATGCTAATCTAATATATGTTTGAAAAAAAAGAAGTCCAAATTAGTATTTAAATCTGTGAATTATCGACTGGGCTTTAATCTAAAATTTAAAATCAGAATACCAAATACAACTACGAAGACACATTACTGATATTTTTCAAACTTATACTAAATTGGTATTTCTATTTTTATTTCAAAAGTAATATTTTGGGACAAAACTCAGAAACTACATGTAATTTAGACAATGCAATGAGAATGTGGGTGGATGAGAATGGGAAAATGGGGGGATCTTCCAGCTCAGAAATGTATGGCATTCCTTGAAGAGGGGTTGAACTTCAACCTGAGGAAAGATTAGATTGACTACTTAAAAAGAAGACAAATGCAAAGGCCTAAATTTGTTTCAAATTCAGGTAAGTAGGGTTGTCTTATCTCTGGTTTTCCAAGTACCTAAACATCTCAACCGACTGAGGATAAAATCCAAAGCCATTTCGAACTTGGACAACTACTCCCTTCTTCCGACCCCTTTTGTTGGGTTGGTGTCATTTTCTTCTAGAGGAGAAGCCACTATGTATGTGGGTGCGCAAGCCTTGGATTTCAAATTGATAACATAAACTTAAAAGGATCTCTTCATAGAGCTTTTTCGTTTTTGTGATCCCTTCGCACTCTGGGATGCTGACACTTATATGTGATGTGGCTAGCAGACGCCCAAGTAGATGCACCACCCGCTTTTTTAGCTTTATGCTTAATTAGCTGCTCTTGGTTCAAGCCATACGACGCAACTATATTATGCGTTAATTTTACTATCTTCGCGATCCCTCACAAATTCATATGGTGATTAACAAGGCTAATACAGAAGGATAATAATTTCATTCGAATCGATGAAGAACTGACACTCCTATCGAATTGAGGAGGGTATGAATAACATTTAGGACCCATTAAATATCTGCACGGATTCAAAGATAGGGACGGGTTTGAGTATATCCTACCCGTCCCTAACCCAAATACCCGATTAAATATATAAATATAATATATATTTATTTATATTAAAAAGCGCTAAAGGTAAAAACATGTAGAATTTTAACCTTTTCTTTTGAACATTTTTTTCACTTTATCCTATGTACCGCATCTTCTTCTTATTAGTATTATATGACAAATCATTTTTAATATTCATGATTTTTTAAAACAATTCATTTCATAAATTAGAATAAAGTATTTGATAGAGTATAGGTACCCAATCCTCTAATGGACGTGGAGGATTTTATAAAATCTGGAAACCAAATCATGATGAGGACATAAACATTAAATTGAGATGGGATGATTTAATCTAAAATCCTACCCAAATCTGATCCATTCCCATCCCTAAAGTGGTGTTGTTTAAAGACATCATTCATACGTGCACGGACCCACTCAGAACACCTCATGATCTAACAAAAAAAAGATAACAAAAGGGCAAAGCAGGCATTGACATACAACGAGAAACAGAGACAAATGATATGAAAGGGGGGGTGGCCCTTGTGTCCTAGAAAATTCTTGCACCATTGAAAGGGAATATAGCACAAAGTTTCAGCACAAATACCCTACCATCCAATCAGCCATAAAAGAAATTCATACACACTACTTTTCCATAAAGAAAATTCCAATATGACTCAATAGCTTTAACCTCCTCTCCCTATGGTGAGGCTTCACCATTGCTCCTTGCAAATTTTGAGCCCCTCAAGTTGGATGGTCATTATGGATAATATGATTGCATAGCTCCCACTTTAAATTTCCTATTTCGGTTATTTATGGAAGTGCAACAAGAAAAGTAGGTGATACGATCCCAAATTGATTCCACACGAAATCACTACCGACACTTAAACTCAGAGATGCCTTAACTATCGCATCTTGATGCTGGTTAGCTCTCCCATTGATCTTAAATACCTATCATTGATGTTTTCATTAAAAGCCAATGCATAACGAGAAAGAGCTACATGGCAAAGGACTACTTGGTTCCCCAAGAGCCGATGCGTAGTAAGAAAGAGCTACTTGGCAGAGTACTACTTGGTGCCCCAAGAGAGGGTCTGGAGTTAAAGCTATCCAAAGTGAGTAGAGCCATCCGCAGATGTCCAACTTTTCCAAGGATGAGCAATGATACAATCCCACACGAATCATGAGCCGATACTTACGCTGGTATGCTCTTCCATCTATTAAAGTTGATCTTATAGTGCCTCCTATCGGGTGCCTTAAATACCTATCGAGGGTTCGTTGTAAAGATATAGAGCCCCCATTGAACTACCTCGAACTCGAAATGCTAATCAGATTCTTATGTAGTAAAAATATTTTAGGGCCCAACAACTTTCTGTTATCTTTTCAATACTTTTTGGTCAAAGAGACATTGGGTCTTCAGAGTTGAACTCCAAAGGAAGCATCTCAACTTTCCAGTCGAGAAGCTTGAGGATTGGATCTTCCTATTTTCTTTCCAAAATTTTTAGCAAGCTGATCTTTGGGACCTAAACATTTATCTACCGTACACATTTGCAGAAAGGAGTAAATCAATACCCAGAGTGAAAAAAATAAGAACAAGTTGTTCAATCAACAGTCTGGGAGCCTGATAATAATTAATAACAAAGCCGTTCAAACAAAATAATTGCGAAATTGCATTAACACAAGACTGCAAAGCCGTATTCATAATATAAATACCAACAGCAACTCCTCCAAGATATATGTAGATTACCATCATAAGTACACATCCCAGACTCAATTACATAATAATCCACATTAAATGACCCCCAGACAACAGAAGAACAATAGAAACTCAAACATACCACTCTTAGCTAATGTCTTCCGTTCCTTCTCTATTCCTGCAGATAATGAAATTGGAACCATTGAGTTGCATGCACTAGTGGATGCATCAGTTAGAAGAAAAGTAAAACCGATTACTATTTGAAACTAAGGTTGGTAAAATAAAAGTAAATATTAGAAAAAAAAAAACAAAATTTATTTATTACTAGAAAGATTTACATACTATGGGCATGAGTTGAAGGTTCTGTATGTAAAGAGGATCACACCCAGAATGGGAATTGTAACTAAAGGTGGGAAATTTGAGCCAAGGTTGCATTAAACTTGTAATTCACCACTAAATTTAGTCAATTTACCATCCTAAAGATACGAGAAAAAAACTGTTCAATTAATGGTATTGGGTAAATAAGAAACCTAGAATTTTCCGTGAAAGAGATCCTCTTGGGTTAGAAGCTGAAAGACGTTTACGAGTATCAGAGGAACGTGTCAAGTATGGCCCTGTGATGTTTGTTTTGATGCTGTGGCAGCAAAGAAATAGAAAGATCTTTAATGGGGTAGAGCCCAATGACCTGAGGCTAAAAGAACCCTTATAAGGTCTCTTATGAATTGGTCTGGGATATTGTTAGGGAGGGATTGTGCTTCTCTGTTGGTCTTTACTGATGATCTAAATTGTGGAAACTGATTTCTAGTTTGTTTTTGTAGTAACTGCTGCCTTTTAGTAGTGGCCTTTTCTATACCCATTCTGTAGATAGCGCAACCTTTTACATTTTTGTGATATCTTTTTTATCAGTAAGAAGCAAATATTATAAATATAGGAAAAGATCCCAAGTGTACATAGGTCGTGAACAAAAGGGAGCCAAAACAAAACCATATAGGAAACAAACCCAAAAACCCTACCTACTCCCCAACCATGTGAGGAAATCCAAAACAGAATTTGTATTATCAACACTATACAGGTTAGCCCAAGTCCATAAATTGGAAACAGTTAGCTTTAATCCTGGGGCGCAGGGTGACCCTGCTCGAACACCAACCTATTTCTAGCGTGTTAGAGAGTTCAAAACAGGCACAAGGGGGCTGCTATCCAAATTTTTTAATTGGTCTATGGTCTCCTTGTCCTCTTCGCGCATAAAACATCTGTTTGCAAAAATCATTCCACGGCGTTTAAGTTGATCCAACGTGAGCACTTTACCCCAAGCAGCTTCCCAAACAAAGACTCCAATTTTTGGAGGTACAACTGGATTCCAAACCAAGCGGTAGGGGAAATCATAGGCGGGGGAGATATCAAAACCTTTATACATGATCTTTACCAATAACCCTTTTTCCTTAACATCCTTCAACAATAGCTTATCCTCACTCGTGGGACGGAAATTTTGATCATGAAGAGTTTGTAGGAATCTTACCATCTCTTCAATCTCCTAGTCGTTGAGAGGCCTTAGGAAGGTTGGGGACCAACACTCAGCCCCCTCGCCTCTATCCTAGATGTCCGCAACCATGGCCTCTTTATTCAAAGCCAAATTAAAAAGAGAGGGATAACTAGAACACAAAGCCTCCTCTCTGCACCAAACATCTTTCCAGAAGTTGATCCTCCTTCCATCCTGGCAAAGACCGTGTTCTGGAAAAAACCAAGCCACTCTTTCCTAATTTCCTTCCACAAGCTAGTTCCATAGCCACCTCTGAGGTCACGAGTTTGCTAGCCACCATTAGACTCGCCAAATTTACAACAAATAACCTTTCCCCAAAACGAATTTCTGTTGTTGGCAAAAAGCCAACTCCATTTGCAAAGCAGGGCCTTATTCATCTTAGAGAAGCTTTTTATCTCAATGCCACCTTTACTCTTGTCTCCAGGCACACCAACAAATTTCAACAGATTTTCTTATCAAGGTCATCGTCTCCCAAAGAAACTGCCTTTGAATCCTTTCCAATAAGGCACACACTTTCTAAGGCATTCGAAAAAGAGAAAGGTAATAGATTGGGAGGCTGGACAAGGTACTACGAATGAGCGTAACCCTTCCGCCCTTGGATATATACTGAATCTTCCAGAAAGCTAGCCTCTTTCGGAATCTCTCTTCAACCGAATCCCAAACACCAAGAGCCTTATGCTTGGCACTCCAGGAAGGCCCAGCAGATCGAGGAAGGGAACTAATTTACATCCTACCTTCCAGGCCAACCTCCATGTTAGCCACGAGCCCACTCCGCTGGGATACTCGCTTTGTTTGCTAATTTTCAAACCCACACGCTTGAACCACATTAGAATCCGGCTTGGAAACTTTAATTGGTCTTTGTTAGCCTCGCAAAAGAGGAGCATGTCATCGGCGTAGAGGAGGTGGGAAATAGTCAGATCCTCACCTCTCCCATTTGCAATCCTGTTGCTAGAAAGATAGTTTCCTTCAACAGCACAATTTATCAGACAATTGAGAGCTTCCATTCCGATAACAAAGAGGTAGGGGGAAAGGGGATCTCCCTGTCTCAAACCCCTAGAGCTTGGAAAGAAGCCAGCTAGGGATCCGTTTATGAGGACTGAGAAAGAAGCTGTGGAAATGCACCATTTTATCTAGCTCAACCACCACGGTCAACCCCCATCTTGCCCATGGCTCGTACAGAACTCCCACCGATACTATCAAGGTTTTTCTATATCCAACTCTTGCGCATAAATCCACACTTCTTCCTCGTCAGTAGGTTGAATCCATTATCCGTTGACAACCCGACTACGCCCAAAACCTATCACCCTCTACAAAAGCCATTTTGGGACTTAGATATCACCTTGTCCGGCTGACCCTCTTAATCACGTTAAATTGCTGGTCAAAATCTTGTATGACCTCCCACAAGGTTGATTGGCTTTAAATCCTTGAAGTCCTCCACCAGTCTGTTTCTTGGGATCAAAACCAAAAGTCGCATTTATGATTTTCCTCAATCTGCATTGTTCATGAACTCCTTAGAAAAAACCTAGGACCTCTCATTCTTTACAAAGGAGTCGACTAAAGACCAAGGAGTAAAGGCTCCCTTCAGAATGAGAGCCTTATCGTTGTTAAGACACGAAATAGTATGATTTATTCTCTAAAAAGCTTTCCTCTAGCCTAGTAGCTATACTCCGGACCCGATCTCATTAAGCAAAATCGGGAAGGAAGGGCTCCAACGCGGCCAGCAAATTGGGCGTCCGCAATCAGGTCATGATATTAGCCTCCTTGTCTAGCTTTCTACCATTGATGCTAATGTCTGCGACAATTTCTTCTCCTGTGGGCATTAGCCATCGTGAAAGAAATAAAATATTCCTGTCACTTATTTGGCCGTGTCTCTCTGGATTCGTCTTCGAAATCTCCTCCCGGGGAGCCCGGCTTTTGCAAATAACTCGGCACGCGTTCTCAACTTCCTGAGGTCGATCCCTTACTATCGAGATCATCAAAAAGTCACCCAGGCATCCTCCTTGTTAGTCTCGACTTGCCAAATCTTCTCTGTTCGAAACCTTAAGAATCACGTTCAGGCCTTTAATTTTTGCGAGAGGATGAAGCAGAAAGGCAAGTAAGCGGAGATCTTGCCACACACTAAGATCTCTTTGAATCCCTCATATTTCAACCACATCAATTCGAAACGGAAAGGGGATGGCCCCATTCTGACACCATCAACGTCTGACAGATGGGAAATGATCGGCGGCTGGGAGACATCTCTGGATCACCTTGTTGCGATGGCTCCCGAGTTGGCGGTGGTAAATGCATGCAAGCGGGACATTGATCTGCACAGATTAAGACCGCCACTTGAAGTGTAAGGCCCTCCACGAGTCTCTCGACTCGGGTCATTCGGGATGTCGGAAAACCTTCTGCGGGTTGAAATCTGCCTCAGATCCTCGTGGAAGATAATTTCATTGACATTACCTTAGACGCACCATGGGATCTTCAGGCCTTTGATCAGATTGAAACTCTTCCCCGAAAGGATTCTCTGGTCTAACTATCGTAGAGCCATACACCACAGAAAAAAGCCATTGGTACCCATCCCCTCGGCCATTCTAAACAAACACGAGGCCGAGAAGCTGCAGGCCCACCGGGTCCACCAGGCGTCGACTATTATCCAGCAGAAGAATACCCCCGGACCCCTCATTGACATTTAAAGCTTTCCGGTTGGAAAAGCATTACCACAAGATACGCTACCATATCGTTATTCATCCCTTGGACCTTAGTTTCGTGTAAACAAACCAAGTCCACCACATGAGATCCCGAGAAAGTTCTTGATAACTTTCCTTTTATCGGGATCATTCACTTGTTCAGACAAATTTTAATCTTCATTTTAACTTTAGATGGGTTCCCCTATCCCTTCCTCTCCTTTGTTTGTCTTCTTCCCATTATATTGGTAGTGCTCTTCGGTCTTCTTAATTCATCAGCTTTTGAGGCTACATCCAGTTTCCCCTTCTCTTTGGGTTACTGACCGCTCATTCCTCAATAATTCCAAAATCTCCTTTTCAAACCCCTTAGTTGGGAATCCTAGGAAATCGCTAAATTTAGCCAAGCAACTACTTTCCCAGCTCTCGTAAGTCCAAGTCTCTGATGACTCATTTTGTGCCTCCTCCTTTCTTTGGACAGCTTCACCGAGCTCCTCCCTTACTTCGGTGCTATGCCCAGGCAATCAGGCTGACCACGGCCAGGCAGTGCCTGCACTGTGGTTCGGATCCTCATCCCGATGGTACCCCACAAGCTGAAAAACCCCATGGTAACGGAGGACGGCTGAAGAGTAGGGAAGCGATTCGTAGAGGTTGTCCTGATACTGTTCATATAGATGCGATCTATTTGCGACTAGATCCTCAAATTCAGCGCCCCTACTTCCCAAATGTGTGTGGCGGTTCCCTCCTTTTCGGCATTTAGAGTTACGGAGATAGGACTTTGCATTGAAGGCAAGGCCTTGAAAGGAAGCCACAATCACCGATGACCCCATTCTGCATTACGACCTTGAACCCGACTAGGGACGAAGAGTCGGCCATGTAAAGGGGCCTCTTTGGTGGAACTTAGGCTTGGGATGTTACCACGATTGTCAAGACCCCGAGCCAGTTCTTACCACCTTGGACCCGACCGACTCAAGATGGGAACCATAAGTTGAACCCGTCTGCGATCAGCCCCATGAAACTGGCCCGACCCAGGTGCACTGCTCTTGATTTGGGATGGGTTTCTTTGCACTCACACTGAGAGCAGGGTGTGTCCCTTCGAGCTTCCCCAAACTTTCAACCTCTGGTCTCACACTCCTTCCTGCATGTGTAACGTCATCACCTTCTACCTCGAGCCCTAAGCTCGTTGTTGTATCCACAGGTATTGGAGGAACGAGGAAATATTGGCTTAATCTCCCTCCCCAACTAGGTTTTGTGCTTGAGATCGTTATCTCCTTGAGACAAGCCATGTTGTAAATTTTGTAACTTCTGCATCTTCTCCCCGACGAGAGGCGAGTCTTCTTCACCTTCAACACCCCAGATCTCTCTGGAGGAAAGGGTTTACTCTCGGAACCTTACCGGTCGAATCTCGGTCAGACCTTGAAACTTCCTTTTGTTTTGTCGACTTCCTTTTAGCCTATCAAGAATCCTTCTCTCCTCTCTGCTCAAGCCCCACTTTGTATTGTTATCCTCGCTTGTCTGACGTTTGTGTTGGTCTTCTTGATAGCCACTTTCCTTACGACTCTGATCGCTCCGCTCTCTAAAGACAGGCGAGGCTAGGGTTCACCGTGCCCTTTGTTTTTTCCACTAGCATCCCCATACGCTTTGCCCTTTGATCAGCTAGAGAAGTCCTCACAGTGGGCCTTACGACTTGCTCCCTATAGCTTCTTGGACTTTGGCCCACAGAGGCTCCTTGAGAAGGACTTGGGTTTTGGCCCACCACACACTCAAGGTAAGGGCCTAAACTTTCTCTCGTGGTGTCAAGGTGAGAGGGCTTTGACTCTCCCTCCTCTCGCCCTAAGCCTCATATTATTTTGAATTTCAAATAGGCATAAACCCCACTTTGGAAATCCACACTTGAACTTTGGGGACAAGCGCTGCTAATATGAGCTTTCAAAAAGCTCCACAATGACCCACGTCTCTGCTCTTCCGAGAAGTGTGTCGTTTCTTCCCTTCGGCTCATCTTTACGTCGTCAAGTATCTTTCTGTCATCTTCCTCTCTAGATTCCCGTGGAGGGCTCACGATCTTACGTTACTTCGAGGATATACCTCCACTACCGTTGGTTGGACTACCCACCATATTTGGAGTTCATACTTTTTGGCAGGCCTATGAGATTGGCCCGAAGAAGGCTTTCAAAGTGCTGTTCATTTTGACCTGAGTGCCTTGAAATTAAAGTCCTTTAAGGTTGTTTCTTCATCGAGCTAAAACCTCCCTTGAAATTTATCTCCCATTTTTCCGGGTTCTGCGTCTTCACGGATGAGGAAGACCAACCCTTATAATCGAGCTTCTAGAACTTGGCCTTTTCTTTGTCTGACTGTTGACGGAGTCCACCATTCCCGGATGCAACACTTCACCCTAAAGTCTGGCTTCCATTCTCCATGACCCGGTTGCCTCTTAAACGATCAAAACCCATGAAATAGGTTATGATTTAGAGGATGGCAATAACACCTTCAACCACCAACCCTTTTAGCTGACTTCCACCTCGCTCGACCCATGAATCAATTCTTTGGCATTTGTGACTTCAACCTTGACTCCGTGTTTAACAGCCCCGAGTCCCCTTTTGGAATACACACTCGCTAATATCGACCCGAATAATTATCACGATTTTCTTCGAAGTGGATTATTCATGAATGATTGATCTTGAGTTGAACTCCTTGTAACTCTCACTTGCCAAGGAGAGTTGTCTTCTGATTTTCTTTTTCCTATGTTTTCCTTATTTCAGTAACTTGCGGGGCTTCTTCAGTAAAGTCCACCATTTATGGTCGTTCCCTCGAGGAAAAACAATCGATCTTTTCCATCTAAATTTGCAACGAGCAGTGGCAGCCCACCATCATTTTCCTTGCTCCAATTTGTGCCTCCTTCCTTTCTCCCTCCATTCTGAAGCCTTCACTATTCTTATGCCTTCTGTCTAAAGACTCAACTCCTTGGTAAAATTCTTGCCCCTTCTTCTCAGCGAATCAAGAACTCCATCATCGCCTTTACATTACTGACCACCTGAACCTTTTGCCTTCAGCACCTTTGGCAGAAAGGGTGAAGGTCGACGGAAAGAACCATCTCGCCGGAGCAAAACCATCTCATGTCTGATAAATTCGATAATGACATGGTAGGCTACTCACTTCTTTAGCATGCGGATCTGAGTATTCATCTCCGAATGTCATCGCGAAACAACCTTCACTTGTCACTTGTCGGTGTAGCCCGATTAATTTCTAACTATCAAATATTATGCGAAAATTTACATATTTTATACATATCATAAGGTAAATGATAGGTAGTACATAATTTTTCCACTAGCGCCTTTTTTCCCCTTTCCTTCGATAGACAATAAACCGTTTCTACTACCACCACAGCAATATGGTTTTGTCACTTGGCAGGGCAAGTTAGCCATAAAATTTATATTTATGCAACTGCAAATTATAATATTCTCATGCAGCCTTTCAGATCCAACTAACATCACTGGTACTTGGTTTTGATGGTAACACAATTATGGTACCTCACTAATTTTCTAATAACATTATGACTAAAACATCACTTGTTTTTCCTCAACTTGTGCACAAAGCTGATAAAAACCCTATGCTTCCCTAAGAATGTTATGAAAACCTTAATGTAGGTCACTTTTATTTACAGCACCAACTCCCTGTTCACCTTTTTAGTTTCTGATAAGAAGCATGATACTCATATTGAACCTAAATCCTACAAGCAGATTTTAGGAAAGTTGGTTAATAGTTCAATTTGAATCTTTAAACTTTGAGGGCAAGGACAAGGGGAAAGAAAAAGGCGAAGGAAGGCAAAACCCAGCAGTAAGAAAAATAAAAAAAATAAACACAATAATTTTATTCTGGTCTCAAATTCTTTTTCTCAAATCTAGAGTGAAATTTTTGATAATGTTTACAGTTTTAAATAATTTTCATTTTATTTGATAGTGTTTGTACTTTTTCATGGAAAAAGAAAAAAGAATTTGAAAGCCTTTTGGGAATTGTTTATGAAAGTATAATCCATTCTTTAGAGGGGAAAAAAGAAAAAGAGAACTCGACTCAAAAGACATTTTTTTTTACTAAAAACAGCAATTTAATTTCTTTTGAAAATATGAGTTTTATTTCAGATATTCTAAAAAGCAACTGAAATATCAAAGATGCTTTAAGAACTTTTAAACTGTACATAAGTGTTCAATATCTTCATGAAGAATATATTGGGAAAATTTTTTCTCCATATTTAAGTTCCCTAACAAGTACATTCTAAGCAATTGAGAACTGTTTCCAAAAATTGTTTTCATGTACCATTCTGTTTGTTTTTCACCTTTCAATAATAATTTGCAATCATCCGATCAAAGCCTTAAAGCATGTTTGGAACTATTTTTCAGGCTTGAAAATACACTTGGTACTTTATTATGGAAACATAGATATTGGTTACTATTTTTCTATTCTTGATAAAAGAGGAACCTTCCATGGCCAAGCCTTTGAGACTCTCCATGGGGACCCAAACCTAAGACCTCCAAACCAAATTGGGGTATCCACTCACTGGGATCACATTTCCACAGACCCTAACCAATTAGGCTACCTGGTAGGTTATAATTTTGAGAGCTTATTCTGAAAACAGTGTTTTTCTATTAACATATTTTAATGTCTTCGTTGTTTTTCATTGTTTGGATTCACTGTAATAATAAAAATATGGAGAATGAGTGCAAATAAAATACAATTGACAAAATTAATTTAAGAAATATTTGGGAACTTAGAAAACAAGTTGAGAACATTTAAAATTTCCAAATAGACTTTCATTCTAGGAAACATTTTTTTTTTTATAAGTTTCAAATTTCCTTTGATGTTTCATTCTAGGAAGCATCAAAAATCTGTTTTCGAAATTATTCCTAAACAAACTCTTAATCCCATAAGAAATAATCTAATCAACATGGTACTCATAGAGGAATTCTAAAGTATCCAGGCTTTTCAACAAAATACAGAAAAAAGGATATTTATATACACAAGAAGCAATGTTGGTTTTCTGCATTTAACTTGATGCATGCAGATCAAGGTCATATCTATATCACAAGCTACCTTTATACTTTTACAAACTAGAAGTGAAGCAGGATAAATAGGATTCAGCATCTTGCTCTTTAAGTAACTATTAAACAACAAATACTGTAATACAAAAAGAATAATTATTTTTAGTATGATATTAAAAAATAAAAGAAAACAAAGAACCCGTGGTGTGAAAAAGTATTAAAACCAAGTAAGAAAAGAAATAGAAGTGCTAATTGCATACCTCTGCATGCAAGCCAGGTTTTCTATCTTCCTCCTTCCGCCTTTGATATTCTTGAGACATGTGATTCACTCGTGCTGATGGGTAACTTTATTGCTCAATGGTTGTATCCACATCAATATTTCCTTTCATGGTGTACCCAGTTCCTCTTCCTCTAATCATGTCCCAAAGTGCAGAACCACAATTCTTGACCTGAAGGTGATGGGAAGTTCAATGGTATTGAATCCGTTTTTTCAATTGTAACTTAGAGTTGAGAGAGGTCTGCACCTCAATGCTCATCAGATAGCCACACCTCATAGTCAAGCCCATTGAGGCCCAAGTCCAAAATCATTCTTATTTTCCAATTTCAATGAAGAACTGCAGCGGTTTCCTCAAAGAGAGCCTCACCGAAGTGTAATTTTCTCAAGATCTAAATATCAGGCTTGTAAGGTATGGGAATCTCTCCTGTTTTTCTGCGAGGGTAAGTTAACCTTCAAGACAGGCACACATCTCATTAATAAGGTCAGCCTTGATCTTGTAAAGAATAATGCTCCAAACTGATATCATTGTCACGTACTCTTAATGTCATCATAAATGAAGCTGGAATCTTGACAGTCTCTGAACCATGTGCATGGATTGTTCCAGCATCCGGGATCAAACCAGAAATCAGTTTTCTTCCATCACTCTCAATCAAGTAATTTATGTCAATCAGGGGGATTGGAATGGGGTTTGGGTTGGTAACCAGCACATCAATAACAATGTCTGCTCTTTCAAGATTAATTTTAGGAATGTGAATTGCTGTAACATCTGCAGTGGGTTTACCAAATCCAATGGTTTCCTCAATCTTCTCACCGATGTCATGAATAAAATCCTTTACCTTTTCAATAAATCCACCCTTTTCTTCATTCTTGTCGTCTTTTGCATCCCTTTCAACTACTTCCGGCTTATCGGATGACGACATGCCTTCAAAAACATAGAGAATTATATGTATTATGTCCTCTAGACAACACACACACACACACACACACACACACACACACACACACACAAAGGAAAAAAAAAAATTGTACAAAAACAGGAAGGTGAAATTCAAAAGCAAGAGGTGCACTGATGATTTAGGACCTTGACATAGATTATACTACAGCCCCCAAACAAACCATCAATCTAGTATATTACTACAATGATCAACTTGGTACAGTTATTACAACATAACGTAAAGAAGTCAAATGCTAAAGCCCTAGACATTAAGATCTTGGAAATTGAAAATGCACATATTGATAATAGCTGAGTTTAATATCGCAACTTGTTATTTGGCTTTCAATCTGGCAAATCTATACAAAATGGATCTGTGATTTAGAAATGAAGCATTTCAGTGAATCAAACTCAGACACTGACAGTAATACCAGAGATCAAAAAACAAATCAATAATCAAGAACTGCAATCGTACAGTAATCGTGCACAAATCAATAATCAAGAACTGCAAAAACTAAGCAGCTACCTACAGACAATTTGTGGACAATCGTACAGAAAAAAACCATATAGATCCACCAGAGCAAGCCAGCAATAGTAATTTACCAAACTTGCTAATAGATATTTGAAAAACAATAACAAAGCAACGATTAAAATGAAAAAGAAAAAAGAAAAAAAAAAAGGTCGATCGCACCATTTCCACATCCAAAAAAAAAAAAAAAAGGACCGATCCAGTTGAGAATGCATAAAATTGAGAAATGATACAGGATCCTAGATCCTAGATCCAGATCACTAGAATTGTTTTCGATGAAATGAAAGATTGAAACAAGCGAGAGTGTAGAAATCAACTAAATTAAGTAGCAAAGCAGAAAATCAAAAGGAACGGGAAAGTCGTGCGACTCTACTTGCAGCAGAGTGAACACCGAAGGTGAAGCAGAGCCGAGAGAGAGCGCAGTGAGTAAAGCGGAGGAGGAAAGAGGGAAGCAACGATGCGCCTTTATGGCCGTTTGGTTAGTAGGAAAACGCGGTGAGAGTCTTTAATCCTTTAGATCATATCCTTGCATTCGCATTATCTCCGCTTCTTTGTTTATATATTTATGATTAATATAATTGATACGCGCTCTCATAATCCTGTCACTGTCTCGTCTTTAACACCTGGACGGGGGTCTCCAACGGGCGGGCCGCCCGGCCCGGAGAAATGAGGCCTATGGCTCGATCATCGGTCGACGAATTGGACCAGGCTTTATATTTTCTTAAAACCCATGGCTCAGCCCATAGGCCTTCTAATAGGCGGGCTTAAGACGGGCAGGCTTGGCTAGTCTAAAAATTAAAACCAATTTTTTTTTTTAATTTTAACACTCACTCTGGCTTAAAATTTAATATACTAACTAAATTATCGTTTATTTGAGCATATAATAAAGCTTTTAGCAAAAATATATATTATAAATAGAGTGCTGGCCATAAAGCTTTAAAAAATGGCGTATGATAGGGGGCAGACTATGAAGTTGGCTTCTGAGTGGGCTGGGAGGCTCGCAGAACGAATTTTGTTGTCGGTCGGTGGGCTTTGAAATGGTAGCGAGAACTTTGAGCTTTTTGGAGACCTCTGCTTGGACGATCACTTTCGATTCTTTGTCGTTTTATTTTCTCTTATAAAGCATGTCGTGGCATCGCGCTTTAAGTTATCTGTGGCCTGGTTGTCTCGAATGCAGTCGGGAGGGGCCCATGAGTGGTAAAGAGTTCTAGCAAAAGCAATTGTGATGCAGGGTTTGAGCTGAGGAATGGGTGATTAGTTAAGTTATGAGGGGTCGAAGCCAACGTCACTACACCTTATGTCGGATATTTTAAAATTTGTTTACACGTGCGGCATAGTCTTAAATTAATTTACTCAAGGGGGTTCGAGATATAAAGGCTCGTTACCGTATGAAAGCAAGTTTTTCTGTAGTTAGATGATTTTAGATTAAAATTTTTAATGCGAGAAAAGCGCGAATCTCGAAATAAAATTATCATCCCATGATTAATAAGCTACGTTACGATGCGAAGAACAGGATTTTTATATCATAACCCATTTATAAAGTATTATATTAAATTTTCATGTTGCTCAAATTAGTATGAAATGTGACGATGTAACTTACTTTGTATTTTCATAAGCATCAAAGTGCCCATCGTGTACGCCAATTGCTATTAGAACACCATAAATTCTTTTGTCATGTCCTCGATTTTCTAACTATAAATAAATCATTTATCAAATATGGTCAATTTTTCAGGATTCCATCATGGAAAATTAATTTTTATTTCCTAAATGTGATTAGATGATTTTTGTCATGTGACCCAAATTATTTATGAAATATGAACACAAGTTTATAAAATATTGATTTCTTTAAAATAAATACAAATAAGTAATATAATTTTTGAAAAAGAAATATATGATATCACATCATTTGTAACTTGATCACATTTTTGAAAATACGGTCATATTATTCATATATTAATTATATCATTCATACTTTATTTATAACTTGATCACATTTTTGAAATTATGATCATATTATTCATAAATGAATTATTTCATTCCTATTTGGATCACATTTTTCATTTCTCAATTCCTTTTTTAAAAACTCAGTTACATTGCTTGTTCTCAAGTCATACATAAGCCAAAATTTACCAAAATTCATTTCCCCAGTGGTATGCGCAATTAGGTTAAATTAGCATTAAAATAAACAAAAATTGTGGAAAATAAAAAGATTTCATTAAAAAATTTAAAAAAATTTTAATTTAATTTGTCGAGTAAAAAGATTGGGATAAAGAAATTAAGAATGGGTGTTAACATTAGATAGATTTTATTTATTATTATTATTTTTGTGGTTGGAGTTTGGAAAATAAATACAGGTACCATGAAGTAAGTTTGTATAGAGCTTCATTGATTTTAAATAATAAGCGATTTTAGCTTATTTTCTCTAAACTTTCTTTTGCTAGTATTTTCTCTTTAAGGGGTGATTTTTGTTATTCTTGGCATGAGAAATGGCTCTTTTTGTATTCTAGCGTTTTGATTATTTGTTTTAACTACATGTATTCTTAGTTTGAATCAATAAAATTATTTTTCTCTTAAAAATAATAATAATAATAATAACTAATTTTTCATAATCAAATTCTCATTTTTGCATTTTCTTTTCGCTATCAACTCTATGTGTCAAGTAATCTGATTGATTCCAAATGTGAAATTTATATGTTATAGGGTAGGTTTGATTATAATTTTTGAAAACTGTTTTTGTTTTGAAAAACAAGGAGAACACGATTTGGTTCTCATTCTATTTTTGTTATGAAAAACACATAGAACACTATATTCAAGGAATAAGAACAGTTTTGAAAGAACACAAAAATGATTTTCTTTATATTTTAGAAAACCGTTTTCAAAAACAATTTTAAAAAACAAAAACCAAACATGCCACCCGGTCGAGGTTTGAATCTTGAACTTGTGAACCATTTCAGCTCATTTCCGTTGTTACACTCTTTAGATAGAGAGATAGAACCGCTTTATGTATGGTGTGTTGACTTGGTTGTTGTCGAGGATCAAATATCATGCGCGGATATATTGGTAGTGGATTTTGCGAATATCGATTGGATATTTTTGAAAATATCGGTTATTAAAATTACTTTCATATTTTAATTATATAGATTATTATAAATGATTTTTATCTTAATTAAGGTAGATTAGAAAATGGAGTGATTAATATTATTAAATTAAATATCTTTATATTTAATATATTATTCGAATGTTATTATGTTAAAAAGATATTATTTATTTGTTTTTGTTATTATTATAAATATTATGTAGATAATGAGGAGATTCAAAATATTATATATTATAATTTTAAATTTTTAAATGATATTATTTTATTTATTTTCCTTTTCAAATTAATATTTGATTTAAAATATTATAAGTTATAATGTAAAATAAAGAAATAAAATAAAATAAAAATATTATAAAGGTTATGAACAAATAAATAATAAAGAGAATATAAAAAAAAGTTTGCATTATATATATTAAGTACAATCGGTAGGCACAGTGGTTGGAGAGTGCCGCTTTCGAGGCATTTTGTGTGGGTTCGAAAGCTGGAAGTGGAAAGCTTGATTTTGGAGTTAGGAAAAAATCGAAAAAAAATTTTCGGAAAAATCGCGTTTTCTCCGATTTTTTACTGATTTTCCTTCCAAAATCGTTTCCAACAATAAGCGGAATTTTAACCAGAAAAAAGCATAATTTTTGTCCTTGGTTGTTGTATATGCCTTAATTAAACATTCTTATACTCTAGGGACTTATAAGAAGCTATTTTAAGTGATCGAATTAAAAAACGGTTTATATGTGTCTTGTCGTGTTATAATTATTAATCGAATCGTATATGAATTTATTATTTTCTTACTTTATTATTAGTTGTATTGCGTTTGAGTTAACAAATATAATGAAATGTCTGTATATTGAGATGATCCAAACACGATGACATGAATTGCCACCCCTACCCAAAACTTATGACGGAAAGTAAGCTTAAATTGTTCTATACTCCTTTGAAATCATGGATGAATGATCTTATTGGAGATACGATCAAACCATATAAAAGGTTACAATCTTCCTTTTATGGGGTTTTGGTTTTTTAATTTTTGGTCAAGTCACGAGGTGTCTGAGTGGGCAAAGTGCACACACATAAAACCTTTAAGGCATCTGTACTTTGGCCAGCCGCCATTCAGTCGGGATGGACCGTAAGAGCGATAAAGGATTCTGGCGAGCAACGATTATATTAACTTAGGCTTGAGCTGAGACGGCTTTTATTAAGTTAGAAGAATATAAAATAAGTACTGGGATGGAACAAGAATAGATAGAACAACGATTTAAGATCATTAATTTCTGAATAATAGAAAGTGTAAGAACATTGATAATAATATAATGAGCAATTGGGAAATTGCAATATATTATCATAATAGACAGTAGATATTAATTAATAGGCTAGTTAAGACAAACATGCATATTCATTATTAATTAAATATAATGGACAACAAGAGTTGGATCACATAATCCCAGCCTCGATTACATTATAATAATTAATCCATTCCATTATTTAGATAGGAGGAGCTGAGAACTTAAAACATGCATCATACAAACCACTTACATAACATATAAATACTAGTACTTAATCAATTATTATATATGATGACCTTATTTTAATTAGACCATAATTAAGAATAAGCCCGGAAACTCATCCTGTCTTCTATGGTCGACCTTGGTCTAATCCTGCAAAATTTGAAATTAGAAAAAAAATTTATTTGTATGCATAAGTTGTGAATATGCATGATTAATATCTGAGTTAGAAGGAAAAAAAAACATATTATTATTAATACTAATAGGGGTGTAAACGAGTCAAGCTACCCGTGAGATATTCGATCTCGACTCAAAGAATGCTCGAATTCGATTCAGAGTTAATCGAACTCAAGTAGCTCGTCGAGTCAAGATCAAGTATCACAATACCTAACTCGAAACTACTCGAGCTTTACTATTTTATTAATAGAGTTGAATTCGAGTAAAGTTCAAATATAATTATTTATTAATTGATTTGAGCTTTATCAAGATTCTCGAGTTTGAATAGCTTGACTATTTTTTGAGTCAAGATTTGAACATCTAAAAAAAGCTCGATTGAGTTCGAGTTTTTTAATCAAGCTCGATTGAGTCGCACTCAGAATATTCCCCAGGATTATTTCTTGGATTATTGCTGCAGCTTTCTCTTTGGATATGGAAGCCCCTACTGATTTTCCCTGCAGCTTTCTTCCTCCATCTCCTTCAATTCCTCCACCCTTGTCAGATGATGCCATGCCTTTAAAACAAAACCAACACATAAGAACACAATTTTATTCCACCTTAACATTTATCGGTTTTCCTAAATGCTTAAGTTTATGAGATTCGGGTTATGCTAACACCCTTCCTCACGTGTGATCTCATATACTATCGATTTTCCTAAAAACTCAAGTTTGTAATATTCGGTGTAATGACAAGGGCTAACCGTGTAGGTATTGTTCGCTTTGGGTCGAGACCCTCGCGGTTTAAAGCAGCGTTCTTGCGTTGAGAGGAGCTTATGGTTATATAATCTTTGAAGTTTTATAAAAAGTATCGGAGTGTGGGTTGTGAGCCTTACTCCTCGTTGTATGCAGCGTGGGATGCAGTAGAAACGGACAAACGCCCTCTACAGAAATTTGCACGGGCAAGAGCCTTACATCGAGGTCGGGGATGACTCGATACCATTTGCTTAACGGCCAACCATGTAGATATTATCGGCTGCGGAGGGCTCGAGAGGCACTCCCGCGGCTTTAAAGCGCGTTTATTAGGTTGAGAGGAAAACCGTATTTATATAGTCTGAAAATTTTCTCCTGTCGGAGTAGTGGAATATGACAATCAGGTTATGCTAACGCCCTCCCTCACGTGCGATGGGACCCCATATAGTAGAAAGGTAAACAAACCAAAACATCAACATTCAAGTTCACATATCGATATGTAAATAGGAAACAAATATTCAAATTGCAAATAAGTGACTTGAACCCATCAACTCCCGTGAAACTAAGCTAATATAAAATTAAAAATTAAAACTAATTCTCATATTTTATAAATAAAGAAAAAAAAATCCAAGAATAATAAAAAAATCGAAGTATGCTCATATCGATATTTATATATGATCACTCACTTTCATGCTCCTAGACTTTTATTTTTTTTTTCTCCTTTTCACATTTCATTTTTTTTCCTACCAGTTACATTCCATCTCATTCTCTCAGCTTAATTAACACCTCCACAATATGTCCCCGGTTTTTACTTAGTTTATTTTTTATTTCTCTGAACGTTGAATTTTATCATTGCCTATTGGGGGTTATTTATTCATCAAATTAACAAATTAACAAATTAATTGTATTATTAATGTTTTTACATGACTTAATTATATTTTTTATTTCTTGAAAATTCAATCTTTAATTAGAATTTGAGCCACTATAGAGAAGATTGTGCTTGAATGTAATGTAATAAATTTTTACTATTGATATAATGTATTATTTATATTAACACCATGATATATATATATATATATATATATATATATATATATATATATATATATATATATATATATAATGAAACCCTAATAGTCCCTCTCTTTGTTTTCTCATTCAACCCCTTGATTGCTATAGGGGAGGGGTGATTTTTTTGCCATTATTCGCTTGAAATAACCCCTTTCATCATTTTATTTCCTTATATCTGGATTTCTTTTCCAATAAAATGTTTTTTTTTTTCATATCAATATGGGTTTGTCTTTGTTTTTTCATGCTGTTTGTCACCGACTTGTTGTGGTAGGTAGTTGTGTTACCGATGGTTAGCTTCTTCATGATTTTCGCATTGACAGTTCAAATGACGAAGTTTGATCCGATAAAGTTATTAGATTGAATCATGTTCATTAATATGCTGTAGATCTGAAATCTTAAGTATTTCAGGTTTTGCTGGATTATCAAATATATAAGTCTTGAAACAATCATTTTTTCTATTAACATGGATGCTGCGTCATCCTCTAAAATTTTTAGTATTCTTGATTATGTGTTTTTATCGATTATATTGCTAATTTGAATAATTAAAGTTATCTTTTAAAAAAAAGTACGTATTAAGAGAATTGAATGATGCCCGAATGTATTTCTATATCTCATTAACATCCGACATATCATGCAGTTATATTAATATTCACAATCATCAATTGAAATCAAAATTTTTTTAAATCATCAATTGATATTATTAAATGATATTAAAAATTGATAACAAAATTTATCGTATCAATTTTTAAAATTAAGTGAAGAGAATCGAAGGAAAGAAATTGAAGAAGTTGGTAAATAACTCACTTAAAAACAAAAGCAAAGTTGATGAGTAGATAAAGAAAGAGTGTGTGAGGTGGGTGATATAGAGCCTATGAAGGTGGTAAAAACGTAATAAAGGCAAACTTAATATCATATAATTATATTTTGGTTTCAAACACATCTTTTAAAACATGGTTAAATCTCAAATTTGTAATAAGAGTCTATATATTTTAAATATAAGTTTTTATCTTTTAAAAATAAAAAGTAAGCATATTAAAACATGGTGATAGACTGGGAGCAAAGGAGAGAGAAAGAGGATGTTAGGTGTTAGGAGATATTTATTGTCATAATCTTAGCAAAATTGTGATGCATGTTGATGCAGCGAGTTGGTAGACCAAGCTTAATGACAAGTCTTACCATATTTAGCTTGATCCGATTCTGGAGAGAATATTTTGAAGATCAGGAGTTGATATTTTCAAGGACGAATAAGGAAGACCAGAGGGAGATATTGTGCAGGTCAAATCTTCCAGATTTGATCATATTTGATGATTTCCGATGGAAGTCAAATATTCATTAATGGTGAGTATGGAAGGAAATCAGTTGGCTTGATTGATAGGATTTCTAATGAAGACAAATATTCAACTAGCTTGATTGAGCCAAAATAGGAAACATGTAATCCATAGTATCATGGTTCGATTCTCTTAGAAGATGATAAATCGAGGACACATTTTAATGCAAAGATACCACAAAAATATGGAAGCACGTGCAAATAAGGTGGTTGGAGGGGTTGAATACATATTGTAGGTATTGTTCGGTTTCTCTCATTGTTGGAAGGTTTTTTTTATACATCTTGTTGAAAGATGTTGTTTGGTTTGTGAGAGTCTAGATGGTGTTTGGGGAACGAGGGGATCTCATTCTATGTTTCACTGTGAGAGAATTAGGTGAAGGCAACGTTAGAGAAAGGGGGAGTCTTGTCTCATATAAGACTAACTATAACCTAATTGATATATAGTGAAATCATTCTCATCTAGGCTCAACCTTGTGGACGTAAGGTCGAATTGCGTAACCAATTTCTTGTGTCCCTGCATATATGTTGGGTTTTTTTTCGTGCATTTATTTATGTCCAAATCGCGCACTATTTCTACGGATGATCCCATAACTTGGTCCAACACATACGATCTTGATAGGCAGTACACCTTCCATAATAAGCAAATTTTCCTTTCATTAGGTAAGTGAAATGTGAACTTAGCATATGGAAGAAATGATGTATCTTTATTGCTATTTGTTAGTATGAAATTTGGTAGATATACAATATATTTCTTACTAGGTAGTCCTAATGTCATTTTTATGTCATTCTTTGCATTTATAATTAGTATGAAATTTGGTAGATATATAATATAGTTCTTACTAGATAGTCCTAATGTCATTATTATTTCATATTCTCTCATTTATAGTTAGTATAAAATTTGGCAGATATATAATATATTTCTTACTAGATAGTCCTAATGTCATTATTATGTCATATTCTTTGCATTTATAGTTAGTATGAAATTTGGTAGATATATAATATATTTTTCTTATTAGGTAGTCCTAATTTTTTATTTTTTTATTTTGAAAATAGATAAATTTAGTGATTAAGGTTATCAATACAATCGATAAAAACACATAATCAAAAGTGCTAAAAACTTTAGAGGATGATGCAATATCCAAATTAATAGTAAAAAAGATCCACTCAAGACCTACATATTTGATAATCCAAAAATGCCTAGAATACCTAAGGCCCCGTTTAGTTCGCGAAAATTTTCAACTCTATCCAAAATTCAGAAAATGAAAATTTTGATGTGATACAATATTTAGTTTTCATTTTTAGAAAACAGGTTATTACTTAATTTGGTTGAAAATAAGGAGAATAAGAAAATCGTTTTGTAGAACCATTTTAACGCTAGTAAATTAATGAACAATGAAAATGCGTTTAAAATGCGGTTACTATTCATTTTTGTCGTTTGATTTTTTTGTCTTAGTTTCGCTATTACTTTACACTTTTTCACTTATAATTTGCTTTACACTTTTTTGAATGCTCGTAAATTGAATAATAAATAAATCATAAACCAAGTAACATATTTATTTAATAAAAGAGAAGAATATGATCAATTGATATAACACAATTATACTCCTCATAATAACACCAACATCAGTAAAATGTTGCCAACAACTACAATTACATAATTAATTCAACTATCATCAAATAGCCCATCATTTCTAGACATATGGTCACGTCTTGCGCTAATAATCATCGAATCTTATCGGCAATGGCATCCGTATAGCCATATTGTTGGATTGTGCCAAATCAGCTGAGGGTCCATTATCATGAGCATCATCGATGTGCTTATCTACTACGCTAAAATTCAAATTCTCATATTCTTGAAATAAGGTGTCAATGGGAGCTTCCATACGAATGAGGAAATTATGCAAAAGTACAACAAGCTAGTGGGATGCAGCGTTACCTTCTCAATGGGTAATTCGGCATTAGCTTAGAATGGGGAATCTTTGCGCTTCAATACTGCCAAAACAACGGCTGTATCCGCGTTACGAACCGAAGAGTGCCTTTGATTAAGCGGCTTCGACTTTAGTTCTTGAAAGATGACCTCGACCTCAAAAATCATTTCTATGGTAAGCGTTCCCCACGATAAGGAGCGAAAAACCCGATATATTAGGATAGCCCGGCATCGACAACATAGAACTTCATCTACGAATGATAATATAAAACCTCAGTACGACAAAAAATAAATGAAGTCAATATAAATAATAGTAACATAATTCACATACCACCCATTGGCATCGGAAAATTTGAAGAAGGCGTAAATGGCATCCACTAAAATCACGAGAATCATTTTACTTTACGTACCCTCGACCCAGTGCATATAAAGGTGAATTTTTCTTGTATCATGAGAACATCGCGACCATCATGTTTTGTGTAATAATGGACTTCCTACCACGATAAGTACCTTACATTTGCATGCGAGACTAAGCGGACACATGTGTACCATCGATTGCCCCCGTCTGATTCTGAAGTCAAGAAAGATTTATTTCACATAAAGATAGGAAAATTCATTAAAAAATAAAAGGATATAAGCAAGAAACATTACAGCAGAAATATGGATACCACTTTGGATTGCTCAAAATTTCTGGTTGAACGGTTCTTGGATTCCTGGGATTGATTATGTGATTCCCCAAGTTACATAAGGCTCGAAGAACCTTCTTAAACCAACGATGGACAGTTCCAGTGCAGTGTTGAAACCTTTAAAGTGACTTGACTATGGCGAGTGTTGTGGCATACTGCTAATAAAACATCCCCACCCCCTCTTCAACACTCACTTTCTTGTCATCTACTAAAAGATTCATGGACTTCAACTTATCACGCGATTTTGAAAAGCATTAATAACTAGCGTCACGAAAGGCTCTCTCGAAACATGCGGGTATTAAGCTTGATAAGAATTCAAGCGTGTACATCTTCTGTCAGATAGAGAAGTTCTACATGACACTCTCTTTTCAAGCTTTTCCTACATTCGATAAGAATCGTAGTGTGAATCCTCCCGAGCAATTCATCTTCATCTCATCACGACGAGCTATCCAAACATGTCTCGTAAGACATGGTTACTAGACATCCTGTATAAATAAAATGAATACTTGACATGATAAACTCGAGAAAGAAGACATTTTAACATAACAAGTCGATAACTCGATTTAATCAATCCCAATGAAGCATAGGGTCTAAGCCACCAAGCAAAACACATTAAAACACCTTGATCAAATGAAAATCTAGAGACTATTAAGCCATGTCCTACGCCTTTCATCACTCATCTTAACAAAGACATTTCGCCATTCGGGTTGCACACGAAAGCGAAGCCTTGTTATACGCATCAATAGAAACGCATCTATCATCCCTTACAGTATCTCCATGCACACATTGATAGAATATGGATCAGGCTTTGCTTGATTGACATTCTTGAGTAGAGCTTTATACTTCTCCTTTCTAAGCTCATAGGAGATTCGGTCGGTGCATTAATGCAGCATTGGAGGTCGGTGTCGATACTCTGGTGGTTTCTTCGTCGCCCACCCCTCTCGAAGTATCCTCGCTCACGACCTTTGAAAGGGATCTCAACACTCTCACCCTCGTCTTCTTTATCATCTTGAGTATTGCTCTAGCCGTATAACTCACTCTACATAAAAAACGCTCCTCCTATTGTCGTTCCTCATCGGAGTCTAGAGGTTGTTGGTTTGAGGTTTGTTGTAAGAGACCAGTCGCAGTATTCTTGCCAAAAATCTGCCCCAAGAGCTCGTAGTCCTCGCATCCTTTCCTCTAGGAATCCGTAATTTTTAGTGTCTACAAAAGTCAAGCAATGGATTATTAATTTTCTTAGAGTACCAATAATGAATATCAATACAAACATAAAATTATTCATATGTTGAATTTCCTTACCACGAACCCTTGCGAGCTATTACGATCGGTAGTGTATTTTGTTTTTGGATCTGACCGACAAGGGCATGCTCCAATACCTTGCGAGAACTCACGGTATACTATCGTAAGCAGGTTCAACTTGCTCTTCAAGCGGTCGACACCATATGTCTCTCCTTGATTGAGCATGCTTGGCTCCCACATCTATTTCTCGCCACACGGATGACTTAATAAATGAACATTCTCGATTTGTTTCGTTTTTCATTGAGTATGTGAAGGAAAGCTAATGTGTGGCCTTAAAGTGACGATCACCTTTGTGTCCCTCTTGAATTTCCATTCGCACCCATCTATGGAATTCACTCATGTGAAGCATAACCATAACTATGAGAAAATTTAACAAATATTGCACAAAAGGAATGAAACAAAGAGATTCTCAACATACAATTCACAACTCACTATGAAACAACATAACAAAAGCGATGACAAGTATGTGGATTAGTAATGGTTATCGACAAGTTCCATGAGTAGGAAACAAAGGAATTAACAATTCAGGCGAACAAAAATGATTAAGACCAATGGGTGGAGTTAATAATTCAACTCTGCTGCATGTGCAATCATCCAGATCCGGTACTTATTTTTCTTTATTTTCTTTGTTTTTTTCTCAAATTTATATGGAAAAGTTTTGTTTTCTTATCCGAGAAGGAAACAAAAAAATGAAATATTAGAAAAAAGGCAGCTAAGTGTTTCAGGCTCATTTAAATTCATGTTATCAGATAATAAGTCAAAAAAAAAAAAAAATAGAAGCTGTTGTTTTTTAACGTTGTTTTTGTAGAAAACTTTATATCAAAATGGCACCTACGCCTTTCAAGTTAGGGCATAAGACAAAGATGAAGGGAAAAGAAAAGTAGATACCTGTCTTTATCTATCTGCTCGATTTATCCCCAGAGTGGAAAACAAATAGAATTGAGACATGTCTTTGAGAGATCTTTGCCATGTGCAGCCCGACCTTTTGTAAGGAAATTTGAGGGTGCCATCATCAAATCATATGATTTTTTTGAAGTGTCTGAGCATGTTTATGCACACACAGAAAAAGTCTTGAAGTTATACCATACTCATCTCTATATGAATCGAGAAAGACCATAAGGATGATAAAACTCTACCACAGAATATAATTGCATTTTCTTGACTCAAACTCGAGACCATTGGTTAAGTTAGAAAAAACCTCAACCATTTCACTTACATGTTCATCAAGGCTAATGTTTATACGATTCAGGAAGGACCACAAGGGTGGTAAAGCTTTATCATAGAATATAGTTATATTCTCATGACTCGAACTTCAAGATTTATTAGATTCACGTTAAAGAGATGCAGTAATCTCCACCTATATATTCGATGGTATCGAATCACCCAGGATGCATCACTGAAAATATCTCGACCACAGTGAAAAGGAGGCAGGGGATGTTTTCATTCATCGTTAAGCAATCCTAATTAAAGAGGAAAATAATATCATCCCTCCCATATCTAGGTCAAGCACAAATCATCTCAATCTCATGGCTTGTTGCACAGGTACTCCCAATCCACTTATTGTCTTTCCTAAATTCACGTGAACTTAGAAAAAGTTAAAGGAAGCATAGTCGGGAGTAGGTATTGCCACTACTCGACATCATACCCACATGATTTTTACGAATCTCGGCCACGTGTTGGATGGCAGATTTTAATCCTGTCTGATAACATAAGAGGACAATATGGTTGGTTTAGAGTTTTCATGTGTTCGACAATGCAAGTAAATGTAAAGAGCGGTGGCTAATTTCCATTCTCAGAACAAAATTTATTTAAGATGTATATACTGAAATTTCCTATTTTGGCTTCAAAACAACTTTCTACACTAAAGAAACGGAGAGCAAAGACAAGCGACACAAAATTTCAATCACCATTTATGTTTCACTTAGAAACAAAATTCTATAATATATTTCCAAATGTTCTGCCATTGAAACCCCAAATCAAAATCATGTAATACACGGATTTCGAAGATATTATGATACTAGACAATCTCCCCTGCATCATTGTTAACATAAACCATAAACAAACCAACAAAAAATAATATATATATATATATATAGCTGTATAAATTATGAGGAGTGTTAATGTATATAGACGAGGCTCACGGAGTAAAACTTTGCAACATTTACACATTAATGTCTTTCCAGAAGAATTCAAATATAAAGTGATAAAATTAGCAATCAATGATGGGAAATGGGTTTGGAAAGATTACTTTATGAGCAATGTCTCGGACAATATTTCAGGCAGGTCAAACCTCTGAAACTTGAGAAGAATGAACTAATGAAATCGGCTCAAACAAACAAATGGGTGCTTGCGGAAATATTCAAGAAAGCGCTGACCAAAGTTCGGAAAATTCAACAAGAAGGCATAGGAGAAACCGAGCCCCGAGCGAAAAGGAAAGCGTAGAACCGAAAAAGAAAACGAGATTTACGTATATGGATGAAATGAGAGGAAGAAGAAACCACTCCAGCAAAACCCATAGCGTCTGACATACCCTTGAGGATAAACATTCCGTGAATATTAAAAACCAAGGGTTCCCCGATCCAGCGTGAGATGAGCGATTGGATCTTTGAGAAAGCGACCGAAACATTCAAGCGGTACGAGGAAACCTCATGTACAATGAATAATGATCCAGCCTCTATGAAACCATAATCAATTCACAATTTGTATATTTCAAAGATGAGTGGAGTTGAGGAAAGGAGATGAAACAGATGATCTTAGGGTTAGCGCGAATTAGACCAGAAAGCTTAGAGTAAGAGAGACTAGAGGAGAAAGAGCGGTTTGAAGAGGGAAATATGAGGAATGGGAGGGCAGGCTTGAAAGATTGAAAGGAACTTTTAAAGTTTGATCGCGAGCTCTACAATCACCGTGGATTCAATTGCTGATTAGGGCGGATAGCTGAAAAAAGGAGGAGACGATGCGAAAGAAAAAGAAGGACAAGAAGAGCTATGCATACGTCGGGACTGGCTGGGATGGAGAAAGGTTCGGCTGGCGAGGCTTCCAGTCAATAAAACTGGCGGAGCGACAACGGAAGTAGTAGCTTGAGAAGAAAGTGAAGTGAAGAAATGGGAATAAAAAAAGAAAGAAAGAAAATGGTGTTTCATTTTAACCCAATCCAAAAAATCCGTGTTTTGATTGCTCGAAAACAAAGAAAACGACTTTTATCACATTTTCTGATTATATAAAGTTGAAAATGGTGAATTCATTTCTGTTTTTCAAATTTGTTTTCTTCTTATTCTTGTAACTAATAGCGTTTTCCTTGTTTTAAAAGTTTGAATCTGAGAAAACGAGAAAATTTTCTACCTCTTAAGCGGGCTAGATTCTAGATTTGCAACATTCTGATGAGCATGATTTGATCTGATGACTTTATCGGATCAAACTTTGTCATCTGAACTGTCAACCTTAATACTACGAAAGCTGCATTGACGGCACAAACCATATGACAAGTCGTCGACAAAACACATTGCAATAGATCGACAACAAAAACATGAAAAAACAAAAGCAAACCCAGATCGGTGTGGAAAAAACAACTTTATTGAAAAAGAAAATCTAGATCTAAGGAAGAGCTTGATAAGTAGTGATATGCAAGAAGCCAAACAAAAAAAATCACTCCCCTTATTTAACAAAAAAGGGTTTGAAAGAGTGAACAAAGGGAGGACGGTTAGGGCTTGTAATAATTCAATATTGCAACTATTTTCATGAGGTAGTCCTAATTGTCATAATTATATCATAGAATATGTATTTATATTATTTTCTTTACTAGTGAATAGAACATATATAATCATGTATTGTATATATATATATATATATATATATATATATATATATATATAATGTACCTTTTCACATTTTATTATACTCATTTTCTTATAGAAAACCTTGGAAGTACTGTTGGTAATTGAAAATTTTCTGTTTTCTGTATTCAAACTTTTTAGAAAACAAGGAAGAAAGCGCGTTTAGTTACAAGAATAAGATTGAAAACAAATTTTGAAAACAAAGAAAATGATTCACAATTTTCTAACATATATAGATCGAAGAAACGGATAAAAATTTGTTTTCCTTTCATTTCAGAGTTAAATTGAAAACACGGGATTTTTTGGATTGGGTTAAAATGAAAACACCGGATTTTCTTTTCTTCTTTTTATTCCCATTTCTTCTTCACTTCGACTTTCTTCTCGCTCGTCGATTCAAGCTTGTCGCCGCTCCTACGAGCTCGCCGATCAAGCTCGCCGCCGATCCTCTTCTCATCCTCGCCGTCGGACGCTGGTATGCATCGTTTCTTCTTGTCCTCTTCTTTTCTTTTTCGCATTGTCCTCCTCCTTTTTTTGTGTTTGCCACAATCAGTAATTCTGGATCACAGTTGATTAATTTAGAGGCTCATGAGTCAAACTTTCTGAAAGTTCCTTTCAATCTTTCAATGTCTCTCCCGCTCCTCATATTTCCCTCTTCAAACCGCTCTTTCTCTCTCTAGTCTCTCTTACTCTAAGCTTTCTGTCCACCTGCAGTTAACCCTAAGACTCCATCTGTTCATCTCCCTCTAAAACCCACCATTCTTGAAATATCTGGTGTAATTGATTATAGTTTCGATAACAGATCATCGTAATAGCGATGAATTTATCTTATCTATTTGCATTTGACTCTGTTTGTCAGCTCAAACCCATTCCACAAATGAACAAGAGCTCAGTTTGTATTCACGAAAATATTTATCCTGTTAATTTGTTGGAAGGGCCTAACTAACTCCTCTCATCCGCCTCTGGCTATTTAACTCTTTTAATTCTATGATTTTCTGTTTTAAAACAATTTACTCCTATCTTTCTTGCTGTGAATTTTCACAGAATCTTTAGTTAGTTTGAATATTTCAAAGACTTGACCTACATTTCATTTTGTTTTGGTGACTAGACCTTCAGCTTTCTGAGTTATTTCGTTCGCTGATATTGTGCAGAGACATTGCTTTCATAAAGCAATCACACAAAACCCGACTCTAGAGCCCAGCAACATCGCGACATTTGAAGGCCTTTCTGGGAAGGCTGTGGGATAATGTACAGGAGTTTACTCAGATGAAACTGTCTCTGGGCATTAACACTCCTCATATTCATACGACTATATATATATATATATATATATATATATATATATATATATATATATATATTATTTTGTTGGACATGTTTTATGATTTATGTTAACAATGCAAACTGCGATATAGAAATCCAGAAATAATATGTTTGAAATTTTAAATCAAATACACATTGAACATATAAATTTTGTTTTCTAAAAACAAAAGCATAAATAGTGATTGAAGAGTACATATAGCACACTATCTTTGCTTCTACATTTTTAGTGGCAAATTGTTTGAAGCAAAATAGATGGCATTAGTACTATCTTAAATAAACAATTACGAAGAGAATAATTAACATTTGTCTGACCATTCTTCAGGGTTACATGAATCCCCAAACAACCATATTAATATATGTTGATATAACCCATGTTCACATTGTAATATATTTGCGCTGGCGATATCAAACAAGCTCCACGATAGCCAAGTAACATTTGCTGATCTCAGTTTTTCACTTTGCACCTCTAATTCAAAGCAAGCTGAGGATAGTTGCGAAAATCAAAAACCACCTAAACAGCAAGCCATGTAAACCAGTATTTGAGACTGACTTGCAAACCGAGATCTTTGCTGATAGGGTGACTGCTGATGAATGAAAAACATCACATTTACTTTCGCAGAATAGCTGAGGGATATCTGGAGCTGATACCGCCGGGCCCAGCTTCTACTGCATGCTAACAGTCTCCAATTCAGTCATGAAAAACTCTGCTTATATTCCTCGAAGCAAAAGCACCACCACATGATCCACTCTTGAGCTCATATAGCTGTAGCATAATGAAACTATCTTAAACAATAATTGGCATTTCTAACAATGGTCTAGTTACATTGCAATGACAAGTACATGCATCATATATTCATTCGCCTGCAGAGACAATGTAATGCTAACCGAGGCTGTTATAACATGCTATTCACTCAAAATGTATGATGATGAGGAGATGCTCGACTTCCGTAAAGAAAGGTTGAAGGCTAACACATGGCGACATCTCCATTTTTGCAACAATTACCATTGCTCGCCTCTTGAAGCCAGATAGATAAGGCAGTACATCTCACCTCTTTTCACCTAAATGCGATGTATGCTTTAGCAGGCAGAGATGCGGTTTGATATAAAGTTTTCCTGTAGCTGGATTAAGTTCTGACCTTGACTGTATCTTGATGTATGGAGCTAAATGTTTCTGAGAAGCAAATATCTTTTCGAAACTCATTTCCCTGTTTTCAGCTGCCGAGATAAGCATACGAAAACTTTCATAAAGTGAAGAAAAAAAATCTTGGAGATCTGAATGTTACACATCTGTGGTTAACTCCGCCGGTGGTGCAATCATTTCGCTATTGTTAATTTCGCCTGCTCGTGAACAACTGCACACTGCAGTCACGCTGCACGATAAATGGAACATGTTTCATAGTGTAGTGTAATGCTGTTTCATCTTTGTGCGATGTTGAATGAGGCCTACTCGCCAGTATGAGTTATCTTCTAGACCATGAGGAATGAGTATTAGATGAATGAAAATGAAAATTCAAGAGAGATTACAAGGATTGACCCCTGCAAACCTATGCACTAAGCTTCACCATACTCGGTAGAAAAAACCCCGAAACAATTGGAATGTTCATTTTAAATTAAATGCAGTAATGGCGAGAAATGGATAAGGCTGTGCTCGATCGAGGGAGAGACATATGGTGTTAATTTGTTCCAGAAACAAGTTGAGCGGATTCTGGATAGTATACCGTGAGTTCTCAAAGGTATTGGAGCATGCCGGTGTGGTTGGGATCGAACAAAAAATACAATTCTTGCATCGGAAGAAGTTTGGCAGAGGTTCGGGGTAGAAATTCAACATATGAATAATTTATGTTTGTATTGTTGATATTCATTATTTGGTACTCTAAAGTACTAATCCATTGCTTGACTTTTTGTAGACACTAAAAATTATGGGACTTTTTAGGAGGAAAGTCTGGGGACTCTGAGCTCTTGAGCGATTTTGTAAAGAATACTGTGGCCCGGTCTCTTCTGACAAACCTCAAACCAACAACCTCTAGACTCCGATGAGGAACGACAATTGGAGGGCGTTTTTATGTGGGGAGTTGATATGGCTAGAACTGGCCTCCGAGATGATAAAGAAGGCGAGGGTGAGAGTGTTGAGATCCTTGAAGGTCGGTGGGGATACTTCGAGAGGTGGGCGGCGTAAGAAGCGGACCGGGAATGTCGACCGACCTCGATGTTGCTGATAATGCAGCGGCCGAATCCTGGGCTTAGAAAGGAGAAGTATAAAGCTCGGCTCAGAATGTTGAATCAGCCGAGTTCGATTATATTACATCCAATGTGTGCGCTTTGGAATCTTAGAAGGGATGATAGATGTTTCTATTGATGCGTATAACAAGGCTTTGCCTTTCTTGAATTCTAACCGAATAGGCGAAATATCTTTGTTAAGATAGTGATGAAAGGCGTAGGACCTTGGCAATAGTCCTCTAGATTTTCCATTTGGCGTGGTGTTTAATGTGGTATTTTGTTTGAGTGGCTTAGACCACACATGTTTACTTTTTGGGGTTGATTAAATTGGGTTACTCGACTTGTTATGTTAAATGTCTTCTTCCGGAGTTTATCATGTCAAGTATTCATTTCATTATACAGGATGTCTAGTAACCATAATCTTACGGGACATGTTTCGATGCTTCGTCGGATGATGAAGATGGGTGGCAGGGGATCTCGATGCTCATTCTTATTGGAATGCTTAAGGCTTGAAAAAGAGTGTAATGTAGAGCTTATCTTGACGGGGAAGATGTGCAGCTTGAATTCTTATCAAGCGATTTTGGATGTTCGAGCTTTGCATGGGAAATTTTATGTTTTTCAAAAATACATTGTGATAAGTTGAAGTCCGTGAATCTTTTAGTAGATGACAGAAAGTGAGTGTTGAAGAGAGGGGTGGGATGTTTTTAGTAGTAGTATGCCCTTGACACTGCGTCATAGGTTAGTCTGAAGGTTTCAACACTCATTGGAGCTGTCCATCGTTAGTTTTAAAGAAAGGTTCTTGAGCCTTATATAGCAGGGAATCCATAATCAATCCCGAGAGTCAAGAACCGTTCAGCAGAGGAAATTTTGAGCAATCCAAAGTGGTAGCCATCCATATTTGAGTAATGTTTCTTGTTTATATCCTTTATTTTAATGAATTTTTTCCTATCTTTATGTGAAATAAATCTTTCTTGACTTTGCGAAATTGTATTGGGGCAATTGATGGTACATATGTGCCTTGGGCTCACCTTGTGCAAACAAAGGTACTTATCATGGTGAGGAAGTCCATTATTACACAAAACATGATGTTTGCATGTTCTCACTTGATATGTTATTTCACCCTTTATATGCTTGGTTGGGAGGATGCGACAAATGATTCTCGCATTTGGTGGATGCCATTTCTACGCCTTCTTCAAATTTTCGATGCCAATGGGTGGTATGTAGAGATTATGTTACTATGTATGGCTTCATTTTATTTTTTTGTCGTGCGAGGTTTATATTATCATTTGTAGATGAGTTACATGTTGTTGAATAGTGCTGATACTCTTGATTCTATATGTTAATTGTGCGGATATCACAATATATCGGGTTTTTTGGCTCCTTATCGTGGGAGCTACCATGATAATTTTGGAGGTGGTCGTCGAGAACTAAAATTATTTGTTTAATCAAGGCACTCTTGGTTCCCGTAGTGATGAGCGTTGTTTCGGTGTATTGAAGGCAAGATTCCCCATTCTTAAGCTAATGCCGAATTACCCATTGAGAAGGCAACGTTGCATCCCACTAGCTTGTTGTACTTTGCATAATTTCATTCGTATGGAAGCTCGGTTGGACACCTTATTTCAGAATATGAGAATTTGGATTTTTAGTGTAGTAGATAAGCATGTATTGGATGATGCTCCTTGATAATGGACCCCGATTGACATACAATCCAACAATATATGGCCATACGCCAGGATGCATTGCCGATAAGATTTGGGATGATTATTCTGCGCAGAGACGTGACCATATGTCTAGAAATGATGGGCTGTTGATGATGGATGAATTAATTATGTAATTGTAGTTGTTGTAACATTTCTTGATGTTGGTGTTATTATAGGAGTATAATTGTGTTATATCAATTGATGTTCTTCTCTTTTTATTAAATAAATATGTTACTTGGTTTGTAGTTTATTTGTTATTCAATTTCGACATTCAAAAAGTGTAAAGCAAATTATAAGTGAAAAAAAAGTGTAAAATAATAGCAAAAATCAAGACAAAAATCAAATGACAAAAATGAATAGTAGCACTTGCATTTTTAAAAGCAGCATTTCATTGTTTTCATTAATTTCATTCGAAAATGGTTCTATAAGCAGTTTTCTTGTTCTTTATTTTCCAGCCAAATTCAAGAATACGAAAGCGTGTTTTTCGAAAATGAAAACTAAGATTAGAATCATTGAAATTTTCATTTTAATTTTTGGATAGAGTTGAAATTTTATGAAACTAGCGGGGCCTTAATTTTCACTCACCTATATGTTTTCTTTACCAATGAATATAATGTATCCTAATGTTATGCATTCATAATGATACATTCTATTCATTGATAAAGAAAAAAACATGTGAATGCAAAGAATATGATAGAGAGAGAGAGAAGATATTAGGTGAGTGAAATGGGAATGCGAAACATGAAAGAAATGATGCACTTTTATTGTTATTTGGTTAGTAGTAGATTTATGATGTATTTTCTCATTAGATAGTCTTAATTGTGATAATTATATCACATTATTTGTAAAAAATCTTTAGTGGTGAATAGTCAACTTAAATGAAAATTGAAGCATAGTCAATTTTATTTCATCAGCCATTTCTTTAGAGATTTAATATAGAGTTCACCATTTTATTATGAGTTCAATGTATGATATTTATAATTTTGATTTTGATTCATGTTCAAATTGATTATTCATCCATATTCAGTTCTATTCCATCAAACGTTTTACTAGGGGTTTTTTTTTTTCGATTAGGCCATGAGGTGTTCTAAGTAGGCCCATGCATATACAAAAGGCACTTTTAAGTCATACTACATCCAAACTAATCCACATACGAGCCAGATTGGACAACAAGGACGGTAAAACTTTACCATGAACCACGATTACCTAAGGCTAAGCCAAGGCCAGTGGTTAAGGCTGGGCTTGATGGGTTCAGCCTTTCATTTTCTTACTAGAATGTAGTTGGCCGGAATGGCTTTGAATATCGTTAAATATCGATGTGGAAAAATGTAATTCTATGTGCATTTCATCCCAATCATTTTTTTTTTTTTACAATTTGGTTATATGGGTGCGCTCGGGAGAGTTTATCCTACGACTTGTGGAGAAAAAAACATCTTCTCTCACACCAAGTATTTTAGATAAAATTATAGATGTTTGGAAGAGATTATGAAATAACATGAGCCTCCACAGTAAGCCGCTTATGTAGAGCTTATCTCTTATCAAAAAAACATGTAGAAGCTTCAAAAAGAAACCGGACTCAGAGTAGTAATGCGTCCAAACATCTTAAAATAATGCATAAGCGCTTTTTAAAATATGCATCAAAACATAAATAGTTCATTGAATAAAGTATTTATGACATAAGCTCACATATAATAAACTTTTATAAAATAAGTACTTAATTAAGTTGTTTATCCAAACAAGTCTTATATCTAATTCAAAATGTAATTATTTCTACTTAGTCTTGAACGAGTATTAAAAAAATAAAATCATAAATTCATTTATTATATACATATATAGATGGTGGCTCGAATAAATAGAAGTAGAACGGATAAATTACCATGCTCTCCATCATTTTTCTTTTTTTTTTTAAAGAAGACTACGAATAAGAAAACTTACATAAACACGGTTGAACGATTTCTTTTCTTTACTCCATCCTTTGATGCTTCACATTCTCATGCTATGTGATCTTTTAGAATTTCCCTTAGGTAGTCAAGCTGCTCAAACTCACCTTGATGTTCTTCCCACTGCAAAACACATGATAGCAAAACACATTCATTTAGAAGAGTTCTTACCTCCCCTAATTTGATCTAGAAAAATTCAATTAGTGATCTCTTATTATGATTGATCCCTTCTAAACATAATGGAGACAAAGGGATTTTGCGGCGAAAATGGCCGGTAATGAGACATAGACATAGAGTTGGGTTTAATATGAATGTCCTTTCTTAACACTCTGCCGTGTAACCCATGCTCAGCATGTGGAGAGTCAAACAAACCAAATAGAGTTTTTCCGTGACTCAAATCAACAAGTAAGGGATCAAATATTCAAATTGAGAGGGTCTTGAACCCATGACTCTTGCCGGACCAGCTCTAATCTGATGTTAAGCGAGCAGCTCTCTAAAAGCTTGGCTTGTACTGGATTTATTATCTGAATATCATACACTTTAACAAATAATCTAATCCCTTGAACTTTTGGTAGGATTTAACTAACTTCTCCATCATTTTCTTATTAAAAATGTGTTTGGTATTCAATTGTCACCCAAGTCTTGACTTGTGCGCTATCCATTGGGGCATCAAGTTAACTTTAGTGCTCGATGGAAGCAATGGAGATCCCAGAACCTGCACCTTAGCCACATGTATGGGTCTCTTTCAAAGCTCGACAAAGAAGCAGAGTTGTACATATCTGAGCTTTAGGCTGTTTGGTTCGCATTTTTTGAAAAGCTATTTTATGTTTAAAAACAAGGAAAACAAAACGGGGAAAAGCGTATTTGGTTCCAGTTTTTTTTTTTGTTATGAAAAAACAAGAGAACACATAAAAAACAGTAATGAAACCAACGAGAACAATTTCGAGAGAACCGCAAAAAATGGTGTTCTAGTGCGTTCTCAAAAACTAATCTCAAGACACTTTTCAAGCGGGTGGCAGAGTGCCAGCCTCCCTCTATTATTTATTTATGAGATAATGAGGAAACTATTGATCATCTTTTGGTGCATTGTCAGCAGGCTCGTTTGTTGTGGGAGATAATTTTGGCGATAGTTAGTATGGGATGGGTTTTGCCTCTTTCAGTTCGCCAGACCCTTCTCTCTTGGCAAGTAGCACGGGTGGGAAAGAAATGAAAAGTTTGGGGAGCTCCTTGTCCCAGCCCCAGACGGTTTGGCCGCACGAAAGGAATAGAGTGGCTTTTGATAATGATATATTTTTTGCTCACAGAATGAAGCGTTCATTCAATTGTAGTTTATGGTATTGGTCCAATGTTTATAGTGGGGATAGAAATAGGTCTTTGATAGATTTCTTAACTTGGATTGGGTATAGATGATTTTTTGGGATGATAGATTTTCTTGAGCCATTGGCTTCCTTGCCCAGGCCGTTCCTTATGCGTTATCTCCTGTATGCTTAGGGCGGTTTGGTTGTATTTATTTTTGTGATTATTACTTCACAGTTTATTACCATCAAAAAATAATAATAATACCATTTTAGCTTACTAAATCAATAGCAAAATGGACTTTATCCATCAAGTGTGCTTCAGCCAACGGGCCATCTTTGGTCTTGTGGTATTATAATGTAATTCAAGGTCCCATGATTGTGTACGATTTATTATTTTTAAGGTCCAAAATGTTGAACTCTATGCACTTTCTGATTATTCCCTCCTAAAATAGGCAGGAAAAGTCCAGATCAGTCACTTTTTTTGTGGCATTCCCTACTTCAACAAAATTGTGTTTAGAAGCAAGATTTTTGGTGAAAAAGACTACGAATATAAGGGAAACTTACCACCTTACAGATGGATAAACCACAATAATATTCAAAGCAGATTTTACATAACATCCCCTAGAGGAAGAATTGGGCACCATATTCACGATTAGTATTACAAAATTACCTTTTTAGCTAAACAATCTGTTGTTCCATTTGCTTCTCTATAGATATGACCATAATTGTAAATATTTGAATCTTGAGAAGTCTCAAGAAATCTCCATTAGAAGAATAGGTGAACTATGTGAACTCACCTTCCATTATAACAATCTATAATTGCTTTGGAATCTCAGCCAATCTCCAAGTTTGTAAAATCATTGTAGAGTGTAGCTAAACTGCCATCCTCAAAGCTACACACTCCCACAATAATGATCGACATTCCTAAGTGTCTACTTCATGCTAATTTAATAATTCCATTCTGGAGTCTCACGTAACCAACATTAAACCACAAGATGATACACCTAAACACAGCCAAGATGTGCCTCTGATGCACAGAGCAAGGATTGATCATCACACAGTCAACAAATAGAAATGATGCTCACTCTAAGCACTTTACTAATATGAACAAGGATGTAGGCACTCTAAAATGAAAATGGGAGAACAGTTTCAGATTTGGACTATGAATATAAATTGACCCAGGACAAAAGATTTGGAATCTCTAGATTCTAATTAAATCCTCAGAGGTTGAAGTATATGTTTGCACATTTGAATGCAAATAAGCAGTCGTTCATAACATGATATATTGAGACTCACCTCTTGTTTGTTGGAGACACTGATCACAAGCTTCCAACCAGCGGCTGTAATGTACTTGAGGCGTTTTAGCATGGTATACTAATGGGACCTGTAGAGAAGCCTTCAAAGAGGGTCAATTGCAAGCTAAACAAGACATAAGAAGAGTCTACACATGCCTCAGATGAACATGAGATACTACTCTGAAATTCCCTTGAAAATGAGTAGGCCCATCAATCTCTAAGACGACTTTCTGATCCAACCAATGACATCAGTGTGTGCCATCAATATTCTCTGACCCAATCAAGGCTAGTGCTGCTGGGAACAGAGCCACCTCCCTTCTGGAAGGATGAAGTCATTTCTGAGTTAAACCTCTTAGTCTTTCCCTACTCGAAATTTTCTCTCGGGATCCTCCTCAAGGGATAGCAAGATGTGGATATTCAAGCTTCAAGCTTTTTCAATTACAAGATGAACCTGAGAGGCAAACATGATATCCTCCCTATACTGCTCTGAAATCCTTTGCTCCTCAAAATGGCTCAGAGTTTTCCACACATGAGAAAAGAAAACCCTGTCCATTTGTCCAAGAACAGCATAAGACCAGGCTATATTCCCCATGGTCCCTATTAGAAAATTGAGATCAGGAGAGCCTGAACTCTCTTCCATCGCTAGATCTCCATCGTTTTCCACTACCCTTTCTTCATTGTAGTTAAATGTTTCTCGATCTAAGATGCATTTAAATTGGTTTTCATCATTGAAAACATTATCTAGAGAGATTCAGAAACCAAAGGGCCAGCTGGCTCATGTAAAACAAGGCCCACAACTGGCAAGCTCTTGCTCCTGGAACGTATGAATGATATTGGATGCCCTTTCTGATAATTCAGAGAAGAGATCGGGAGCAGAATGCCACATTGAGGCAAAAGCGCCTGCTACATTAGCAACGTTCTGAGAATTGAATTGCTCAACCTTAGTCAAGGCCACCTCTGCAACTCTATCCATTTCTGACAAATAAAGCTCACCCCCAATCTTGGACAATGCCCAAGAAATAGTGGAGATACCTTGAGCTGAGCACTCTGGTAACGCTGTCATGCTTGTACCCACAGCCATCGACTCTCTTTTGTGGGCAAATGCCAACCTACGACTTGTCATCAATTGGAAACCTTCTCCATGTTCTTACATGGTCGGTGGAGGCAGGTAGCGTATTCAAAGGAGAGGAGGGAGGGAGGGCTCAAGCCCTTCCCCACAGCCATAGTAGTTTCAGCTGCAACCTCAAGTGCATCTTCTGCAGTTTATTACTTCTACAATTCGCTTTGTTCAAGTTGATCTCTTTCCTCTATCAGACTGGCCCAGCTGTGATAATTAGCTTTGAACAAAAGCTTCCATGGTTTCCTTCTTTTCTTCAAACATCCCACCAGCCACCATACCACTGTCCTCCTGAGATGATCAGCATCAGCTGGAGGGGTTCTGCCTGGTCAATATCTTCATTCGAATCAGCGTCTTCTTCTTCCAGCACCTTACTTTTCCTAATCTTGTCTTTTTCCTAATTTTTCTTATTCCTTCTTCTTCTTCACCGCAATCAGATCTTCCACTGTTCGAGTTAACCCCCTAGCCTCAATGGATTTCAATGCCATCTTCCTGGCCTTCACACACCAATCCATCCCATCAGTGTCTTCCAGCAATCTCGAACTCTGCTCTCTCTTTTTCCTCTTCTTAGGGGCTTGAAAACCCAGAGGGTCAAGCTCTCCTAGAAATTCCAATTCCCAGTCCATTTCTGATTCTTGCTTATGAATACTATCTACATTCCTGAAATCAACAGTATCATTCCTCTCCATATTTCCACAATTCCTCCGAATTGTGGAAAACCCAGTTGGGATTTTGACCATTGGAAATGTTTTCTGATGGAAAAGTAGGGGTTGCAACAATCTGTGAGGAGAGAACGTATTCAACTGTAACAACCCTTCCATTTCCAGATTTTCTTAGATGTTTTCCAGGAAAATGAAGAGCCAAACAACAACTTAAAAAAAACACAGCCGACGAGGGAATCTTGGGATACTTTGCAAATAGCCCTTCACTTTGATTCTTGAGGAAATCAAACATCTGACAATCCAACTTGAGAGTTAGCGAGTGTGGCAGCTGCTCTGAACAAATATGAAGGCCAAAATCCTTTGGATAACAATAGCGCTTGAGAGATTTAAGGTAAAACAGTGCGTTTGGAATTTTCCTTAATTTCCTTGAGTTTTGTACCAAAATAATACTTTAAAAAATATACATATATAGAAATATTTAGTTAAAAAACATCAAATACCTTTAAATCTATGAATATAACATTTTTCGTAACCTTCTAGAAAAAATAACAAAATTTGGACAAAATACCCTTTGAAATTTTATATATATTTAAATCATCTTTTAAAATAATGAGTTATTTTACAAAAGCTTAAGATTGGTAATTTTGTCAAAATAAGACTAGATTTTGATTAAAGGTTAAATTTCAAAATTTGTGTTTTCAAAGGCCATTAATCAAATCACTAAAAAAAACCGATCTAATAGATTTTGAAAAATGTGAAAGCTAGTGTATAATTAAAAAGCGTTTATTTGGTGAAGTAGAAATTTAGTATGGCCAGAAATGAACCATTTAAAGACATTTATTTAGAGCTTGTTAATTTATAGTGGTAGGCGAAGTAGGAGCTTTGAGCAGCAAAATTAGGCTCGAGGCATGGCGGTTAAAAAAAAAAGCAGGCACGACTCGTTAGGCTCGTTTTCCATATGGGCAGGCTCGAGGCTTAACACCATTGGCCCGTCGCAGTACTATCTGGTTTGTATTGTAATCAATCCTCAAGCTTAGTCAGTATCTTTTAACTTTTTGTAATCGATCGATATGAATCACGTCGATAAGAAATAATTTTCACATGGAGTTTGTTTCTGTGGATTGATTTAGCAATTGATCTTAAGAGTTGTTAAAGCCACCTCCTTGACGTTTGTTTAAGAAAACTTAGTTCTGCGAATTAAACTCTTGACAATTTCTGTTAAAATTACTGAAATAGAATTAAAGCAGTAGAGTGCGGTGAAGAAATAAGATACGAAATCGTTGAATAAAGCTTGTGATTGGTTTTGTCGATTATAAATAAAGAAATAATATATCAACAAGATCACACTTAAGCAAACTCGACCCAGTAACTGTGAGAAACTATTTGGCGATATCACTGCTTTGTAGCGTAGTTGAAGTTGGCATACCCTCATTCTGGCTAACGCATGATTAATTCAAGACCATAGCTTCACCACCTTGGATGGAGATCCCCAGAATACGCCACCATGTCGAGCCCAGGTCGGCCCGAATTTTTCATGCAGGTGTGGTGGCCTCCGTTACCGCCATTTGGCGGTCCCGGATCTTGTTTCCTTGTTTCTCTATGAAACCCACCCCACGATCACCCTTGATGCCTTTGCCCATACCGCGCTGAATGCGTTGGGTAAAGTCGATACCGGTATCGAAGGGGCTGATACCACAGGATTTGATTGGATCCTGGTTCATCGGTGAATTGATCGTATCCAGTGGGTGGTGCATTTGCCCTCAATGCTACTCAAGATCGGCAAACCTTGTCTAAACTCATGGCCACCGGCCTCTTATGGTTCATGGGCCACGTCTGCCATGTTGCCATTCCAGTTCTTGTGCTTTGGGGATCGTAGGTGTCTGGAAGTGGGTCATCCTGACATCCATTGTCCTTCCCCAGGCGTCCTTTGCGGCACCTTTTCCGCTATCCACCTTTGGAACATCACGATCGCCGACACCCTCGCGTATCTTGGAGTCACCATTTTAAAGCTCTGGGCGGATCACGGAGATCTAAGTCTGATCCCCCGGTGACGGCGTGGGATTCGCTCGAGCTTGGCCATGCCGTGGTCGGCGCCTCATAGCAACCGTGAGGATTCACGCATTTGCCATCCATGTATTTGGATCTAGATCTTGAGGATCCGGCCCAGCTGATACTCAAGGACCATAACACAGGCATTTCCTCGGCGCTCACAGGTCGGGATCGCTGGTAGGGACCCAGATCTGCCGGTCGAGGCAGTGGCGGAAGCCTCGTTCCGACGGATGGAGTCCGTGGCCGGCCCAGAAACTTTGTGGCAGGCAGGCAGAGATTTATGGCTCGGTAAAGGCTGAGCTCGACTCGTTTAGCTCCCCCTTGTTTGGGCCCAGAAGCCAGAGAGCTTTTAATAGAGGCCGGCGGGCAGGTAGCTTGGCTCCGTTACCCGCCCTATTGGTGGTTGCAGTTTAAATTTTTTGAGTTAAAATCGTGGTTGGTGACTACAGTTTTAAATTTTTTTAAGTTAAAACCACGATTTACCTTCTGAGTTTGGCATTGATTTAGGCATTCATTTTAGCATTATTAAATTGACATTTAAAATATATATATATATATATATATTATTTTGGGACAAAACTCAATTTCATTTCTAATCTTTTTTGAACTAATGTAAGTTTGTTTTTTAGCCATTCTTTTATATTTATATATTTAATATTTTAAAATGTTTTTTAGAGAAGAGAAAAATAGATATAGTTGAAACTATCAATATATTGATAAGCAATATCATCCAAAATAGCCAAAAATGCTTCTTGTGAGTTAATAGCGCCAATGAATCTGACTCCGTGTTACATATTTGATAGTTGAGCTATACGTTTGATATTACTATATACTTCGATTTACTGAACAATTTTATAGCGTATTGTGACCCGTTAATTTGATTTTTTATTGATCGAATGTATTTTGCTTATTTAAATCGCTCATACACAAATAAACGTTATCTTTGTGATGAATAAAGCATCGTATCAAGATAATGACTTCTTTAACCACTGCGCACCAAGATGACCAATAACCATATGTGTACTAGTGAAGGTCAAATCTGCGAAAAAAGAAAGTAAGCGTAGATGCGTGTGAATGCCACTATTTAGAATCGCTGAAAAGGTTGAAATCTTGGTTTTAGGCCCAAAAATGATAAAAAAAAATTATCCCTAGTTTAGTAAATAAAAAGAAATGCTAATAGAGAAAAGTTAATAAATAAAGTAATTAAGTTATCAAATAAAATGCTTAAGTAATTAATTTTTTAAATGCTTTTAAAAACAAATAAAAATAATCAAAACATGTTTTCAAAGAACATCATACTTTGGGCAAGTTTTGAAATGTTGTTTCTATAAAAATCAATCAACTATATTTCCGGGTTTGAAAACAAATTTCCTCTTTTCCTTTTTATAACAAATCCAGTTCTTTGTTTTTTCTAATTTATCTTTTAAACCAACTAAATCATACCAGTCAAAATTCGTGACAACGAAAAAATAGAGTTTGAGCATACAGGCTTAGTTAGTTAAAGAGAATTTCATTTCTGTCAAGAGATTCGAACTTGAAAATTTTGATGTATTATAATCTTTGGTTTCGTTTCGGAATCGTTGTCTTGAATTTGGTTGAAAATACGTTTTCATTTCAGCCCGTTTAGTTGGTTGATTTAATTTAATTGAAACAGAAAACAACTTTTTGTTTTAAATTCGTATATAAAATGTTGAAAATAGTGAATTCATTTTCTTTGTTTCAAAATTTGTTTAAATCTTACTTCTAAATAGCTAAACGCGTTTCCTTGTTTGAAAAATTTGGAATAAAAAGCAGAAAAATTTCTTCTCATGAGGGCTTTAAAAGTGGAAAAAAAAAGTAAGCAGTTTCCATTCCCATCCTTAAACAAACACTTCAATAAGAATTTTCAATTCTACATTCTTGATTCAATCAGAAAAAGAAAAATGCTCTTTCAACTCCATCTGTGAGCATCTTTATGGGCATTGTTTGCCCAGTCTTTGTGTAAATCTTATACATGAAAATTGTTATAGATTCTGATTCTGATCTGAAGAATATGATTTCAAGAAAACGAAGATAAAGAAATCAATATAAAGATACACGAGGGTTTTAATGTGGTACGATCAATTATGATGAGATGGAATTTTTTTTTACTATTCTTGAAAACATGTACATCATATAAGATTAGAGTATCAAAGTGTTGTGAATTGTACAACAATGATGATAAAAATCGAAGGGTGTTTATAATAACCTTGAATATGATCAAATTACAAAAATACCCTTATACCCTGAACATACTGTACCATTTAGCTCTCCGCTGGGGTTATGAGCCACATGACATAAGACAAAGTATTGTGACAATTAGGAAAAATCACAAAATAACAAAGCCCTAGGATGCTCACACTATCGAGAAAATACCTCACAAAAATTCGAATCTCTCAAACCCTTATATTTCTGTATACACCAAATAGCCTTTATAAGCTCTTTTCTCTTATAACTCTTTTCCCTCGCGACCCATAATATTTATTGGGATATTCCAAAAATCTTTACTCATTCTATAAAGAAATATAATATTACAATAATATCACAACTAAGAACTATCCTATAAAATATTTTTTACAAAAAATAATTAATACTAAATAGAAATTTGGGACATATTCTAACAAAAACATAACAATAACTTGTTAAATCTCAGTGCTATTTGTTTTTTTGTCACTTTATTAATATCCCAAAAAACATGTTGCTATATGTATTCTATATTCCTTTTATTTGAACTGAAAACAAATTAAATATGGAATCAATCACATATAAAAGCCTCTCAGAGAATGCTTCCATCTGGAATCACTGCACTCTTGAGAACCACCTCTATGCCCCCACTGATGATGTATCACCCTTTCTGCATTACCACAAAACCCACATATAAAAGTTATGTGGCTTTAAATTTAAATGTAAAACCGTAGTCATTGATTATGGTTTTAACTTAAAAAAAGTTTAAAAACCATAATCAATGACTACGGTTTTATTGAGATGTAACGCACTAGTTTGGGTATTTGTTTGTTTTTCAAACTATTTTGATAATTATTTTTAAAAAATGCACTTGGACAAAATCTTTGTCTGGACCCCTCCCCTATAACGATCATGCCCAACCATGTAGATATTGTTTGTTTTGGGTCTAAGGGGTCCTCAAGGCTTTAAAATAAGTTTAATAGATTGAGACAAGTTCATACTTATATAGTGCTAGGAATTTCTCTTCTATTTGATAGGGATGTGATAAACACTCTCCATGCAGACAACGTCCTCACTGTGTCCCATGAGGTTGTGGGACTAAAAGGACAAACACCCCAAACGAGACCAAACAGAACAAACCCACATATCGGGGTCGGGGATCGGCTCTGATAGCATGTGTAACGATTTGTCCCAACCATATAGATATTGTCCGCTTTAGGCCTAAGGGGCTTTCATGGCTTTAAAACGTGTCTACTAGGTTGAAAGAAGCTCATACTTATATAGTGCAAGAAAATTTCTCCTCTATCCGATGCGGGATATGACACCCTCTCCTCCCTATCTCTACCTGAGCTCTTATCCATTTGAGCTAGGTATTTTATATCTTAATTTAGAAGTCATCACAAAACTACATTTGATAGTCTTGATGAAATAATAGAAGAGCTCAGTTCATCCAAATATAATGAAAATTCTTTAAATTTTACATATTTTCAAATTTCTTAGTCATTATATAATAAAGAGAAACAAATAAAATGTGTTTGAATAAACATATAAAATTGATTTATTAAGTTTAAACCTATTTTTTATTTTCTTCTAAATTTTATTTTCTTTTACTATTTCTTTTTATTTTTTGTTATATTGTATTTTCTTAGTACCCAAGGTTTTCAAATTGTAGAAAGTTATGTAGGTTTGTGGCTGCATCCCCAGATAATGAATGGAAGCTTGATGTCAGGAATGGGAGCAGAGGGTGCGGGTGGGAACATAGTGGTGATTCTCCAAGAAGTCTGATGATTCGGATAGGCTTATTCTAAAGAGGCTTTTATATATGATTGATTCCATATTTAATTTGTTTTTCGAGTTCAAATAAGAGCCCACATAACTTTTCAGTTTGAGCTCCCACAAAAGTACTAAGAAAGCTCTAATATAATAAAAAATAAAAAGAATAGTAGAAAAGAAATAAATTTGGAAGAGAAAAATAAAAAATATGTTTTAAAACATCAGTAATTTTATATGTTTATTCAACGCCTTATTTGTTTACTGCATTATATTATTATAGGGTCTCCCGACGGCGGCCGTCAAGTTAGGCCGCGACCCGGTTCTGGCCGGACCTATGGGCCGTTGACTGGGCTCAGCAGGTGGGAGCCGGGCGGAATTTAATTTTTAGGCTCGCGTTGACCCACGGGCTTTATCTTTGTTGGCCTCGACGGGCCAGTGGCGGGCGACGGGCCTGAAAGTGCTGAGCTGTCGGGGCCCCATCCCTCCCTTCCCTCCTTCCTCCTCACTTTCCTCCTTCCCCACGCCCCCAGCGCTGCCCTCCCCCTGCCCCAGCGATCCTTATGGCGGGTTGGCTGCTCCCTATCTCATCCCCTCCCTCCTTTCCAGCGGTCACATGATCGTTGCACATCTTTTTTATTATTTTTTTCTATGTCTCCACACATTCTCTTAATTTTTCTCATTATCTGCCAATTTTTCATACTCTACTCCAAATTCACTTCATTTCACAATTTGCTCTCATATTCTTTGCCTTTATTTCTTCAATTGTTCTTCATATTACATGATATTGGTGGTCTGAGTCTCGAGCATTGGTGACTCCAATAGTTCGATTTTAAAAATTTCGACCGATCTTCCAGATTGGGTAATGTTTCTCCACCTCTACTTTTCTTATTTGTTTACATTTATTTTGATTCATTATTTTATTTTTTTGGTATAATATTTTATTAATAATTTTTAATATGGATAGTGCATGTGCATCTTCTTCCTAGTCCATATGCATCATTAAAACTTGGATTCGAATATATGAAATTTTTTTTGATAGAATAAAAATAATTTTTAGAAATAATAAAAAAGAAATAAAAACAAAATGTAAAATTTTAGTATAAACTTCTTAAGTGGTGGATCAAATTCGGGCACAAAGTCATTTAAAAAGACACAATGAACAATGCCAAAAATAAGCATAATGTAGATATTAGAAATTATGTCTGATTAGGTAAAGATGAATGTGAAATTTAAACGCGTTTCTTTATATTGAGTGTAACTATCGTAAGGAATGTTTGATTCACGTAATAAAGAGTGAACAACCTTTTAATATAATTAGGCCATTGATTATCACGAGGAAACAATTCAAACATTGATTAATCCTCGATTCAAAGGTTGAATTAGAATCTTTGTTAAAGAGATATTATGAAAAAATTTCAAGCGAAACGAAAATTTAAAGCAATATTTAGCAAATTTTTGAAGAAAATTTTGTTTTAACGTCGATATTTGGACATATTTAATACATAGAGGCTTTTTATGTATTACTGCTCATTATATAGATAGTGAATGAATGTTAAATAAAAGAATAATTTCATTTAAAACAATAAATACTCCACATAATGGTAAAAATATAGCAACTTTAATAAATGATAAAATTATAGATTTAGGTATTCGTGATAAAATATTTACAATAACATTAGATAATACTTCAATAATGATGTAAAACTGATACAAAGATTAAAAAGATTTTGGCAAATAACGATGATCATGCAAAATTATTTGCGTACGTTGTTGTTATTGCACATATTTTAAATTGATTGTAAAAGTGGATTAAAACAAGTTGTACTTTAGAAAAAAAATTAGAGACAATTACATATTGTGTTGTTCCCAAGCAAAGCATAGATTATTTTTTGATTGTTGCAAAGTGCAAATATAGAAAAGAAAAAAATATAAGTTTAGACATACCAACTAGATGGAATTCTACTTATAAAAGCTTTACAAAAATATTACAAAATATAAAAGTAGTACAATTATACGAAATGCGGTTATCCCAATAATAATATTGATGTAGATGTTGATGTATTAGAGAGTTATGATTATGCATTTACGGACGCCTACGGAGATCTTTTTGGGGGTACGATCACTGACAAATATTTTTTTTGTAGTGTGTATTATCAACTTATCAGGTTATTATGCAAATAATTAGTATTTATATGGTACTTAAAATTATTTAAATTATGAAATTTTTAATGGAGACAATTTTGCAATGATAGAAAAAATTAAAATATTGGGGAGAAATACCTTTAATTTAACTATATTGGTTTAATTGTAGACCCTAGATTAAGAATTTGATGCTTTAGATGAATGGTTGCAAGTTTTTTTATTAGAAGATCAAATAAAAATTGAAGAAATTAAAAATGAAATAAATTCGTTGTTATATATTTTTATATAATATTTATAAAGAAAAATATGATAATAATATTAGTTTGATAAAATCGTAAGTAACAATAAGCTATAAATACTTTTTATAAAGCTCTTTAGAAATGTTTAAAGTAGAGAAAAAAGGCAACAACTAGTTCTCCAAATAATACAAGATATAGATAGATATCTACGATTGTAAACTTAATTAGTTTGAAGATAATAGAATTTTGATATTTTAGAATAGATTGGAAAAAACATAAAATTAAATGACAGGATTAATTATATTATTGCCGCATTGATGTATGCCAGATTACTTTATTAGTCTGATCATCGAGTTTGCTTTTAGTGCGGGTGGAAGAGTGGTTAGCAAAGATGTGGTGTCACCACATTTTTTTTTTTGCCTCGAGCGATTTTGAGCGGTAGTATGTTTAAAGATTGGAGTTTAGCGGACAAAGATTGCATGATCATGTTCGAAGGTGATTAATTAAAACGTCTGAAACTTAAAATATCAAGACGTGGATGGATCAGGAATGGTTACAGTCACCGAAATAATGATTAAAATATTTATCGGAAATGTATGTTGTATTTTTATTTTCTTATGGTTGAAAGATACAAATGATTGACGATATTAGGTGCCAACCTATTTGGGATGTCTTGTTTGTAGTGATGTAAACTTTTCATACATTTCTAAATGTAATTATATTTTATTAATAAAATTTTAAATGATGTATTTTTATTTTTGAATTGTTTTTAAATTTACTTTTATTTAACTTTTGAATGAACAAATGAACTACGTCAGAGTTGGGCTTTAAGTGGGCTTTTAGACGGGCGCCACGGCGGGCTTTATCGCGGGCTTTTAGGCGGGCTTGACGGAGACTGAGCGGGCCTGGGGCGAGCCTCTAGGTGGAAGCTTTTGGGGAGGCCTGCAAGTAGGAGCTTTTGGTTGGGCCTAAAAGCCCATGATTCGGGCCAGCCCACCGGGACCGGGTGGGCTGAAATGAGCAGCGGCCGCAGCCCTTGCAGGCAGGCCTCGGGCTTCGATCGGGCCCAAAGCCCCATCGGGGCGGGTGAGCTAGCGGGCCTCGGGCCCCGGGCCTTTTGGAGACCCCTAATTATATAATGACTAAGAAATTTGAAAATATGTAAAACTTTAAGGAATTTTTTGTATATTGATTACTTGAGCCATCATTAACTGTGGCACCATCTTGAGTTGCATGATGACTACTGAATTAAGATATAAAAGACCTAGCTCAAATGGATAAGAGCTCAAGTAGACATAGGGAGGAGAGGATGTCATGCGTCGGATAGAGGGAGAAATTTTCTTCACGCTCTCTAAATATGAGGCTCTCTCAGCCTAGTAAGATGTTTAAAGCGTGGCCGCTAGGCTGCAAAAGCGGGCAGTATCACATCGAGACAGGAGACGAAATCGTTACAATAAGTATCAGGCCCCGTCCCCCGAGCCTTACGTGTGGGGGGTTTATTAAGACTAGCGCCGTAAAGTGTTTGTCTTACAAATCTCACTCATCATGAGACACAACAGCGTATTATTAATGCATAGAGAGTGTTTATCACATTCTCATCAAATAGAAAAGAAACTTTCTAGCACTATATAAACATGAACTCCTTCTAACCTATTAGACGTATTTTAAAACCTTGAGGACCTTTCAGACAAACAACAATACATGTTTAGCCGGATAAGTTGATTACAAGAAAGAAGTCCCGAGGTTTATATGAAGAACAAAATGCTATGTTATAATTCAAAGTGAATAGATGTAAAAAAAAATGAGTATGCAAAATTGTTGAATTTTTTGCAATACCAAAACTTATCTTCCAATCCTTGCATTCTTGTCCACTATAGCTCTCCTTATGTGGGCATCTTCTCCAATTCCAACTGGGATGCCATTGCCATTGCCATTGCTAAGCTCGTCTTCTGGCTATTGAATACACACTATTGTGAGAAGTAGATGGAGATGGAAACATGCCAATGGAATTTGAAAAAGGAACGTTCGATTTCGTCTAATTATCAAAGAATAGAGCAGAAAAAGAGTTGAGAAGGGTCTTACTTGGTAGAAATCAAACCCCATGATCACTGAATCCTCTATTACTGCTCTTTTTCCAATCTTTGTCCTCAGACCAACTGTTATACCACTAATCTCACACCCCTACTCTTAGTAATATTAAAAAAAAAAAAACTCAAGACAAGGAACAAACCAAATCAAAGTTCAACCACAAGACATCTTTCAAGATATCCTACGTACAACTAATAGAGTTTTGTCCCAAAAAATTACATTTTTAAAAAAAAATTTATCAAATGGTTGAAAAGCAACAATCTGGCTAGTCGTGATGGCGTGGAGTACATCTCGACCAAACGGTGATCATTGACTCGGTTTTGCTAAGATGTAAATCAACACTAGTTTGAGCATTTATTTAGCACTAAGTATTTGATAATTTTAAAAAAAAATGCAATATCATGGGACAAGACTCCAATTAATAAGCCCTTCATGATTAATATTTCACAAATTAGTACAAAGGCCCTTCTCCTCTTATCAAATGGCATTCTCTTCTCTTGGAAGCTGTGGTTTAGTATCAAGTTTTGTGGGTTACTAGATTTGAAGTATCAAGCATTGTTTCATTGTTTTCACTTTTAAATACTATATTGCTTACTAGCCTCTTAAAAATTTAAGCTTGTTTGGGATTTGACTATAATATGAATATGTGTCTTTACTTGCCTTATCAGAACCACCGTCTCAATTATGCTATCTGTGATTAAAACATCAGTTATTAAAGTAGGAGGCAGATTCCGAGGCAAAGTGTCAGGAGTCTCTATCATGAGCTGCACAAAGGAGTTTTGTGTTAGTTGGTGAATCCAATACTAAAGTGATGTACTGTAATGACTCTTTAAGCCATTCCAAACAAATATGTATATATTATAACATACTGACTTATATCCCACGTCTGTTTTCTTTGTGCTCTCCATATTTGCTTGGTAGAATGCATCAATATTCCTCATGTCCTCCCAATAACCATCAAAGACTTAAGCTTCAGCCTGATCTTTGCAACAAAGGAGAATCAATCTTCTCTTAGATTTGGGCCAAAATATGCATGGTTAATTACATAAGCCTCCGTTTTTGGAACTTGGAAAATACTAGGAAAAGAAAAAAATACTAAGGAAAATGATTTTCTCATATTTGGTTTCATTATGGAAAATAAAAAAATAAAATAAAATATAATCATAATTCCTCAAATATAATCATTTTTCTTAACATTATTTTTCTTTCCCTAGTATTTTCCGGGGTTCCAAACGGAGCTTAAAGGTTTACCTTCATTCCCTTGGATGTTGAGCCTGGTATCGTTTCACTTCCCAATCCATTTGCCTCTGGGAAATGCTCATTTAGAAGCCTTATCATTATCTCTTTCTTGATGACATATATTCCCATACTTGCCAACTTTTTATCCTCTTAGACTTTTTATCTATATTTGAGCATGTTAAAGGCATGATATTCATATTAAATCCAAATCCTAGAAGCTTGAGCTTTTAGGAGAGTTGGTCGTTTAACATGGTATCAGAGTCTAGTTTGGCAGAAGGTCCTGGGTTCGAGCCAACTCTCTGCAATTTATTCCAAATTTGTTGATTGACTTTGCAAGTGAGGGAGGGTGTTAAAGACATGATATTTTATATTAAATCCAAATCCTAGAAGCTTGAGCTTTTAGGGAAGTTGGTCGTTTAACTTAGTATCGGAAAAACGGTTTTGGCGGGAGGTCTGGGGTTCAATCAACTCTCTTGCAATTTATTCCAAATTTATTGATTTGAAAGTCCATAAAAACCTCTATTCGGTTTGTTTGACTCTACAAGTGAGGGAGGGTGTTAAAGGCATGATATTCATATTAAATCAAAATCTTAGAAGCTTGAACTTTTAGAAGAGTTGGTAATTTAACATGGTATCAAAGCCTGGTTTAGCAAGAGGTCAAACTCTATAGCTGAGAATATACCATGCCTTTAACATGTATATAGCTGAGAATCTGATCCATCTCCAAACACTATAGCTGCAACATTCTGACATTGATAAATCCTTATATACCCATCATTTATAGTAAGAAAACAAATGAAATAATATCACCCAAATGTATATTTCATATGTCTTCATGGTGGCATTTATCGTTGATGGCTTCACGGAGTTGTTTAGACGTGGCGATTTGCAGGGGGAGAGGATGAAGCGGGATGATCAGGTTGCTGTGGATTGGATACACACGAGGTAGGAGGAAAAGTTTCTTGTTTGACTCCAAGACTGGGGAGCTTTAGATGGAGATTTGCTGAAGAAGTAAGCACAAATCTCTGTGACTAAAGACCCAAGATATTGCAGTGATGTATGCAGACCTTGCTTTATTGTACCCCTTGTTCCCTTGGTATCAGCAATATGCTAATATAAATTAGCTACTTGAATTTCAAAGATAGAATATATATAGGTTTCTTCTTCGTTATGGGTTCTGCAGAGACAAAGAGGTCTTCCATGAGAGCATGCCCTTTGGTTGACTGGGATCTAGTTTTCTTTTAAATAGGGTCTGCTACGTGAAATAAGACTATGTACAAGAAAACTTACAGATTCGATTAAAAGATAATCCGCAATAATGTTAGAAAGCAAATTTGTTAACATCCTTAGGAAATTCTGACAACCAAATATTTGAATTAGTATTATCAATATCTTTCTTAGTTAAACAATCTACGATTCTATTCGTTTGAGGGGGGATTAGGAATGAGGGATGCTCTCTTTATTTCTTTTATTTGTACTTGATTAGTACATTCGGTTCACTTTGTTTGCTAATGCCAAAGAGATGTGAGTGGGAGAGTACTGATTTGGTTAGGGCATGGAGGAAGCTCTTGGGTAGATGTGGGGCATGTTGGGATAAAGTGGTTTCCAAGGCAATCACAGGAAGTGTCTCTGATTTCATGCAGCCAAGCAAGTTTTGTGTCAGTACTTTTAATTTCCAGGTTGGGACCCAACATCGTGCATAATTGGTTAATTATGACAATTTAGCGCTAAAAGGGGTTTTCAATCGAAAGGTTTAAGTCGGTAAAAATCACCCTTTTTGAGTCGTTATCATAATTCTCCACAACCAGCTCATTGCTAGTCCCTTAACAATGAAATAGAGTGAAAATCTGTTAATAGGTCAAAGGGTTCTTAAAAATGATTATTATTGCAACATCATCAAGGGTGAATAAAAAAAAAGCAAGCATGAGTTATGAAGGTGCTTTCATTATTAGGAGAACATTGAAATAGGTCTACTTGACAAGTGAGTTTAATTCCGATACCAAGATGTGTACTATCTCTAATAGGGAAAGTTTCAAGAGGCATGGAGAGCAAGGTATTGTTTAGCTTTAGGTTTTCACTAAGTTTTCTATGAAGACCTCGATATTAGTGGTGCTAGTCCCAACAAATAGTAGAACCCCTCAACCAAACTCAACTTATCTTTTGCAAATAATGAAAACGATAATAGGTCAAGAACGCACCTTCGTTTTATTTATTTATTTATATACAAACTAAGCCGTAGGGTGCAATGCCAAGTGTATCCAAGGAAGTGTCTTTATAGCGAAGATCCATCGATGACTCTAATGAGTGTCTTAAACGCTCTAATTATCATTGTGTTTTTAATGAATTTTGAGGGTTTTTAATGATAATTATGAGTGGTTTAATACTTAAAACATTTCTTTTCATGTGTAGGTCTTCCTTGGAGCCAAATAAGCAAAAAGACCAAAAAGACTAAGAATGCCACCACTCACCGCTAAGAATGTCTTTGGGAGTTTCTCACCAAAATGATGATTTCTCACAGCTCCTTTCTTGTGATGGAGGCATTCTAAACATAGCAAGCTTTCTATAGAGACCAAAATCACTCAATTTAGAGTTCAAATTATCAAGATACGACCTTAGGAAGCTGAAGGAAGGATGCTTGAATATGGACTGAAACCAAACTAGTTTCTATCTTTTGATATTTGAGTCTCTATGATGACTCCTAAAGACTCTCATCTTGCCGTAAACATATTCTAGACTTTAAGAACTTTTGTAGTTTCAAGTTACAGGATTCAGAGTTTGAATGAAGGAGCCAAGCCTTAGGAAGTTAGAGAGGAAAAGTAGCAGGGGCTTGCACGCTGTGAGGCGTAGCATCTACACTGAGGCTTACTTGCAGCTAGGCAGGCTAGAGGCTTTCAAGACACCTTCTGGTATGCCCTAGGCATACAACTCTATGCCCAAGTGTAGAAGTCGAGCCCCAACTCCGAAATTGCATATTTTTGGCCCATGAGAAGCCCATTTCGGTGGAGGACTACATCAGGAACATTTGAGGGTTTTGAATAGAGTTCTTTTTGGGTGGAGAAACCCTAAGGCACAGTTTTGGAAGAAGAAGGAAGAAAAGAAGGGCTTTCACTCCAATCTGTTTAATCTCTTCCCCTTTGTATTTTCTTTCTTTTGATGGTTATATTTCTTTTAGATATGTTATAATTCGTTTTTCTAAGGTTACGATGTATCCTTGATTGGGATTGATTATTTGGAACCACAGTTGATATATTTATATATAGTTGTTTATCTTGTTGGATGTTTCATATTGTTTTCATAACAGATAGTTTGCTAGCCACTTCCTATATGATTATAGCTTTCGAATCTAGGTTGAGAAGCTAGATTTTGAAAATGATCTATTTGAATCATTCTTTCATTCCTAGAGATAGAGATATGCTAGGGTTTAACATGAAAATTAGGATCCTTAAACTTAATGACTCTTAAATAGGCAGATTCTAATGTAGAGATGACCTTAACTTTAAACTAAAGAGATGTACTATGAAAACTCAGAGATCAATTACTCCTTAAAGTGAGTATCCACCAACAAAAGTAAACAAAACACACCCATTTTAATCCAATTCCTTCAATTGACCGTAATCTTGGTGAAATCTATGCCCTAGGATTTTTAGATTTTTTTAGGTCTTCTTGTTTTCTTTAGTCTTTCTTGATCTTCTTATTTTGTCTTTCAACCAAGTCTTCGTTCAACCAAATAGAGTTCAAGGCTAGATTAGGATTGGTACCCAGCCAACATTTCCTTGGGTTCAAAATGCAGCAAAACCCGGGAAAATTTTATTTTTTCTGAAAAATAGCAAAAATAATAAGAAATTGTCACTTAATGGTTCAAAGTCTTGGAAGAATTAATTTAGATCTCGGATGGCTGAAGCGAATTCCACGTTGGATTCGCCTCGCGAAAATCCCGAGATTTATCGAGAAAGATTTCGTTGAATTTCGAGACAATCGGATTTTTGTGATTTCTTTGGGTGAACGGTTATTCAGTGACCTGGGGAAGAAATTTTCACGAGAATCTCGGGAGTTAGGAAGTAACTCAAATTGGATATAAAATAAATTGAACTTAGGCAAGGGATGAAAATGGTGTTTTGGAATTAGGCAGTTCGAGCAGAATCCACGTGACAAAATGTCAATAGAAACAAAGACATGGCCAACTGCTCCTAAGGGTTTTCCCTGACTAGGAAAGCATTATTATGATAGTTATTCTTTTACGATCTCACATCGGTTTCACAAGAAATTATGAAGTGGCGAGCAAATTTGAGGAGGTCTCCCTACTATCAAGCCGATCTTTTGGTTGAGCTCTCTCTTATTAAGGCTTAGCTACTATCATTTAATTACTCATTGAAGTCAGATTCATAACAAAAATAGCTACCTATAATGATTCTGGTGCCCGAAAGTCACGAAAGGCATCAGAAGTGTAGAGTCGTTAGTGGAATCCGGTTTCTCTAGAAGTGAGCAATGATCTGATCCGCAAGCTGTGAAGTGGTACTTAACCTTAAGGTTTCCCTGTCCAGGTTGATATTTTGGGTTTGAGCTCTCTTTATTCCAAGGGCAAGTACATCGTTGGTCTTTCAACGAGAGCTAGGTTCATAACACGAAAGGGCTACTTGATTCCCCAAGAGAAGGTCCGAAATGAAAGCTATCCCGAGTGTAAACCGTCCACGGACATCCAGCTTCTCTAGAACTAGGCAATGATAGGATCCCATAAGAAATTGTGAAGTGATACTTAAGCTTAAAAGGTTCTCCTACCTATCATGCTAGTCTTTCGGGTTGGACTCTCCTATCGGGTTAGGGCACCTATCACCTCCTCAAACGTGGGCCATAATAACGAAAATTAGGGCACTTAAATGAAAAAACAAACAGTCTGCCCAACTCCGTATTACACAGAAGCAGAAATGAGTTTCTGGGGTACCATCCTTTGCTAAAACCACACAAATTCATCAATGTACATGCTCCAAAATAAAATAACATGAAGTTCAAAATTTTAAGCAGTGTAAAAGGGACTCCAGATGTTTAACACTAAGCATGCCCTCTTTCAGCCTCAGGATAGTTTCAGAGCTAGGATGATATCTGGAATAGTAAGCACAAATATCTTATTACAGTCTGGAATCCCCTTTGCAATTCACTGGAACTCCCAACATAATGATACTCTAAAGGCACAGAAATGAAGGTACAAGATTTACATACTCAGGGTAAATAATATATACTCCAGCTGGAAAAGGGATGTGTTTCTTAACATTTGCAGTATTTCTACTGTATAAATGGTGCTGAACAAAAGAGTATCTCAATCTGCAATACAAATCAAGTCATCATCAAAGAACAAAATCCTTTTTTGAATAAAGACTATTGTGAGACATAGGCCTTTTACCAACACACATAGCATAAGGAAACTAAATCAGTCAAGCTATCTTCAAGTACCTTATAGCTTCTTTATGTATATTTTTCATAAAGAAGAAGTTTGCAATAACACCCACAGAATAAGTATGCTAAACAAAAGACTATGAATTAGATGCTGTAACATCAGGAAATCGGAACGAACAACAGATCAATACACAGGTCAAGCTTGTCAGACTTTCAATCCTAAAATACTCTCCTCATAACAAACAGGAAATGAAGATCATAAATTGCATCTTCAATTCAGGGTCAATGGGAGGGTACTCTTGCAAACAGATTCTATGGAGCCTGCAGCTCAGAGGATTAGGCCACGACCTCTAAGTAATAAGAGACAAGCACAGGTATCAGATCAAAACGGAAACTCGAGAACTGTGACGCAAGCAACAGGACCGAATTTGCATGTACATGTCAGTATGTCAACATAGCAAATGAAGTAAAGCATGTTATAGGTCCTCAGGAACTATTATAAGATAAAAATGTACACAAGTAATAACATATCATTAAGGAAAAGGAAAATAAAAATGAAGGAATCAAGTTGAAATAATGAAGCTATTATAAGCAAATAATAATAATAAACACATTATATTAGGGAATGGGAAACATATTTAAGACAGCTACCCAAACTAAGGCGCAACCATATGAATTGTAAGCTTTAAGCATGAGGGGATACAAGCAATTATCTCGAGCAATTTCTCTTAGCCCTGGCTTTACATTGCCATCCAGCAGCCCCTCAGTATGTACGTTTATTTTCAATATTTTTCTTTCTGCTCTTAGACAGGAACAATTTGAGGCATTGTAACACTGACTATACAATTGTGCCATCTGTTCAAACTCCTCAAGATGCAGGATTATTTCTGGTATTTCTCTTTTCTATCTTCTTTCAGTGGGAGGCAACTTGCGATATTATAATATATGCTACATACGCATGAAGGAATTCTCATTTTTATAGATTGCTCAGTTTTCAGGATTTTGTTTTTCCTATTAAATAATAAATAAATAAGAAATACTAACAATGAAAAGGAGATTCTGCATCGCAATCAAACAAATGAAGAGACAAAGTCATACAAGCCAATAATGCCCATCATTCTATTATTCCCGACTAACACAGCTGTCAGCGCGGCCCTCCTGTGCTATTCCCAGATTTTCCACCAGCCCGATTTAAAGCCTGTAGGAATCATAAAAGGAATAGGCACTAAAACGCCTTAGCCGCCAGAGAATAAATAGTTTGTCATTCAAGAACTTGGAGATGAGAAAACAACAATAGTCAAGGGGAGAAAAAGAAATGAAATCAGAATTTCACAAACTAAGCCTACTCTCTGGGTTGAATTGTAAGAGAATGAAGCAGTGCCATGTACTCCTACTGAGGAAAAAAAAATTTTAAATGCCAAGGGTTTGAGTGAGGTGTGCATAACAAACTTCCTTACCTGATCATATCCCTCACAAGTCCAGCACACCAAATATGCATGGAACTCCTTCAGCATCATAAAGAAAAATACATCAATTTTATTAGAAAATCAAATATATGTACAAAATTTGAGATGGGCGATATTAGAATGGTATTAATTGAAATATAACCAAATAGTAGTTTTAAAGCGCAGGCTATGGTTTATGAGCAATATCATTGAATAGTAAATGTGCAATCCGGGGAACTAAATTTATTAGAATGAAGCAATGGTGAAGTCAAATCCTCCAACAGCCTTAATCCCCGCTCCCCTCCTCCCCACACACACACACACACACACAATTTTTAATAGAAAATGAGGTTAATTTATTTTCCATAAGCTTTTTCTCTTTGATAGGTGCTATAAGCATATAACATTAATGAGTTTTCCCATGTTAAGCCGTTAATCAAGGAAGGTAACGCAATAAGATGGAGATTCACCTTCATAGGTAAAGACAAATTTAAGATCCACATCATGTTCAGCTACGATGAAAGTTGTGAGATATGTGTTATCCATCACGCACTATCTTCATTTTTTTCTATAGGACTCATCAATAAATAACTTCTGCACTCATGCAACTATATGTCATAATTAAATTACAGATGGTATGGAATTTGCTATTTTTACACCCTTTCAATTAATTTTCCCTGAAACCAAACACATTTTCAAGCCTACATCAGCTTACTCATCCCTCTCATGCAATTACTGCTCACCAAATATTAAGTTTGTCACAGAATAGGAGCTGTCACATCCGTATACGCTAAAAATAAGAATTTATCATATCAGCAGAAACAGTGAGTAGGCAGGTACTAGAACCAGCAATTAGACTGAAGTATATTACCACATGCATATAGAGAAAGCTAGGGCCAAAATATTCCTAACTGATTGCAGATTTTGAATCCCGACATCCATGATTTTCATGTGAAGGTGGAAAATGTAATTTTGCTAACAACACTCTAATTGGAATACTAACACAATTCAGACTAGCTGAGAATTGCTCAGAAGCCGCTGAATTAGCAATAGCATCATAGTGGGAAGTATCACCTCTTATCTACTAATACTTAAGTAGTGATGGTTCATAGGTAGTGCGTCAACATGAAAAAAACAAGGCTCATCAAAAGGCAGGAAAACAAAAATAAAAATAAAAACACCCTGTCCACATGCAATGTGAGGGTATGAGACAATAGATGTGATGTCACAACAGTATGCATTGAACAGAAGAAGGCTTATTTCTAAACAATCACATCAGGGTCATGTTAACTAAAGCAGAGCTAAGAGGAGAAATGATGTTTAAATATTACATGACAGAGATCCTAGAAAATAATTTGTGAAAGTAGCTCCTGGGATCAAGACAATTTTTATAAGAGGGAAATAACAGAAGTATAACACATGAGCTTTCTACAAACATACACTTGTAATTTTTTGAAGATAGGGAGTGTTTTAAATATGACCAGGCTCACAAATGAGAAGCCTTACTAAAATGATTAATGTTCTGCCATGGTTATACCAACAAACCCATTTTATTTTGTGTCCAGATGACCATATGCATGATGACTAGCATCCTTAACTGCATATTTCAAGAGAATGGAGCTAGGAATATAATTAACCAGAAGCACAAGATTTTCATAAGTAAGAAAGCATCAACTCATGAGACTAGATCTGGGACATTTTATAATGTCACTGAACCGCCTCTTGAAGCAGATGGCAGTGCATTTGATAGCTAAGTTACTGAATCAAGAGAAAAAATATATTCAACTCCAGATGATCTATCAAGCAGATCCTTAGACAGTTAGACCAGCAATAGACTAATCATCCATACATTCCATGCATATGCAAAAATAAAGGGGGCAAATAACCAACATGACCAAATAATAAAAGAAAAGCATTTCAGCAAAGTAGAAAATCCGATTAGATTTTGTGAATAGACAGATCATACCACAGCTCCAATACACAAAATTGCTTGATATTTCTTAGACTTCCCAAGCCTTTCCTTGCTTAACACCAACTTCAAAACTTCTGAGACCCACACAACCTGAAACAACAAAAATGATATAAAAGCTTCCCCAAAAGCGTAGCTGCCTGAAATTAAGATTCAGGAGAGAGTTTAAATATCAGAAGATATGAAATCCTTTGCACTTTTTCTGCAGTTGTCTAAAGGTCTACCAATGAATCGATCCCAAACAATCACCCATCACTGTGTTTTCAGAACAATGAAAACCAAAATGCTTTCAACATGAAGAGTCCTAATATTTGCAAGTTTGCAACCAGGTCTGCTGATCTTGTTCCCCTCATTATCCAACCTTTAGATTGCCCATAATAATACCATAGGATAACATGCCAAAATGTTTTGGGAGTGATGGTGCATTTAAAAAAACAATGAGATCCGCCAGCTATCGTGCATGTAAAGGCATCAATAGACCAGCAAATAGAAACTCAACTACGAAAAACAAGCAGGTTCAACAGCTACACCATTAAGAGGAGATGCCAAAGTAACTAAAAATCGTTAAGAAGAACATTCAATGCAACAGTAAAAACAGTGATAATAATAATAGACAACACAAATATACACATCCACAGGCACCAATAACAAATAACAAGAAATGTTCTATTTGCAGTAGGTAACTACTCACATCTATGTCTTCTTCTTTAACTGAATATCTCTTGAAAGTTTCCAAAGCCCCCTCTAACAGCAGCCTCGTCACAACCTCATTAAGCCGTACTCTGACCTTTTGGCGAATAGTATTCTAATCAAATTTCAGCGAATGAGACCAATCAAATAAGCATTAAAAAAGAACAACCAATGTACTTTATCTATAAAATATTAAAATAATCTAACAGCATATCTCAGCCTTAACTAAGCCCCTAAAATCAAAATAAAAGAAAAATAAGAGCTAAACTAAAACTGAAGACTAATACCCTAAGAAATTTTAATTTTTAAAAAAAGCGTTTCCTCTTTAAGCCTTTTTATGACACTTTCTTTGCCTCAGATGAATTTTGGAAAGATCAAAAGAAGGAAAGAAAGAAATCCTGAAAAAGTCTAGAGGGAATAGAAATTTGAATCTTTCGTGTTTTGGTCAAAGAAGATGTGAGAATAATTGAAGAAAAAGGGTAGAAAACATTTCCTGGGGTCAACTTTTATTTTACTCTGCCACCTTTTTCTTCCCTTCTTCCCTTTTCATAGCCAAAGTTCCAATATCAATAGCAATGGCTAATTTCATAAAGGGTTAAGGTCAAAGACAGGAATAAATGATAAATGCAAATACTGCATTCAGATCTGAATTCGTCCTTATATTTGGTCTACAAATAGCACGTTAGAGCTCTTAGGCATGGTCAGTTCCTTCTCTCTTTTTTTTTTTATGAATTTTTGGCAGTGCTTGAGGGCTACTTGAAACCCAAAACATGTTCAACTTTTCCCCAAAAAATAACCATGAAAGGTACTTCAAGATACATACTTTATTTTGTGTGTTGACTAGCTGAAATTCTAAAATGCATTGTACTTCAAGATACATACTTTGTACAGTGTGTTGACTAGCTGAAATTCTAAAATGCATTGTAAAGCAGTGGGTATCATGAAATCCGCAAGCACAGAGCAGAAAAGCAAAAAACAGTAAAGAAGTAGGAATAGAGAAACTGACCACAGCAGAAGCGAAGACCTTCAACATCTGGTAGAGATCCCCATCAAACCGAACAGCCGCAATTTGTACAAACAAGCCACGATCCTTAAACTCAATTGCAACACCAGCTTGGCCAAATCCTAACATTGGAATACGCACGATCACTATGAAAGTAAATTCCCGTTTGGTTGCCAAGAAAAACAACTAAAACAAAAAATTAAGAACATCAGAGAAGCCATCAATCACAAAACCTGCACAAGACAAAACCAGTGACAATCCAAAATCAAGTGAGGAAATGAGAAAAACGAAATAAAATTGACCTGCCGTGGATGACGAAAATGAAAGCGGTTTGTAAGATAGGGCTGAAATGGATGGACAGTCCCCAGGGAGAAGCGGAGATGAGCGGAAGGTGGAGGCGGGAAGAAGATGCTGAGCAGCAGCAAAAGATGCCATTCTAACACAGAGGAGATGAGAGCACTATTCGCCGCTTCGATACGAGGAAGAAAAGCCCCAGATGGTTTGCACCAATTAGCAAAGGAGACTTACATACAGCAGTCGTAATTCTGAAAAAAAATTCACTGTCATGGAAAATAGAGTTTTTCCCCAAAATAATACATTTAAAAAAATATTAAAATGGTAATCTAATACGTTTTTAAAAAGAATACCCAAGTGAGAATTATCTTTATCCAAGGAACTGGAGTCTTTTGTTTGAGTACTAATAGAGATAATTTACTATCTTAAAACTATAATATATCAAAAAAACTCAAAATGACTCATCGTATCTGGCTTGTAATATGTTGGCATCAACATTTCAAATATATGTAGGACATAAGGAAATGGGGCACCGATCTGATCTACAGGGATAGTTTCACTACATTTATGTAGCTAGGTAGGAGTCTTTCAATGTTTCAAATATGTAGGGCTTAGAGGAAAAACTATGTTAAGTCGCAGGAGATTGATTTCTTACGATGGCGGGTATAGCGCTCGACATTTCAAATGGGTAAGGTATAGGACCGGTATCCGAGAGCAGTTTACTACATTATGGCGGATTTAGAACGCACTTAATGTTTCAAATAGATAGGGCTTAAGAAGGAGTCATGGAGTTCCGAAACCTGGGGAGACGGTTTATTATATTATAGCTAAGTAAAGTCTTTCTACGTTTTGAATGAGTAAAGCATAGGTTCGAGTCAGTAAACAATTTCACTACGTATGCTGCTTTGGTAAACGACTTAATATTTCAAATAGGTATGTGCATATTTAAAGAAAGGGAGAAACGCCAGGTTTGAGTATGCGGGGACCGGGTTTACTACATTTATAATTAAGTAGAGTCTTTAAATATTTCAAATAGATTCGAGTCCAAGACAAATTACCATTGTGGTGGGTTATAGTGTTTCAAATATTTCAAGGGGTAGGGATTAGGAAGGGAGGAGCCAGGGTTAGTCATAGGAAATAGTTTACTACATTGTGAAACTGGATAGAAGCAGTCAACATTTCAAATAAGTAGAACTTCTCAGTTGAGTCCCAAAAGATGAGTGCTACATTGTAATTGAATTTAGAGGCAGCAATGTTTTGATGGGTAGGGATTAGGAGGGAGGCCAGGGTTCGTGTCTCGATGGATGGTTACTATATTATACTTGGGTGAAGCGCTCAATATTTAGAAATAGGTAGGGGGCATAGGAAATGGGGACCTTAAGTCAAGGGACAATTGTTATATTATAACTGAGTAGAACGCTCAATGTTTCAATTTGGTAGAGCATAGTGAAGGAAGGAGCCCCAAGTTTGAATCCTTTACTGTATCGTAACCAGGGACAAAACAAATCAATTTTTTTGGTTGATATATCATCGAAAAATAGGTTTTGGCAGACGCAGAAAACGAGGAAAAATCAATCAAAGAAAAAATGAATTAAAATCGCCGATTTTTCGCCAGAATGAAAAATACAGTTTTCACGAAAAATCTGGCCCGTGATCTGACGCATATCTTTGGAATTTGGTAAAATAATGGTAATGAAGCTGGGTTTGACTCTAAAAAATTATTTAAATACCCATAAAATCATACAATCTCTTTACAAACTTATCCATACACATTCAAGCTCTATTTAACTCTCAAAATATTTTTTATTTGTAATTTATCTCAATATTTTGAAGATTTTATTATGAATATTATCTTCATCAATATGAGATCCCTTCATCAAATAATGTAATGGAGTCACATCGGTCTTCATTTTGATTTTAAATTACAATTGTAATATAATTTATCGATAAATTATAATGAATATTGTTTCAATAAGTGTACTCTTGTATTTATGTATTTTTATAATTCAACAAAGTATTTTCATTAATTTCAAAAGTATTTTTATTAATTTTATCTTCTGGAATATTTTATTAAAATATGTGATATTTATCTATATTTTTCGATATGTTCGTAAAATCCAACTCTTAGATATATTCGTAATTCACCGGAGTATTTTGTTAGTGTTAAATAGCCCCATCGCGGTAAAATAATAATAAATAAATAAATAAATAAACGTTTAAGTAAATACAACGGCTGTAGCTCTTCCCTTCCTCCTCTCTTCTCAGCCCTTACCTCCAGGCGTATCAGTGTAACGGCCAGCTGACACGACACCTCCGTGATGTAGCTCCTCCACAAACCCGACCCTCGAATAGAGCCAGGTTTTCCTATTTTCTTCTTATTTATTTTGTTTTCTTCCATTTTACCAGCGAGAAAAATTTCAAATGTTTCCTTCATTTATGGGGACATTTCTGTGAATTCATTAAATAATCATCATCTTCGTCTCACATGGTACATTTTGTTTCCTCTCTTCGCGGAGCCGAAATTCTGAGCATTTATGGAAATTTCTCCCATTCGAAATACCTTTTTGCATATTTCTTTCCAAATCCATCGAAGCGGGGACAATCGGGAGGCAGATAAGGATTAGATTAAATGGGAAATGAGAAGTATGTGATAGTAGATGTGTCTATCACCGTTCTCTATTTTTTGTGATAGCGTAGATAGTGGATAATGTACTTTTGGGGAGTTTTGATGCTATGTTTTGGGTTTTTCCTGATCCTTTATATTTACGCCCTTGAGCTTGATTTCTTTCCAAGCTATCCTTTATTATGTGGAAGTAGAGATTACATAAATAGGATGTTAGTGTGATTACGTAGGCATTAATGGTTTTGTAGCGGGCATAGATAAAAATTTCAGGCCTTCTTAAATGTTTAGGTTTTGGATCAATGCTTTTACTCTAGGTGGACTTTGATCGATCTTCAAGATTGCTAGGGCATTAACATGGGGGAAAAAATCTTTCTATAGTAGAGAGTGCACAGATTTTCTATTCCCTATTTTTACCCTCCCTCCTTTGGATGAGGGCGAGAGGCTCCCTCTTGTTAAACTAAAATTTAATGGAAGGGTGCATTATTTCTTGTTTTCATATTCTATCAAAATTGAAAGACACAAAGGAATGAGATTCACAAATATTCATGTTTGGATTTAAACTTGTATCAAATACCTGTTGGTGTGACTTTGGTGTATAGACTTCGATCAAGTCTTTACGAGAAATTTGAACTGGTAAAAATGTTATATGATATATTAGGCGGTAAAAGGTGTTGCGATGAATGTTTACCCGATCTTAATCGATGAGGCCACTTAATGCTAAGCTATACTAAGCGAGAACACGCAAGAGGGGCTGAGATGTCTTTGTTGCTGTCGAAATGGCACAAAAATAATGGGTATTTGTATTGCTAAGAAGAAAGATGCACCTTGCTACATGGATCATTAAAATCAAATTCAAGCTCCTGTGGTCGTTGTGAGTTTTAGTTTTCTAGTGCACATGGTCTGGCTCTCTGTTGGATTGTGGGAACCAAAATTTTATGTTGTACCTCAAAGTTAAAACAAAAAAATCGTTCCCTTGATCAAAAGCACCTAGAAGTGCTAATCGGGGTGATTTTTTTACTTTTTATTTTGAAAAAGAGACGGTGAGAAGCCCGTAGTTTACTATGGATTTGAACTTATGGTGGTTTTAAAATCGATGTGTAGCGTGATTCCTTGGATGGTTTACCATCATATTACCTGAAACATTCTTTGTTTCGCTTTTACGCTTCCTATTTTCCTTTGCGGTGTCATCACATATAGTGAAGCTTTTAGTGTGAGGATAGGTTTTCTTTGCTACATCAGTTTTCCAGAAATCGGTTAGAAGTGTTTAAAACCAAGGGTTGTTCCCAACTAAACGAAAAGGGTGGTATTCCGGCGGCATTTGCTGTGGCTATTGAGATTTTCATTACTAGCCCATATGTATTGGTTTGATCACGGGAAGCTAGAGTAGAGCAGCATCTTTAGTAGGTTGGTCATGTGCAATACCAACTCCAATCTACCCCTGGGATATTGTACTCTGCTCTTTAGAACTAGATACTTGGTCATGATTAATTGGAGTTGTTTGGGATGTTCAAATTAGATGTAAATAAGGAAAGAAAACATGTCTGGATAAATCGATTGAAATGTTGATTTATCGGGTGATGAATGACTGACATAATAAGAAGTGGTCAAATATCCCTATCAAAAAAAATTAAGGTCGGTATCTCCTTTTAAAATTTAGAGTTTCCTTGGTTTTGCCAATAAGTTGGTATTATACGGATATTTTACCAAGAATCGGCAATATCTGGATATATTAACGAAATATTGAAGTGAAACTATATGAATCTTACGATGTCACATTAGTACTTTTCATGAGGCAATTTGCTTACCCCAAAAACATACGACATTTTATATAATGTTTGGGGTATCATAAAAGTAAAGTATATTTTTTAAATAAAATAAGGCTAAAAAATAAAATAAATAAGCAAGATTTGTACAGACATAAGGATACAGTGTAATTTATCAAAAGGGTATAAATGTGTAAAGATTATAGAATTAGAGATCAAGTGGAAATAACTTTAAGTTGTAGTGGAAATAAGAGAAAGAAGGAGGACTAAATGGCAAATAAGAGAACTTAAAGTATAAAAAGGAGATGGAGACAAAATAATTCATTTTTGTCTCCAAACAACAAGGCTCATACGGGTTTAGGGAGGAAGAGAAGAAGAAAGGAGGGAAGGGAAGAGGGTAAGCAAGGTATGGGGATACATGTCTTTTTGTTTGTATGGAAATTATAGTTCTAGCATGATTTTGATAAGGAATTTCTTGGGTATGGATTGCTAAGGGGTTTCATTTGGACATTAATTTGGTTCCCTTCTCTAGGGTTTTGCTAGGCAAACATTCTAACTCTAGATTTAAGGAAATTTTGGTTGAAAAGCCCTAGTTGATAAGGAATAGATATGTAATCCTTCAAAATATCAAGGTTTTATAGAATTGGGTGAATTTTGGTATGAACCCTAAGATTCTTTTGCAAATTAAAAGTGTTTGTGGAGTTGTTGAGAGGGATTGCATGTTAGTTTTTGATGAAGGATGCATTAGGAGTGATCTAAGGATGAAAGTGAATGGAAAAAGGTGAGAAAACACATTAAGGCGATTCTCGGATATCTTCTACCGGTGAAGTTAAGTTCTACCCGGTGGGGAACTTCGTTCTGAGTCGATTTTGGCGAGTTCTACAGGTAGAAGTTAAGTTCTACCGGTAGAACTTTTATTCTATTTCCGATTTCGGCCAGTTTTGTATTTTGGCCATAACACTCATTTCTTATCGATTTGATGATTCAAGTGGCCACTTAAAATAGACTTCAAGGAGAACCAAACTTAAAAAGTATTGTCAAATTCTGACTCTAAGTGGTCGAAAAATTCACTCAAATTAGGTATGTGCAGCCATTTCCTGCATAATTTAATCATAGAGTGGTCAATTGTTTGAACCGTAGCAGTTCGATTACTCCGAATTGGGTGATTCCAGTTGGAATAGAACCCTTAGCACCTTAGCTTTAAATGAATATAAGGACATAGTGTCAAAATATTAAGTTAAGGCACTGGAAAATAGGTAGTGCAAACTGTCCCTCGGTAAAATCGGTAAATTGACTAATTGGCATGAAAATGCCATAACTTGAGTTTGGATGATCCAATTGGAATGATTCCAATTTCAAACAGAAATAGATTCATAGAGGAACAAGGGTACATAGGTTTCCTAATATACAAGTATAGGTATAAATTTTATATATGAAAGCTAAAGGATATGTATAATTTTGTTATATGAAAAGTATAAACAACATGGTTATAAGAGAGATGCTATTTGATCAACAAGATATCTCATGGTATACATGATATCAGTAGATATTCATGTATATGGGATATCATTGTATAATACATGAAAGAAACAAATACAAACCAATTGCATATGACCGGAGAAGATGGATAGATAGGCATGCACATAGGGAAGATACGATTCTTTGCTTGGCTAATATAGATATAGATATTGAGGCCACATTTGGGTCGATGATATAGATCCAGTTGGATCACGGTGGCCAAGAAAGTTACTACATAGTACATGGCATGAGTCCCTTTGTCTCGTACGGTGTGATACCATGGGGTATATACGGATAAAGACCCTTTGTCTGCGTCAATTGATGGTACCTTTGGTACACCGCAGGATAAGAGATCACTTTGTCTCATGCGGTGATAGTACCTCGGGTACATATAGTTATTTCCGTATCAGCAGAAGGTATTTGCAGAGGCAATGAATATAAAGAAAATGAAAGATTATACAAAGAATGTATATAGAAAAGTATATGATTTGATATGATATGGGAAACATAACATTTTTATCGATGATAGTATACAATGACAAGAACACGAGTAAAGTATAAATGATATCAAAAACCTAGGGAATGAAAACATGTTATGGCGGATGAATCGACAAATGAGTAGTATATGCAAAATTATAATTGTCATAAGTATATGTATATGTTTAAAGAGATGGCTAATGGCTAGAATTAGTCTTTTTGGTTATTTCCACTAAGTAAAGCTTGCCGCAGGTCATTTCATCCCGTGTAGGTACGAGGAGAAGAGGAAACTAGAGGGCGGGACTGATCCACATCATCGACATCAGAAATTGACACATGTAGGGGTCCATTGGAAGATTTTGGTATAATGTATATGTCTTTTTGGTTTTTGCAAACAATGTAAATGTTGAACATTTATTAAATATGGAACTTGTATGTGTTTTTGTCGCTGTGACGGAATTATAAAAACAAGTTTAATATTCCTGAGATTAGAGGCTATAGTTAATGATCCTTAGAATTTATTTGGGAGCATCACAATTTAGTGAGCATCTGGATGCAGTTCGGACTCATGAGTGGTCGGATCGGAGAAGGGGTGTCACACAATTACTTCCCCCTATCCTTTCAGTTTCAGATTATTTTACCTTGTGCTTGTGATGGAAAACACACGGGACTGCACCGGATACCTTATGATTGAAATTTTTTTTTAATCTTTTGTTAGCTTATATATGTCGTGTTTGCTCCTTGACTGATTAATTTTTTGGTGATCCTCACCACGATAATGGCATTGGTCCTTAGAGTTCCCACAAGATATTTCAATAGGTCAATCCCCCTGCTGTTTTTGGAGGTAAGAAACGAAATAGTCTTTCACTACATTCTCTGGCGGTCACGGGTGGGGTGTGTTTTGGAAGCGGAAGTGCCTTGAGATACTCGTCCATGGGGCCCCACCAATCCGACCATCTAGAAAAGCCTTCAGCTAGTTCACAACATCTGACCTTTAATCATGGTAACACCGGAATTGATGTATGAGATGCATTCTTTCACTCTTTTGTGGTTTATAAGGAGACTACTTTTTCCCCCTCAACTGAGAAATCCTTTTCACATTTACACAAATAAAATAAAAAATATAGAAGGATGAGTGGGTGAACCCTCAATATCTTGTGTGATTACTCTGATATAAAGCAACTTACCTCCATAGGGGTTTAGCGAATCCCTAAAAATAGGTGAAATCATAGCTCCTCTCTTTGCTATCAAGCCGATGCAGTTTTCACACCAAATTACATTTAGACTTAGGTATGCTTGAGGAATGTCCTTGAATGTTTTACGTAGAAGAGTCCCGAAATGATAAATGAAGTAAATTGGTTACTGTGGCATCATTGAAGCCCCTTACTTAACCTTTGAAATTATTTGCATTTTCTTTCACCTTACCTGAACCTAAATGCAGTGAGCAAAAGAATGTGATGTGCATATCTATAGTTTCAAATGTTAGAGTAAGACCTTATCCGGTCACATGTATATACATTTGGTATTATTTATTTTTTCTTTGGGTAAAGCGCTTGTTGGAAGCGAAGTGCTTTTTTGGCATTGGTTGTGTGTTTATGTTGGATTCTGTTTGGTTCTTGAGTTTGAATCGAATCTAATGTGAGATGGCAAGGGCTAGCTAAGCCTATTCATTGTTTACGTCTCTGTTTGTGGCGAAATTAGTTTCTCCTCGTATTTTACACTTTTGTTGGTCGTTGTATAGATTCCAGTTAAGGCTCATTTCTATAGTTTAACGGTCATTATGGGAACCATTTGTGCATTTACGTGATGTAGTCAACCTGTCTTCTTTATGTGGTTTATATCTTCACTTTTTTTTTTTTGTCCTTGTCAATTCACACAAACAATTAAGGAATGGCATGACCATGGAACTGCTATAGGCATTTGTTGTGATAGTTGAGTAATTATGGGTTTACGAATTAAGAGCAAGTACCATCAAGCTTAGATGATGTAAGGCACAGGATGGGGACATTATGAAATTCTACCATTTACCTGATTAAGATCCTTATGCATTTAACAGAATCTTGTTAACAAATTAGATCATTATCCACGTAGCTAATTACTCAGTTCATTGCTTGGTGAGTCAATCACTAATTTGCCTAATTTATTTGGTTTTTCTCTTTTCAGTGGTTTTAGCAATGTGTTTAGTCCATACGATGACCCTTGATTTACAGACAAAATTTGGATTTTTTGTTTGTTCAATAAGTATAGTAGATGTGCATCTCATACTTTGTGAATTCTTGTGATCTTTACTTGAATTGAATGGTTGTAATGGGAAAATGGGAGGATGTTATCAAGCCATTGTTCTCTTGGACTTCACCACTGTTCACCGTATCATTTAATGAGTCGAAGGAATTTAGGCAAGCGTGAGTGTGTGGAAAGAGATTAAGTTGCATGGTCATACGGAAGGAAAGCATTCTTGCTTCCATAGTCTATGAATATCAAAATTTGATTGTGGTGGGCCTCCTGATTACTGATCACGTGGAATGGTAAATATTCATTGATTTTTTCTATATAGAGGTGAAAACAAATAGATTTTAGTTTTATATATTTGTCTTAAAGAGAGAAGCCTTTAGTAATGGCAATTCTGAAAAAAAAAAAAAGAAAAGAAAAAGAATAAGCTATTGTATACCCATTTACACATTTGGTTTGTTCATTTATAATTTTGCATTGGTAAGATAAGCAAAATAACTTATTTTTACCATAGTATCTAGGATGAGTGTCTATTTTGTTGGTCTCGGTTGTCTCCTTATGGGATAAAATTGTATATTATTGTATACGTAGGTATGGATAAGACATTAAGACCCCACACCCTCGACCCTTTTTTGGTGATAGGAAAATTGTGAATGTATATCAAAATAAATGCCTTGAAGCAAAGGATAATGATATTAGAGAAAACAAGTTGTCCACAGGGATGCATAACCAAGTTTTCCTTATTTTTTTGACATGTAATATCAATTAGGTATTATCCATCCATTCCTCTTAAGTTGATCGATTATTTAAGATCCAACTCAGAGTACCCTGATTACAATTCATGTTGAAGGGAAGGCTTACTTCTCATGCTAAAGAATGGTGGAAAGCATAAGAAGAGGCGAGCCTTCCCTCAAATGTGTTTGGAATCCATGGAAACTTGTGAGGTCGAGAATTGGAGCCTTTTACTAAAAGAGAATGAGGATTTGAGGATCTGAGGTATGTATCGAGGTATATCATGGCACGAAACTTGAAATACTACGAATGTGATAACTTTTAATCTTGGGACTCAAAATATATATATTTAAAAAAAGAAAGAAATATGTTTAGTTTTATAATTTTCTGAGTTCTGAAGCAACAATTTGTTGGCAAGATCTTATTTACTAGATTCACTACCACATGGTGGAACTTAATTAACTTCCTTAAAATGAAAGGAATCTAGGAATGATGAAGACTAGAATCCTCGAACTTTGTCTCGCACAATGTCAATTTGTTCAAAAATTTTTAAGTGAATACATTGAAGTGCCCTTTACATTTCCTATGACCTTAAAGATTAGGTCATGGATATAACTTTATTTAAGAACCAAAAGGAAAATAAACTACGGATTATGAAATTTCTTTAAAGATCTTAATTTTTTGGAGTTTATTACTTGTTTGAATGTTTATTGCTCTTGTTACATGTTATCACGGATAATGCGAGCTATATTGCAAATTGGTGTGCCCTTTGTAATGGGAACCACGGCGGGGGCAGAGGCGTCTTTGCTCGGCTTTGTAGAAAGATTCAAATATTTATCTTAGTCATATCCCACTGAAATGGGAAAACGGGTGATCGAGGAATACAATAACCTCAGGTGGCATAAAGCGATTATTTACATTGTGGTTCTAGTACCTGAGTCTCAATTGATCTTTATTATCTAAAAAAAAAATGGAAAAAAGAAAGAAAGAGTCCTTATTGATCTTTGTTTTCTTTGTTTTCTTTGTTTGTTTAGGTAGTAGCATTTCTTGCTGCCATGGAAATCATGGTGACAATTTCTAGACTTTGCAGGTATTCTTTACAGGTAATTTTATTTTTTATTTATTTTCTGGAGAAATTCTGATGCTCTAAAATGTTCTTGATCTAAAGAACCCGAGAAAAATATGAGTTCATCTAGAAAGCCATAAAGCAAGATGTAGTAAAAAAATTTAAAAAGTTCTCAAGTCCATTTAAGTGGGTTAGGCTTTGCGTGGCTAGTGAGGAGAAAGTACCACTTGCTTCCAGGAGGATCTAACAATAAAGGATTCTCATCCCTTCATCCACACAGAAGAGACATTTGAAAAACTTTGCCTGTATTTGAAAAAGATCTTTCAAAGAGAGATACATTAGATCGACTTCATAGCGCCTACTGCAAGAAGAAGTCACCTTTACAAACTTTCGTTTGCGGTTTAATGAAATTAAAATTGCCAACTCAAATTTGAGTCTCATTCCTGAGAGGAAGGATCGGGAAAACTTTAAATATGGCCAGTTGCTAGCTAAGAAGGTGGTAAAATTTTGCTTCCATATCATGCTTTTATGCGCACCAGCAGTGTCTCCTTCTTCATAGAGTCGGTAATCGGAAGAATCTTCTCCCAGTTGTTTCCCTAGGGAAGCATTATAAGAATCTATTCCTTGTTGGATGAAACGAGGGGGTTTGTTAGAAAGGCATTGTCAGAGGAATTAAGTAAAGGACCACACGTAGAAACGCCTTCGTGCTTTGTTGTTGTTTCCTCATGTAGCTAATCCTAAATAAAAGATAAAAATTACAAAAACCCACAGCTCCTCATGAAATGTGAGTAATGATCATTGAATTCCAATGATCATAGCTCTTTCAACTTGCCAATCATACGCTATTGTTTTACCTTTCGATTTGGCAATATGATCCTACAAACTTGATCTTCTCAAATCTAATGGTACACACACATCATGCATATAATATTCTGATTACTACAAATCACATATTGTAACGGATGTCATTAACAACAACGGTTGCGTTTCATTTAGTTGATTTTGATGATTGTATCATGTGATGCATTCCCCATTTCAGGTGATGGAATCTCATCAGGCCAGCAAATTGGACATTTTAAGATGCTTGCCCGTAGTCATTTCATTCTTTTTCGAGCGGGGTGTCTTTCGAGTTGGATCAGGTGTGTTGCTAAGCCGTTAAAGCTTTGATTTGGATTATCTGTTAAAGCTGTTAAAGTTTAGAAAATTTTCTTTTGAAGATTATTGTGGATTATCTTTTAATCGAATTTGTAAGTTTCCTTATTAGTAGTCTTATTTCACCAAAAAAAAAAAGGCTTTGATTTGGATGGATGCCAACTAAAGTGGAACATAATGTTTACTATTCTCACATGAATACACATACATAGTTAACTTGGCTTTGTTTGGAGCTTCAAGTCTCATCCTTAATCCTCTTTTAACATGTTTATCAGATTCAACAAATCCGGGATCCCAAGCAACAAGTCGAGATGGTGGGCGTCCCGGAAAGTACACGAATGGTCGCGCATTCCCATGTATCATCTAACATCGCACGATCAAAGCGTAATTTGATGGCTTCGAGAATATATATATATATATATATATATATATATATATATATATATATATATATATATCATCTTTTATTTTAAAAAACACGACTATCAATTTCTCCTTTCCAGCTATGGTAAGCATCTAATGATTCTCTTGTGTCGCGAGTTTCTTTTTGAGTTTTCGACATAATGTGTGTGGTAGATCGATATATCTTGAAGTACGTTGATCTTTACAATTTTCGCGCTAGAAGGTACTTATCCTTTCCTTCCCTCGCCTCGATTATTTTCAGGTTTTTTTTTCCTTTTTTCTTCTTCTTCTTCTCCTCGATTTGCTTCAATGTCAGTCAGTCTGCCCAGAGAAGCCCTAGGGATTTTTTTTTTGTGTAATAGAGACCAAAACAACGTCGTTTTGGACCCAGATTGCTTGATTTTCGACATTTCAACCCCTCCAGCCCCATTTCCGTTATGTTTCGACTCAAAAAAAAAAAGCACTAACCCTCCGAACTACTGTATAATCCCTATAGAAGAGGAGAAGAAACAAAAAAATCAACTAAAATAGCCAAGAAATTACGAGAAAGTCATGTAAAAATAGGAAACAACCATCATAAAATATATATATTTGACATATGGTACGCCTCACTTAAAAAAAAACCCCCTCCTCAAGTGCGCCTTACGTCTCAAATGAAATAACTATGCATACACTTCTCTCATACACGTAATTTCTCCTTATTCGTACCACATTGCCTGAGTGTAACCTTTGCTTTACCCTACTTGTTCTTTGTTTGATTGTGGTAAATTGCAGATTCAATCAGGAGCTGAGCAGCGGATCTACAATATGATAGACGTTCTGCGGGAAGGTAACATGCGATGATGATGATGATGATAGCTAGCCCTGGATGATGGCACAAGCGCAACTTGATACTCGATTTGAGTCACGAGATCGAGGAAGCTTTGTTCATAATCCGAATTTGGTACTTTTTAACTTAAAATGTTTATGTTCTTATAGTTAAGTTGGAGCAGGAGGGTACGGTTCAGTTATTAAGAGCTTGAATCTCCATTATGGGATTAGTTTAGTAATTAAGAGGTTGAGTCTCTGTTATTAAGAGCTTGGATCTCCATTTTGGATTTTAGTTATTAGAGTTGAATTTCCGGTTGGATTAGTTGATGCATGCGGATCGCGAAGGGTTATGATTGCAGCCAAGTGATCCCAGACTTGAAAGGAAAAACCCACTTGCTATTGTCAAAACGGGTTTTACATAGAGGTTGGATAATGGGCTCAGTTCACTTTGGTTCATATTTTTTGATGGTCGGACTGAGAAAATAGTGACCTGAATCAGGGGCGGAGAGAGCATGAGTCCAGTGACATTAAGGTTTTAGAAGTTTTGACCATTGTTGACCCCACTGAAAATCCTAAAAAAATTTGTAACTAAAGGTTTTGAATCCGATACACATTCTTATTAGAGATTGCCCATACTGAAGTAAAATTCTCGCTCTATCACTGACTTGAATAGAATTAGGGTTTATTGGCTCAGTTTGAATAGGCACATGTGTTATTGTGGTTGGGTCACGTCCTCTCGCCTATTTGGTTCGTTTTGTTTTAAATTTCTAATAATTGTATATTATTTTTTAATTATTAAGAATATTAGTTTTCTATTATGAAAAAAATATATAGAATAGTTGATTATAGAAAAAAGAATAGTTATTAAATAATTGTTTTTAATAAAATGAAAATAATATTAGTATGAAAATTAATTTAAAATTAAATAAAATTTTATAAATATAACTATAATAATTTATTTTATATAAATTTTTAAGATTATAACAAATTATAAGTATTTCAAAGAATTTTTTATTTTACAAAATATAAAAATTTGTAAAATTGTTTATTATTATTTTTAATTTTTTAATATCTTTCTCATTTTGATCCATTTTGGCCCATAGCCCGCATAAGGCTGGGCTATCCAAAAGCGGATCCGAATAAAATTCTGTCGAATAAGTCCGACTCTTATTGTCTCGTAGCCCTAATAGGCTCAGGCCCGCCCGTTTTCTAGCTATTGTTTTACACGTGACCCATATGTTATATCTTCTTTTCGTGTGTTTTTGTTTTTTGTTTCAGTGTTTTAAAAAACAGATCGTCGATCAATGACATTTTCGATTCCGGTTTAATCCGATTCGATCGTAGTTCAACTATCGGTTCGGTCTCTAAATCGTGAACCGATAACTTTTTACTGGTTCAGTTTTTAAAACATTGATTTTTTTTATTTTGTTTATGTTTCAAGGGTTAACATATCAAATTATTCCTTTCCCTATCGATCGAACTTTTACCTAATACACATTTTTAGTTCTTATTAGTATCAATGGTAAATCCAATCCTAGATGTAAAAGGATGAAGAAGGTGAATTCTTCTCCATCCTAAGAAAATATAAAATATAAAAGAGAAGAGATACATGATGACGAATTTAATATGTTGGGGTAACAAAGTATTAAATTAATTCGAATTTACCCATCGTGGTATACAAAGGAAGAAAAACAAGTTGCAAAAAATTAAGAATTAATACAAAGTGTTACTGATTTTTCTTTCATCCAATATCGTTGTTTGAACGTGTGTTTATGAATTATTGAATTTAATAATGAATATGTAGGTGGGGTTTGTTGAGTCTTTCATAACTTTAACTGTAGGTCTTTAATTTTGAGTTTTGGGAATACGCTATGTTATATGATAGAATTTTATCGTCCCTTGCAGGCATCTCAATCGAATGAAGACACGTGATATATTTAATTAAAGTGCCTTTCATGTGTGCACGGACCCACCAGACACCTCCTCATGGTCTCGATAAAAAAAAAGTATGCTACAATTATTTCATGCTAAAGTTTCAAACCAATTTTTTGTTAATATTTACTCGGGAAATTAAGAACACTAGTATGAACTCAAAGAAGATATTTATAAATAATTCACATCAGTTAATAAAGAGTTTAATTATAAATGATATCTAATCCAAACCGACCATCAAAATGTTTTTACTTATACCCATTCCATATTACCAATTTTAAGATTTTTAAAATATATAATTTTATTGATTCAAATCCAGTAATACATTCGATAAAAATAAATAATCAAATCTATTGCACTTAGATGATGATGCATCTTCCATATTAATAGCATGATAATTCGACCTAAAACCTACACATCGATAATCATGCAATGACTAGAATACCCAGAATCCCCAGATCTCGCAAAGATATTGACGATTATGCTTTGATTTATTGTCTCCGTCTAATCGAATATGTTTTACTGTCTAAATCACCCATACATTAGAAAAAGTCACAATAAGATTACAAAAAACCAACAGCCGAGGCGAAGCGAAACAAAACATTTTTCATGTGACTTTTATACATTTACTAACCCTTTCATTCGGAATTAACGGAAGAACATGACAGAAACAGGGTTGTAGTACCAGTACTCAACTTTTCAATGTCGGTACTTAACCTCCTCTTGACCTTAAATCTCTTTAAGTACCGCATCAACTTTCAAGATCGGTACTTAACATTATCCTGGTCTTGAATCACTGGAGTACCTGCAGATTACCTTCGCACCTAAGACTTAACATCCTCTAGACCTAAAGTCACTTTGAGTATTGGTACTTAGATTTCAGTACCGATACTTAGCTTTCAGTACCGATACTCAATACCCTATGGACTTAAAACAGCTCTGAGAACCTCAGTATCGGTACTCACCCTCTTAAAGGCTAAAAACAACACTGAGTAACTTTCAGTACCGGTACTCAACTCGCGATTCAGAGAAATGGCTAGCGCCTTTGCCATTTTCATCGTAAATCTCCAATGTACCAACTAACCCCAAACTGACTTAAACCAACCAAAATTCACATGTATTGAAGAGTTAGGGTTTTCCTAACCCAAACATATACAAAGAACGAATTAGGGTAATTTCCTAACCAACAAATCTATACAAAAGTTCCAAACCAAAGTTCCAAACATGAATAAGAAATTTCCAAACAAGAATTCCATACTTCCAAACTAAAAGAAATCTTCCAAACCTAGATTTTTTCTTCTTCTCTTCTCTTCTCCCACTATAAAGCCTTAGCTTTATCACACCAAAATGAAATATTTCGTCTTTCATAAGGCCATGTTTGGCCTTATCTTTATTTTGATGCACTATCATTTTTGCTATTAAGACCTTCATCTTTCTATTATTTGCAAACCAACTTATTAAATTTTTAACTTAGCATGTAATCTTCTTGTGTTATGACCTTTGGGTTCTTAATGTCAAATTACCAATTTATAACCTTGGCTTTTGTATTAATTTCGGCTTTATCCTTTTTCACTTTACACTTAGGATCTCAAAATACAAAATTTACTTTTTCTTATATTACAAACGTAATAAACCACTAGGTATAATTCGGTGTGTTGGCACACAGCATAATAATCGACTTAAAACCTACACATTTTGATAATCATGTAATGACTATAATACATGTAACTCCGTGATCCGCAAAGATATTGACAACTATGCTTTGATTTGTCATTCGTCTAATCGAATATGTTTTATTGTTTAAATCACTCCATACATTAGAAAAAGCCGCAACAAGATTACAAACCAACAAACAGACTACAAGACGATACAACAACAAGCCATTATAAGTCAGCGTCAAATCATGAAAAAAAATAAATGAAAAACCTAGCTTTGTATAAAAGAACCAATTTATTAAGAAAGAAAAACAATCAAACGTAATATAGATGATTGACTTCAGGTGAAGAATGACAAAAAATCACGACACTACTAATGGAAAATGGGCTAGAAGATAGAAATGTGATAATTTAAAGAATATTTAAATATGCTATTACAAGTCATTTTCATCTTAAAAGAGTTTTAATCCGGGTGGATAGGTAAAGTAAAGGTATTTAAGATGGAGTTTTATCCCAAAATAATGCATTTTGAAAAAAATAAAAGTCTAAAATGTTCTTGAAAATAATGCTTAAATTGGTGTTTAAAATCGTAGTTAGTTTTTTTTTAAGAAAGAACCCCTTGGAGAAACCAAGGGAGTTAGATAAAATAACCTCAACTCATAAGAACATCAACGGAGCCAGGCAACCACAAGGAAAGCCGAGCCTTTAACCAGGAGGATGGACTAGCATGAAACTGGGTAGCCCTTGCAAGTGCATGAGCTACTAAGTTTGCTTGCCGCTTTGCATAGGAGAGTGTTAAATTCTTTACAAATGAAGTTAATCTCCTACAATCAGCAATCAAACAGCCAAACTCCGAGAGGTCAACTTTGTGGGAGTGGAAGGCGTCCACCACACTTTTGCAGTCCGTTTCTACAATGATATTGCTAAGTTGCAATTGTATGATCTAGTGGAGAGCTTTCTCTAAGAGCATGGGATTCAACCTTATTTGGAGTAGGACAACCCGAGTCGCAGTAAAGGTCGTGAACTAAGCACCTCATTGCCGTCCTTTAATGACACAACCGACAATCTACTACAGCGATTCTAAAAGAGAGCGCCATCAATGTTGCATTTGAGGTGGCCTAGGCAAGGTCTACTCCATCGACATGGGATTGATGGGTTTGTGGGGTTGCCAAGAGGATGATTATCTCTTACCAAATTCCAAGCGCTCACAAAGTCAAAACTCTGTTGGACTGCCACTAGAGGTGGAAGATTTTGATCGTTCCAAACCTTTGCATTCCGTTGCTTCCATATTGTCCATAGTACCATAGCTAATGTGCTTACCTGTGCCGTGCTCAAAAGGGGGGAGTTTGTGAGTATAACGTTTGCAAGGGAGCCTGTTGCCCATTTTGCTGGATCAAGGTTGTAGTTTGCAAGATGGTCTTTGACATTTCCACACAATAGGAGAGCATGCATTATGGTTTCTGGTTTCTGGTGACATATAGGGCAAAGGGGGTTAAGTTGACGCTCTACCTCAAGGGTAGCAAGACGGGAGGCACTCTACATGCATGCTGTAGAAAATTTTAACGCGTGGGGGTAGTTTGAGATTCCAAATAGTTAACCAATTACCCCGATTGCCTGAGGACACATGCTGGTCTCTACCACTCAAGGCAAGTCTATACCCCGAATTTACTGAATACATTCCATTTTTTGCAAAGTGCCATATAAGCTGATCCCCTCCTCGTTGTCGGTCGGTGCTCAGGCTATAACCTGTACATCTCTGTGGTAGAAAGCTCTCAGAAAGGTTCTATGTCCCATTCCCCGTAGTTCTCGAATAAATGTGATCCTCGAACCATTAAGTTTTCCAAGCCTTCCACGATAAGAGTGAGGAGGTGTAGGTGAGTATCGTCTTTCAACCAAAAGCCCTGCCAAACATTTATGGATTTTCCATTTCCTATACGCCACCTACACCCCATTTCAAGGATGGATTGCGCTGACCATATACTCTTCCATGTATAGCTCGGGTTCGAACACAATTGAGCTGATAGGAAATTCCCTAAGGAGCTGATAGAAAATTCCCCCGAGGAAAGTATTTTGCTTTGATCAATCTGTTAGCTAGATTATGTGTGTTAGAGACAAAATTCCAACCATGTTTGCCCAACATCGCAAGGTTGAAGAAGTGGAGATCCCGGAATCCCATACCTCCTTGCTCCTTTCTCCTTTCTCCTTGCTCCTTCTCTTGCTAGTAGGTTTTGTACCCCACCAAAATGAGTTTATCATCATCTTAAGCTCTTCACAAAGGGAGATCGGATTAGAAAGCCTGCGTAGTAGGTGGAATGGGCTCGTCATCGCTTACAAGAACCTCCCTTCTGATAATAATTTTGATTGCCACCCATGTAGTATGTTCCATAGTCTCCTAGAGTATCAAAAATTACCCTCTCAAGCTTATCCTCATAAAGGGCGGCAGAACCCCAAGTTAAAACCGTAGTTAATAATTATAATTTTAACTTAAAAAAATTTAAAATTTAAAAACATATCATATTGGTATTGGTATTTTTTTTAAAAAAAGAAAGTATTATTTTGGTACAAAACTGTTTAAGAGGCCAAGTTCGGCAGTTGAAGGTGTACCCTGATGATGAACATATCAAGAGATGTTCTCCTCTTCAAAAACCAGCAGTAGAAAGAAGAAAGTATGGAGAAGCGGGAAGACTTGCGATCGATACTGCCGTATTTGGGAGTGGTAGTCGAAGGATCATCACTGCAGTGGCCATCGCCGGTGATCGAGCCGCTCAAAGCAATCAGCAGAGGTCCTGGTCACAGCGGAATCCAGTCCGGAGAGCTCCTATTCCTTGCCATTTCCGATCTCCGCCACTCCCTTTCTCTTTCCTTCGAACGCCTCTCCGCTTCTGCTTCTCATGGCTACGCCCCTCTCTTCTTCGATGAGGTAACCTTCCGCTTCGATTTCTTCAACAATTTTTTTGCTAGAATTTGCACCGGATGATTTCAATTGGCATTTAGATGTCAGTTTCACGCCGATCCACCAAATGGTTTGCTGAGGTCCTACCGGCGCTCGCCAATTTGCTCTTGCTTTTCCCCTCTCTTGAATTCCACTATCTGAATACGGACGCTCTATTGATGGAGTTCAAACAAATATTTCAGATATTGAATTCCCAATACAGTATCGTTTCTCACCTGTGTACCTTCAGATAATGTTTGTTCCATTTTGTCCTTCATTCCATTAGATTAGTTTCATAAGATTATGGTAAGCTTGTGAATGTGTAATAACTAATTGATTTGTATTAGATGCAACATCCCTTTGACATCTTAGTTCTTATCTACTATATGTTGTTTTTCGTTGTTACATACGAGCTAGTTCGACCTTTAGCGCAATATCAGTAGCGGGGCGTCCCCGACAGTGCAGTGTAACAGGAGCCCCTTGAGGCTGTTGAGTCGATGCATCATTTTTACCGCATGGTGTTTATTGTGAGGCACTGCGCGTCTATTTCGTTAAAACCATGTTTTATTTTAATTAGTCTACAATGACTCTTTTTGCATCTTAGCCGACATATCCATCTAAGGCCCGATCCAGCTGTAGACGGTAATTGATTATGGTTGATATATTTTATGCTCAACGCATGGCACGTAATTCATTCTTAATGGGTGCACCATTTTTCTATCATTTACTTAACTAGTGCGTATAATATCCGATCTTGTTGCTGCGAGGGAATTGATTGGTGCTCTTCTCACGTGCTCTTCTTACTTTGTCTGTTTCCAACCTCAAACGGGTAAGCATCTTCCAGATCGCTTTGACCATTGTTTCGTATGTTGCTTCGGTTTTGCTGATTTCTTTCTTTCTTATTTTGATGGAGACTTTTTATGAATTGTCTTTCATGCATTTTGTTGGATTGGTAAGGTGTGGTCGCCGAAAACCTGATGACATGATATTGTCATCACACTGAGAGAGTGTTTGATATATGATAATATATGTAATGGGTATGTTGGTGTGCAAATTGCTCGATAGAGGGTGCCATAGAGGATGTCGGCTCTGAGGAGTTGGCTAAATTGATGTCATTTGCAGCGGAGTAAAAAAAAAAATTTGAGGGTAACACAAAACAGTCTACAACTTAGTATTTCTTAAAAAAAAAATGAATCATTTTCCAATTTTTTAAAATTCTAATTTGCAGCAGGGTTTAAGGATAAATATATTTCTTCAGAATGGGTTGGGTAGATTGATTCACTTTCATGAATACCCGATAAAAATCTAGCACAATACGGTTGATTGAATGTTGAAAAAAGATGGTGATGGTGCGCTCACCACATTCCAGACTCGAGTGTGAGGACCAGGTAGGGTTCTGAGGGGTTCTGGGTTTGGGTCCCGATGTGGACGGAAAAGGAAAAAAACATTTACCCATCAGAAAGAAAAAGATTAGTGAGTGATGCGAAGGCATCCACCTTTATGGTTTATTCTTTTAATCTGTTTTGTTTTGTTTTCTTGCTCCATGATGGGTGTATGATACCAGAGATATGGGTTTCATTTTTGTTCGTGGCTTGCATGGGATTACTTGGATGCATGCTTGCCTTGATGGTTATTCATGGAATGAGGCGAAATTAAGACAAAGAAGTATCGCACTCATTCCATATGTATATCTTGTTTAGATTAGTTTGCACTCCCTTATTTTCACGTCATTTTATAATTTCATTGCTTATCAAAAAAATCATCATTTGAAGATAAGTGCATAAAAAGGGAGGCTTACTTATCTGGGAATCCCATTATTGTGAGGTGGATAGATTGAAAAAATTTGCTATCTTGCATCTTAAATTCTATAGAGGGCTTGAAGGTTGTGGTAAAACTCGGTGGAGGAAAGCGGAATATCATGTGGGGAGTATCTATAAAGAAAGTTTTCATAAGCCGACAATATTATGTGCTTTGTTGATATTATTTTATTGGTTTTTTCTTTTTTGTTATTGTTTTCCCAAGGATGACATAGTTTCCATCTTGCATTCTTTCTGTTTACCTATTAGGGCCCCATATTTTATCCGTGTTTAGTCTTGACTCTGAGCAACGATATGGTGTTGGGTATTTTGAGTTTTCTCATCAAATAGGAGCTCATCGCATGCTCGCATGTGTTTTTTTAAGCCATCCCCGCGTAATATTGCAGCATCTTCTTTAATTATTATAAGACGTATTTGTTTGACAGGTGTCTTTATGATACTAACGATGAAAAGATGGAAAATAAAATAAAGTGCATCATACACTATTTTGAGAGGATCTATTCTCATATGCCAACGGCCTGTCTCCATTTGAGAAGTTCTTCCTCCGAAGATGTTGCTCTTTGTGTTACTTACCCTAAAGCCGATTGAGCAACTATCCCTCCCGCCATTTTGGTAAGTCGTAAACAAATAAATAAAAGAACAAAGAGGGAGAGAACAATATGTATTTGTGATCTTAAAACAATTTAAGATGATTTCAAGATGGCTTGATATAATTTCTTTACAATCATTTCTTCACTTTCGTAAAAATTGTTCTTAATTTTTACTTCCTTTGTAGGTTCACAGTCGCTTGATAGAAGATCAATCTAAGGAAGCTCATGAAGTGGATTTTGCAAATGTGCATTGAGGCAAAGGCTCTCCGTAAGGGTCAGGTTCAAAGCTGCTTTGCAAAATTTGGAAGAGTCTATACTTCTAAATTCAAGTTCTTTTAGGAAGACTCACTATATACTTTGATGTCAAGCTCCTCCCCGGATTATGTGTTTTTCTATGCATTATTTGCACTCTTGGTTAAACTATAGCTTAGTTCCAAATTCTGGACACAACATTGAATCAACAGTGAAATTGTACTTTTCTCGATCGTGAGTGAAATTGTAAAGTCTTGAATGATTATTTCATTTTAGTAAATTAAGCATTAGTAGAGCTGCTAGCATATGACGATGGTTTTCCCCCAAGTGATCACCAAATGGAAGGTAGCAGTGATGACTGTACAACCCGCCCCCCTCTCTCTCTCTCTCTCTCTCGCCACACACACACACAAATAGGAAGCCCAACCAAACACATGTGGATACTTGAAACTAGGTGTAATCGAGAGCCCCAAAGAAATTCATCATTGTCTGACATTTTGGGTAACAAGTAACAAATTGGCCCTAGAGCAACAATCGATTCCATGCAAAGAAGCCGAAAGGTTTAACTAAGAGATCGGGAAGGGGCATGTGGGTAATGACGAATAAGTAAGACTCCACAAATTCTAAGTGTAAATAAAATATCTTAAACTAATAATTTTTCGCTTATCTCAGATTAATTAAATTAAATTAAAATAAATCACCCATCATTTTTTTATTTCGGGATTTACTAGTATCCTTTTAGTCCAAAATAAACTCAATCACACATGCAATGTAAATTATACATAAAAAAAATTATCCCCACATATTGCCTTAACCTTTGTCGATAAAAATAAAGGTTCATCAATTGCAAAAATCCACTATATGTTAAATGAAAATCGATTATTTGAGTACTAAAGTTCACTATCCTAGTTTCAGAGTCTTAAGAAAAATCCAATAATTAATTTCATAAAATTTTCACTTTAGATATAATGGACTCCGGGCAATATCTTCGAGCTCATTTTTACCGAGATTGTTTTCTTTATTCATGGCTTCTCGCTTTTCGTTGTTAAATTTTCTTCACTTTATGCGCTACTCGCCATGTTTTTCAGGAATTCCTCTTAAATAGTGGAAGCTTTGATCCTTAATATTTTGTCTTCATTACTATCTCATGGAAGAGATCCGCTTCATGATCAATCCCGAATTAATTGTCGGCATGCTTTTTTTTTGGCCTCACATGCATAATGAGGCTATAGAAGTGGTCAACCGCAAAGACTTTTCAAATTATACAGGTAAGTATGTTTCGTGGATTATCGACGGCGCCTTAAGGACATGACTCGATGGAAAAACATTTACACTGAGAGTGTTCGATATCCAATCGAAGATCATCATTTTACGGCTTATTTCAGGGACTACAAAGTTTGTCTGGGATTGTGCATGTGATCTCCGATTGTCAACCACATATATCTGGAGCATGTCGAGCCTATATTGCCAGAACTTCTTGTAAGTGCCGGATCTCTGGGTGGTTAAAAAAATCTAGTAGCCATTCTCTTTCTTGTTTCAGTTTTTAGTTTATTTCTCTCACTTTGTATTTTCTCCTTTCTTTGAAGGATACCTCATCCTTTTTCTTCATTGAATTTATCGTTTCTCATATCCGAAAAGTAGTTTTTATCTCAGTTTTATTATCAGAGTCCTTAGACGCATGCTATGCTATATTTTAAGGTGTCGTCAGCTTTGTTTTGGTAAAAATAACTTTGACAATTAATGTCAAGTATTTAGTTAAACATGCTTTGCAACCTTTGAACATACAAAATCCCATAGACATTTTTCGATGACTTGTTCATTTTTAGTGGTACAGTATGCCTCATCCTTCGTTTTGTCGGTGACTATGTGGATAAAAGGGATGTAGGATTTTATAGGAAGGCAAAACAAAATCAAGAATCGATGCATTACGTGGCATGAGAATGAGACAAAGACATACTGAATACCTCCCAGATGTAAAACTTGTGTTTTACCTTTCCGCATTGAATAAGTTTATGTCATATTGCTAGAGGATAATAAAATGCTACCATCCGAACAACCATTTGACCCGAAAGTGTCTCTCGCTTAGGTTTCAGGTGTTATATTTGGACTCATAGGAGAATATGATAAGGTGCTATCCAAAATGAGTACCGAGTTTATGTGATCCACATGGCTATTTTCATCCAATCTATAAATGTAATTTCGACAATTATTTGCTAAAATTGATATATTTTTATCTTAGTATTTCTAGAAGTTTTGAATAAGGAAGGACAGAGACCTGTGAGTTGTGAGCAAATAATAGAGCTTCTTTATGAGAACACCATTTAGGCTTTATTTATTAATTTTTCAAGCCTTTTTTTTTTCAATAGATGAGAAAGCAGGGATCGAGAAACCATATGTCTTGGTTTCTCGTTTAATTCTAGTTTATGTTTTTAGGGAAGTGTAGTTACTAAATTGAAATTCTATATTTTAGAAAGTTGACTGTGTCAAGTTAGCATGCCCGAAATATTTTCCCATAGTTTCATTATTTGCTTCCAATGCAGATCGTTACATGAAATTGGTTGTTTGTTAGTGCAGTCCCATTTGTACAAAGTTCTATTATTTTTGTATTGTTTCTTCTAATATTCAAGAAAGTACACTACAGCCTTCTTGGTTTCAACAAAGAAAATTAATACTCTGCACTTTTCATTCAACCAAAACACATCAGATTTGTCATATCTGATCTCACGTCAACATCCATGATTCTACATCTATTAATCCCAAGACAACCTTTCTGCAAGCCGATTTCAATGATCCAGTCTGTTATCTGAACACTTTCTTACACTATCTTTAATGTAAGAAACAGTTTCCATGCAATGAACATTCTTGTTATATAAACTTAATCAATATGTGTTTATCAAATAGAACATAAACATTAATATATAACTTAAAACACTTTATTCTAATCTAATCATATTAAATTAACAACTTTTTCATTAATTTTCTTAAACATTAGAATTGCTTCCAATATAACCATATTTTGATAACATATTTTATACAAAATTATTATATTCAAGATTTACTTCACAAAAAACTGTTCGAATACTTGAGCTGGCACCGGCATTTAAAGTTTCGCGCGAAAAACGTCTGATGTTTTTGGTGATTTGGTGCTGTGAATAACTCATGTTGTTTGTGCTAAAACACAAACGCACAAACACATGTTCATTGTTACTCCACTGTTAACAGGACACCGTTATTCAAACATATCCGCTAACACAACTGTTTAGAATTAATGGCGCTATCTATATTACATATAGTCTAAGATATATCCAAACCAAGAATGGAATGGTTTGACTGAAAATCGATATCATGGCACTTCCAACATCATTATATGTTAGTAAAGATTAGAATCAACAGGCTTGATGAGATCCAACGAAACTATTAACGTTAGTTTACTACTACGCGAATTCCTTCTCCACTTTTCTTAAACCCTACTCTTATAAGGAGTTCGATTATTAACGTTGAGTTTGAATAACAAGAACTCCGTCAAAACGCCCTGATCAACGATGAAACGGTGTTTCCTGGTTACGATAATGTTCCTCGGGTCTTCGAAGCGGAAGTCATCAAGATTTAGTTCTTATGGAAGGAAAAAAACAGCAAAAACAACATATATCTTGTGACTGCTGCCCTATTTTGTCATGACTTCCATTTCTCTCACTTTGCTGACTTACTCCCTCCCAGCATAGATCATGTCATGGGTTAAAATATAGATCTTTTCTGAGTTGTTCACTGATGTCAAGATTCAAAACACAATTTTATAAAGAAAACTTTGAAAACTGTTAAGATCTAATAAAACATCACTGATTAATGAGATATTAATCACTGTGCCAATCCAACCGAAGATAGTTTCAGATGTTTAAATATCTGTCCAATGAAAGATTTGTTTAAAATATTATATCAAACAGATATAAAAAAAAGCCTAAATACTCTTTCACTATCATTCAAAATAAAATGGAGAATGAATGATAAATAATAAAAATATAAAAAATCAATTATAAACGTTATGTTATGAACACGGAGTATGTCGAGTTTGCTTATCTTGAACCATGGTCTCCTGACTTGACAAAAATCAATGGTCAAACATCGATCCTCCACTTATCCTGATTACAAGATAATCAATAACATCAAACGCTGTCCTGCTGACAATCAATAATCACAATGAGTTATAATTATAAAGCCAATGCGACAGATTATTATATATTAAGAAAAGAACCTAATGATTTATCTAGCCCGTTTGTCGCTGAATAATGAATAACTTTATTTTACAAACGATTAAACATTTTCTTTTAGTTATTATAAGATGATTTTCTTACAAACTCTGAACGATTATTATATTAAAGATTCGATTATATTCAGATTTATCAAAACGTTAACAGAGGAATCGTCACTCCTGATATATCAATATTTGTAAGTTTAAGAAAAAGAAAAACGTTATGGTGAGTAAAGAAAATCAATACACCAAAATTCTTCAAAATTAGCACTTAAATTTATCCTTGAATATAGAGATAAACAAAATAATGCCTGAGTTTAATGCTGATATGCACCAATCATTGTCGTGCTTTCCTTCAAATTTTTCCTTTCACTTTTCTTTTCTATTTTTCACTATTTTAGTCTCAAAGATCTCCATCAATATAAGTATAGTCAACTCGCTTATGATTTTGTGCTTGGTAAACTAATTTACTAAATGACCCATCACAAGCAATCTTCCACTAGCATGGAGTTCCAAAATCAGGTTTTGATAGATCGAAGATTTTGTATTTGAGATAACAATGGGCTTACCTATTCGCTTAACTCATACTGGTGGAATGAATGATCGCTATGGCCCTTACTACCATGACAATATGAGTAAGATGTACAATTCATATTTGCCCACAAGAAATTCATTTAAACTGTGACTAAGCTTTACATTCTCTTATCTATTGGTACTTATTTTTTGGGTTAGGTTCTTTTATTTGAGCTTTCAAGTTACCATGAAAATAAAATTTTGTAAGGAAAATTATTTTTTCACGCTTTATTCCACTGAAAACATAGTGCAAAATCAAATATAATTAAAAATTCTTCAAAATTTTACATATATATAAATTTCTTAGTTCTTATATAATAGAGAGAAACAAATAAATAGAGTTTGAAGAAAACATATAGAATTAATTTATTAAGTTTAAACTTATTTTATATTTTCCTCCAAAAATTTTTTCTCTCTATTTTTTTTTCCTTAGTACTTTTCGGATTCCAAACAGAGTCTAGTATTTTCCGGTTCCAATGGAGCCTCACCAAAGGATGAGTAGGAAGAACACCTAGCTATGGGGTCTCTAGATCAGATCACACATGTTCATTCAAATGCTTGGTCCCAATGAAATTATTCTCTCTCATTAGCATTAGCATTAAACCAGTTTTATATGAATTATGTGACACGGGTGAGTGAATGGATTCTATCTCATAATGGACAAAAGGAGACCTTTTGAGATATGTTGAGGAGTACTCAACCCCAGAGGCTAAAGGGAGAGACGTTAGTCTTTGGCTTCCATCCCTATCCCGCCCCGATGATGTACCTAACTGAGCTTTGTCCCAAAAATAATCTTTTTAAAAAAATACCATTTAGGCTCCATTAACTAAACCAAAGATATTGGGACGCCCCAAATGTCTAGGATAATTTTTAGAACTATGAAACTATCTAAACTGACTCGACAAAGTTCAATTATACAAGGTGCTCCTATATCTCGATATCCAAAATTGGGGCTTTTTTACCCAAAGGCTAATTTTTCGAAATTGAACCCTCCAATAAATCATAAAAATATCCAATTTCACTAATCCATCTTCAATTTTTCCTAATTTGACCAGTTGGTGCCCAATTTTAGTTCAAACCTTTTCGGTAATTACCCTAAATGACACAAAAATGGAAAACTAACCAAACGACGTCCAAAATTTACAAACTTTATATCAACGGAAAGCCCAAGAGACTGTGAACATAGCAAAGCACTTTACCTTGGTCCAGTAAAAGTTGTCGCGGGTGGCCGGAAAACTCGATCCAACCGTTGGCCAAACTTGTTTTCACAGATTCAAACCCGTGAGGAATCAAGAAAAGGACCACGAGAATGAGTTCGCAGGGTCCAAAATGGGAGGGAGGTGTACTGGTCAGCCTCGAATGGTCAGTAGGTAACCGCGACCCAAGGTGGCTTTCTTCGCCGCCGCCGCGTCACCGGGCTCGATCCAGGAGGCCCGCTACGGCCGGGCCGTGAATTTTACCGCAAGGTCGCTTCGCCTCGCTCCTCCCTCCCGGCTTCGCATCAAGGCAGGGTGGCCTGAACGCCTCCCACTCCGCCAAAACCCGTTTGCCTAAAAACGGTCGAAACGACCCACCGGCCCACAAGTTTTTTGGGAATTTTTCTGTGGTTTCGAGTCGAAAATGAGTGTTTTGGGGCTGTGGTTCTATTTCCGCACGCAAACTAGGTTTATATATATCGCTAGGGTCGCTTTCGTGTAAAACCGAGGACAAATTCTCTTTGACACCGATAAAATACTGCTATTCAACTCCCCTGCCATAACTTTATCCGCTACTTGATTGGACGCTCAACCCGGTTTCAGAACTTCAGACGACGATAAGATACGAAATGGTGTCTTAGTCAACCCAAAATTATCCATCCTTGAAAAAGTCAACTTGGTCAAACTTAATTTAAACTTTGGCCAATGTGTAAAAAACTTGTATTATCTGCACGGTCACATGTGATCCCACATGGGTTTCAATCGCTTTGCTCTATGGCCCCGCTTTAATTACGTTTCTGACTACCTCGCCGCCTACGAGGGGCGGGGCGTGCAGCGTCTGCGCGGCTTAAGGAATCTTCTGTTGATGGAACTGCTATAATACGACCACCTACCTCACTTGTTTATTTGACAAACCTTGAAGAGTTATCAATTAGTGGATGTAAGGAATCAACCTCTAACTTCTAGGGGAGACACTTCCTATTATTGTCATTGCACAAGTAAAAATTTGAATAACAGAAATACAAGAGAAAAAAATATGACCTTGATTTTGAAAAGAAATATGCATAGCTTTAAATTAGTAGACTTATATTTTCTTTAGGTAGATAATTTATTGGGTTAGATTTTTTAACATTTAAGTAAAAATTCTCGAAGGAAAAATATCATATTCCAAAAGAGGTGATTTGAAGATAACAAAATTATAATTCTTTTTCTTTTGCATTGGGATTTCAAGATATTTCATAGTCTTATTAGAACTTTTTTCGCATTCTAAAAATACCTAAAGAATGCTATATAATAATAGGTTTATTATTCCATACAGACTTCACAAAGAACATATATCTATCCCGTTTTGTTTAAGAACCTCATCTTATCTTCCTCATATTTATTCAGATTGAGTTCTTGTCTCATGACCAAACATCTAGCAAATCCATCCCAAGTCTCAATCATTTTAATGCAGATTCAACCCATCCATCCAATCATAATATCTGCTCTCGTATCCAAAACCTTATCCATCCATCTGGTTTCAGATTTCGCCCGCAATCGATCCATCTAAAGGTCCGTCTGCTTTCAGATTCTATTCCCCTGTGGACCAAATCCCATTCTTTCATCCACCACAAGCTATGACTTTATTCTTGCTGCTTCAAATCTCATTCACAAACTTGCACTCTAAAAGTTGGGAAGAGCTAGTAATTTAAGCTAGTAATGATGTTTTGCTTATTGTTGGTTGTACCATCTATATTTTATCTCCATGTTCTCTCTTCCACCTTCTATATTGTAATAAATTTGGTACCAAATGATGTTATTATCTAGCAGTTAATAAACTATTATCCTAGTTCTCGCACGCCCAAACCCGAGGGTCCGTTTGACTACCCGCCAACCCGTGAACACTGTGATCGCTCGTGACCCGACATTGACGAAAACCCAGCCTCCTTTGTACTGTGAGCTCTACCCAAATACAAACCCGTGATATAATTGTCCCAAACAGCGCAATAGATCCAATATATCCACATATGCAATCACATGAGTAATAATGACCACTGGCCCACAAATCCATACTCATAATACATACTAACTATGAATCCAACTATATACCAAATAGTTGCAAGAGTTACAATATTTTAACTCTTATAAAATACATTTATTAAAATTAGACACTTAAATACATGTATATATCATCAACCAAAGCCACAACCCGGCTTTCTTCCAATCTCTCAACCTTGGGGACGAGGCCCCTCGCACGCCCCCCGTACTCAGAAATAATAATCTCGGCCGTGCCAGCTAATGCTCAAGAAATGAAATCGCCTAAGTGGGCTACTTCCAATCGGGGTCAGCAGAACGTCTAAAATAAACATACATTCAAGCAAATGCATGATCCTACTTGAACGCCTACACGACCAACTCCGGGATCCCAAGTCCTTCATCGACTCCCCTCTCACACTCGCCTAAGCCCCGTATGAGAATTATTATATTTATTTGCTCGCGACAACCCTCCGATGTATATCAATCAAGTAACCCGACGATTGATATTATTTGTTCGTGGACTACCCCGATGAATATCAATCGGGCAACCCGACGATTGATATTTTTAATTTGACTCAACTGATCAATTTAATATTTTTAATAACCCGAATCATTTTCTCAGACTCATCTCATGCACTCACTCCTTATACTCTAATGTGTTCCAAAGGCATGCGGAATACATGTATGCCAATTCCAAATACGCCTAATTCATGTGTAAATATATAAATATGCATATATTTACAGCAAAATTATTCACACAATCATGTCATAAATTCTCATTTCATACAACAAAATTAGCTCACTCGGGGCTAATGATTTAAACACGAAAGAATTTACTCGAATACTCCGATCAAACATATTAATTCAAAAATTATTTTTGAGAATGATCAAGCTGTAAATAGTGAAACCCTACATTATTCGAAAATTAAAATCATCGACCACTTAGTGAACCCACAATTCACACATCTTTAATCTTTCTTCATATCAAGCATACATTTTAATGCATAATTTCACACAAGCGTACTAATTAAAATTTTGGACTGTCACTGACAAAGAAAAAATCTTAAAAAAATTTCCATCACCCGTCCCAAGTTTCAGGATCGACGACTACCTCACGGCCTCATTCACCAAACATCGATAAAGTACTTAAAGAAGGAATAAACCCAAGTAGGAGAAACCTCTACCTCTGAGTTTGTCAAAACTCACAAACTGCACTCCATGCGAAGCCCCTCCGCTAGAGTAGCCTCTTCATTCCGAAGACTCACTGGCCTGATTTGTCAGAATCTGTGAGAGAAGCCGTGAGACCTTCTCTCTAAAAAACCTCCATTTTCGCTTTCGCAGTTAAATTACTAGACCTCCTCAAGCGGTTTTCACGTTTGCTTCTTTTGAATTTGAGGAGATCAAAACTATTCATTATCTTGTCCTTTAATGACTTAAATCAAATCCCATAATGACCATTACGTCCCTTCATTTCCCAGTTTTGACATTCTGGCCTATCTCACGCTCCATTTTCATCATTTACTCATACCACCTATGACATGAGTACTTGTTATATGTGACTTTCGTCAGATCAAACATTTTACGGCACCCGACCATGGCGTCTCGAAAACGTGTAAATTCGACATCTTTAATTCGACGAAATTTTACGCAGCATTAGATTTTCATGAGATCGATTCCAACTGAAACTGCTTTGTCATCCGAGATCTAGAAATAAATTACTTGATTTTAACCGAAATTAACACCTTAATCGAAATTACGTATTACTCTTTTCCGTAAATCGAATTTCTTGCCCTACAATTTTAGGTTTTAAATAAGTTTGCGCATTCTTTCAAAAAAGAAGTTGCAAATAAAAACTTCCAAATTGAATATATAGATGTGATCCCCACCAATCACTAAATTAAATGTGTGGATGTAGAAATTGTTGTTTTCTGATTTTATTTTTTCATTCTTTCTAAAATTTGTTTTTAAAAAGTTATATAAACATAAAAAATAATTAAAATAACATTTGTTGTAAAATATTATAAAAAGTAATTATTTTCAGAAATAATGGCTCCATTACAATTAAAGACATATCATGATTTGTATCTGTTATTTGAAACGTTATGATAAGACCTCCATCGATAATAATTTAAATGACCCAAAATTGGAACCAACTAAACGACATCCAAAATTTTATAAACTTTATATCAACTGAAGCCTAAGACTGTGGAACACAGCAGCACTTTACCTTGGTCCAAAGTTACCGTGGTGGTCGAAAACTCGATCCAACCGTCTACCAAACTCAAGCTGGGCCGATCTTCAAACTGAGGAATCAAGAAAACAGATCAATTTTTAATGAGCCCGAGGGTCGAAAATGGGGGAGGGAGGTATGGATCGCCCCGAAATGGCCGAAAACAGCAACCGGTTTCGCACCCAAGGTGGCGCCGCCGCCGCGTCACGGCCTCGATTCGGCGTGGTCCGGCCAGCGGCCAATCGCGGAAATTTGGCCGACAAGGCCTCGTGTTCTCCTCCCCGGCCGGCCACGCGGGTGGCTTCAAAGTTTCCACTCGCCAAAACCGCTTGGCCTAAAACGGTCGAACGACCCACCCGCTCCATAGGCTTTGTAATTCTTTCTGTGGTTTCGTGTCAAATGAGGTTTTGGGGCTAGGGTTCTATTTGGCACGCAAAACTAGTTTTATATAGATTTAGGTCACAGTAAAATCAAGATGCTTTGACACCGATAAAATACCGCTATTTGAACTCCCCGGGCTATAACTTTATCCGTTTTACTGACGCTCAACCACACTATGAACCTGATCGATAAGGCCTACGAAATGGTGTCTTAGTCAACCCAAAATTATCCTATCCTTGAAAAGCAAGTCAACTTAATAAACTTAGTCAAACTTAACAAATGTGTAAAAGAAAACTTGTATTTATCGGTACGGTCGCTACGTAGGATCCCCATACGGGTTTTTGGGACTGCCCGCTTCGCGGCCTCGCGCTTTTAATACAAGGCCGCCTGGGTCAGCTTCATGAGGGGCAGGGGCAGTGCTGGCTCGCGCGGCTTAAGGAATCTTCGTTGATGGACCGCTATAATACGACCACCTACCCCACTTGTTTATTTGACAAACCTTGAAGAGTTTATCAATTAGTGGATGTAAGGAATCAACCCTAACTTCTAAGGGCACACTTCCCTGTTATTGTCATTGCACAAGTAAAATTCAACAATGTAAAATACATAGAAAAAAAAATCGACCTTTGATTTTGAAAAAGAAACATGCATAGCTTTAAATTAGTAGACTTATATTTTCTTTAGGTAGATAATTTATTAGGTTAGATTTTAACATTTAAGAAACAATTTCAAGAAAATATCATATTCCAAAAGAGGTGATTTGGAAGATAACAAAATTATAATTCTTTTTCTTTTAGATTGGGATTTCAAGATATTTCATAATCTTATTAGAACTTTTTCATCTCAAAATACTCTAAAGAATGCTATATAATAAGAAGTTACACGGGGTAAAGAGACTTCAAACACCATGGAGCACTTATCCAAGCCAATTTTATGGAACCTTCATCTTTCTTCTTCTCTCTCTGCTTTAGCTAGTCGAGATTTCGTAGCTTTTTTGGTTCCTGCGCACTAAATCCCATTCAAAATCCACCTCAAGCTTTGCATTCCATTCCTGATGGACCAAATCCCATTCATCATCCACCACAAGCTTTTCATTCTGTTTTTGGTGGCCCAAATCCCATTCAAAATCCACCCTAAGCTTTGCATTTTATTCCTGGTGGACCACATCCCATTCATCATCCACCACAAGCTTTTCATTCTCGTTTCGTGGGTCTAAAATCCCATTCAAAATCCACCCTGCTTTGCATTCTATTCTGTGGACCAAATCCCATTCATCATCCACCACAAACTTTATGACTTGTTCTTGACGGCCCAAATCTCATTCACAAACTTGCACCTCCTAAAAGTCAAGAGCTTAGTATGGACGAGCCAATAATGATTGTTTTGCTTATCATTGGTCGTACTCATCTATACTTTACCTCCATGCTTCTCTTCCACCTTCTATATTGTAATAAATTTGGTACCAAATGATGTTAATATCTAGTAGTTAATAAACTATTATCCTATTTTAGGTTTTAAATAAGTTATGTATTCTTTCAAAAAAGAAGTTGCAAATTAAAACTCAACTGAATATATATATGTGATCCCACCAATCACTAAATTAAATGTGTGGATGTAGAAATTAGGGTTGTTTTCGATTTATCTTTTCTAGCTCACATCTAGCAATCAAACAAATGGGAAAGACAAGTCATAAGCCATTAATGTATCATTCTATTATTCCACATTAACTTACAGCTGTCAACGCGGCCTCTGCGCCTTTATTCCCAGATTTTCCACCTGCCCGATTTAAAGCCTGTAGTAATCATAAAAGGAATAGACATAAACGCCTTAGCCGCCAGAGAATAAATAGTTTGTCATTCAAGAACTTGGAGATGAGAAAACAACAATAGTCGAGGGAGAAAAATGAAATCAGAATTTCACAAACTAAGCCCTACTCTACGGGTTGAATTGTAGAAGATGAAGCGGTGCCATGTACTCTTGAGGAAAAAAAAAGATACAGTACGAGTTTTAGTAAGGGTGTATAACAAGCACTTACTTGATCTATATCCTCTAAGTCGAGGACACGAATATGCATGGAACTCCTTAGACATCATAAGAAAAATACATCAATTTTATTAAGAAAATCAAATATATGCAAATTTGAGATGGAGCATGTGAGAATGATATTAGTGAAATATCACCAAATAGTAGTTTTAAAGCATGGTATGGTTTATCGAGAACGTATCATTGAATAGTAAGTAATACTTGATCTGGGAGTAAATTTATTAGAGAATGAGCAATGGTGAAGTCAAATCCCCTCCAACAACCAACAATCCCCTCCCCCCCCACACACACCGATTTTTAATAGAAAATGTGGTTAATTTATTTGCCATAAGCTTTTTTTTTCTTTGAGAGATTGCTATAAGCATATAACATTGATACAAGTTTTTTCCCATGTTAAGTTGTTAATCAGGGAAGGAGTAACATAATAATATGGAGATTCACCTTCATGGTAAAAGGCGATTAAAGATCATCCATGTTCATTTCGATGAAAGTTGTGAGATATGTGTTATCCATCACACACTATCTTCATTTTTTTTCTATAGGACTCATCCACCATCTTCACACTCACATGCAGCTATTTGTCATAATTAAATTACAGATGGTATGGAATTTGCTATTTTTACACCCTTTCAATTAATTTTCCCTGAAACCAAACACATTTTCAAGCCTACATTGGCTTACTCATCCCTCTCATGCAATTACTGCTCACCAAATATTAAGTTTGTCACAGAATAGGCGTTGTCACATCCGTATACGCTAAAAATAAGAATTTATCATATCAACAGAAACGTGAGTAGACAGGTACTAGAACCAGCAATTAGACTGAAGCGTATTACATGCATATATGAGCAAGCTAGGGCCAAAATATTCCTAACTGATTGCAGATTTTGAATCTGACATCCATTTTTTTCATGTGAAGGTCGAAGAAAATGTAATTTTGCTAACAGCACTCGAATACTAACCTGAATTCAGACTAGCTGAGAGTACTCCAGAAGCCGCTGAATTAGCAACAGCATCATAGTGGGAAGTATCACCTCTTATCTACTCAAAACAACGATGATGGTTCATAGATTAGTGCCGTCAACATGAAAAAACAAGGCTCATCAAAGAGCAGAGGAAAACAAAAAATAAAAAATAAAAACACCCTGTCCACATGCAATGTGAAGTGAGACACAACAGTATGCATTGAACAGAAGAAGACTTGTTTCAAACAATCACATCAGGGTCATGTTAAATAAAGCGAGACGAGACCAGGAAATGATGATTTAAAATAATACATGATAGAATCCTAGAAAATAATTTGTGAAAGTAGCTCACAGGATCAAAGATAATTTTATAAGAGAACTATGAGAAGTACAACACATGAGCTTTCTACAAACATAAACGATCTGTATGCCAGCAAAGTATTCGGGCTCTAAATGAGAAGCTGACTAAAATGATTAATGTTCTACGCCATAGTTTACCAACAAACCCATTTTATTTTGTGTCCAGACGACCATATGCATGATGAGCTAGCATCATAACTGCATGACTCAAAAGAATGGAGCTGGGGAATATAACTGTATGGAATCCACCGCCTCATTCGCGATTAAGGCAACATCAAGGATTTGCCTTCCTTCGACAAAGGTGTTTTGGGATGGAGAGATCACTTTGTCCAACACCCTTCTCGACTGTTGCGACACCTTGGCGAGGATCTTATATAAGCTTCGCGGACTAATGAGCTGTAATCCTTCCATCCTCTACATTTCCTTTTTTTGGGAATCAACACCGGGGAAGGTAGCATTTTAAACTTCTCACAAATTTCCTTCTTCTCATAGAATTCCTTGAAGAACTCCATAGCAATGCTGCTCGCTCCAATGAGGACCAAAAAGCGATCGGAAGCCAGATCGCCTGGAACCTTTCACCATTGAGACCGACAATGGCTGTAGAGACTTCCTCCTCGAAAACGACTTCTATTGCCCGGCATCCTGCATTTCCTAGCTCCTCGAGAATGCTTGGGGAAAGTAGGGCCTTAAACCCACAGATCGACGGTTGGCCTTTAAACCACGAAAGAGTGAAAGAATGCATTCCTTTTATCAATTCAGGTTACACTATGATTGGAAAATGAGATGTTGTAGACTAGTGAAGGCTTTTTCTGAATCTGGATTTGTGGGGTCGACATGGACGATATCCGGGTTGCCAACTTCCGCCTTCTATATAGAGAGTTTCCCCAATGCGGGAACGAAAACTATAGTAGTAATAAGAAGTACAAATCTAATTAGCTTCAGAGCATCCATGTGTGTATGAATGTATGCAAGTTTTTTACATTCATTAAGAATGACAAGTCTCAAAATTTGTCATCTAAACATCAGAGGCCAATTGATGGGTGACTCAAGGGTTAATAATCCAATTCAGTTTAAAATTCAACTAACACAAAGAAGGACGAATGATACAAGACTTGAATCTAGGATCAAAACAAAATAGATAGTTTATACATTGCTGCGAAAAAGAAGTGTTGAATAAATATATGATTTAGGGAAAAAAATTAACAAAAATATATCTAACTCACTCATTGTTGGATTTCTTTATTGTTGTCTTTTGTTTCATGTACAATGTGAGGGCGGTTGTTAACAGGTTACAAAAAGCTTATTGAGTATTCCTGCTTGGCCACACTGAATGGGAGTAAGTGACATGCCTGAAGTAAAAATTGAGACTGCAAAATTTGTCTGATTTTCCCTTCTCCTTCCACAGTGAATATTTTTAATCACATGCATGTTCTATTTGTAGTTCAATCCTTCTGAGCTCTAACAGGTTTCCAGAGAAGGAATTGCAACTTCTGTGACATAATTGTGAGAATTAGAGAACGAACCGAGTAATCAACTAAAATAAAGGCTTTCAAATTAAGATATTAGGTACAAAAACAGTAAAAATCACTTTAAGACAAATTGCAAGTGGAAAGGCCTCTGAAAAGGCTGATTGATATTTTAAATGGTTATACTAAAATCAGTTCAAAAGGCTTCAACAAATCACAAATAAGCCTTCATCTCCACGACAGGTAAAACCAGTTGCACATGTTCAACAGTTAACATTCAAGTTTATATTCCTTTAACCGCATATAAATGCAGGCTTGGAAGGATTTTTCCACAGCTAATGAAACCGAACGTTTTTCACCACACAAAAGCATTATATTTTATTTTAGAAGCAAAAACTGGAGCTACTTTTCCCATTACTAATACTACTGCATAGGAAAAAGATTTGTACTGAAAGAAAAGAGAGGGAAATCCCAAGAAAAAACTACTACTATTGTATACTTACAATTGGAGTGTTCTTGAAGGCTGCTACCACAACTGCTGCTTCTTTGGATTGCCTCTAAACTATGCTAGTCTCGGGGGTTGAGGTGGGTGGGTTTTTCATCATTTTGATAATAGTGATACAGCATGCCATCAATAGTGCAAACCTGAGGAAACTTTTGAAAAAAAAATCCTAATTCCAAACTGAGAGGTTTCTGAACTGTGTAGCAGTTGAATGTAGAAACTTGACAAGGTTTTCTCTTTCAACTTCTTTCTCCCTCTTAAGTTCAAGATGACGGACCTAGAAAAAGAATCAACCCAAGGTAGTAAAAGTTCAGAAAGGATTAAATTAGTCCAGATACATTATAGATTATGGAAAAGGATAAACATGGAAAATGAAACTAATTGACACTATTGCTACTTTTAAGTTGACATACATCCTTGGAACTCTTCCATGGCCTTGTTGGGCCTATAGACACTTCTTATAGGAGATGCACTGACATTGAGCTTTATTTCATTTGTTTACAAAAGGAATTACCCACCCATTTTTATTTTTTTGTCAACAGAATGAAACTCCTCCAGTTATTTTAAGATAAATAAACCAGTATGCCCAACCAATATTACTTAAATCTTCTATATGACTTATCAAAAAAAAATCTTCTATATTACTCGTATAATTAAACTAGTATACTTTTTCTCAGGGTCTATGAAAAAAACCTAAATGTTGTTCTCATTTACTTATAGGCTACCAATAAATCATCATAAAAGAATTGATGCAAGATGTAAGGTTTCTGTTAAAATGAACATTTTTGGTCAAGTGGCCAAAATATACCTAAATTTCCTAAAAGAAAATTAATTTCAGATTGAACAGAATATAAAATAAAGGAGTCACAATAAACTGTTTCATTCTGTTTCGGGTTGCTTTGGCAATAACAAATGGATTTCACCTTTTTGTCTATTGAACAGTAAAAAGAGAGTTTTGAAACTTATGACAAAAATAGAAGGCATCATATAAGACAGGCATTCATTACTATTAAAATACACTCATTTATCAGACAGCAATTAATAACTATAGAAATGGGCTGATTGGGTGAGTAACATTGTTACCTTAACAAGACCTGTTGGGGATACACCTGTGTCTGTTATAATAACAAGACACTTGATATCATGCTCATTTGCATATTCATTTTGTTCGGTGAGGCTTGGATCAGATACATGAACAAACTCAGCCTGATGGACAGACAGTCAATAAAAAGTATATTAGAAAGTTGAGCATTGTAGAATTGCATCCTCTCATAAATTCAATCTCCAACCTTGATGTTCTGTTCCTGTAGCTCAGCAACTAGTTCCATGCGCTCTTCCAATAACCCACCTCCTCCTCTTGAACAAACAAGAACATTGATACCAGCTTCATTTCTGCACCAAAAAGTAAATCAACAGAGATTATTTTGTGGATCGTAACCATTGAAGTTAAAAGTTACATGGAGAAAAGAATAAGGAATATGAATAAGACAAAGATACAAAGAAGGTTGCACCTAAGTCGTCTAATATCCACAGAAGATTGCTGGATCACTGTCTCTAGGGCAAGGCTGACCCCAACAGCACCCGGTGGATTTGATTCCTGCATGAAAGAGTATGAGAAATCATTAATGTGGTAGTTACAATAATATCATAATCGTAAATTATAAAGCTTGTTGGTAAATGTGCATAATGTTCCAGTCCTGGAATTTGATACAGAAAGTACATGTGGAAAAATTGGCCTAACATTTTGGAAGAACTAGCAAACATACAAGACGTGTGGGATTGCCTACAAAAAATTGGGCATGTAATGGGACTTTTCAATAAAGCCGAGCCTCAATTATTCCAAGTAAGGAAACAAAGCACTAACAAAGAGATGTAGTCATCTCAAGATCATGCGACTAAAACAGGAAAGACATGTAACAAGAGGCAAGCACTTCAGTTAGGAGATCACTATTCGCATCCTCCAATCTTCCTTCTGCCCTAGACAAAACTTCAATTGATTGAATGCATGACAGATAAATGCTCATATAAATCTTTGTGATTAATACTGCATCCTAGAATAACATAACTCAACTAGTTCTGGTGCTTTAGGGTCATTGAAGCTTGTCATGATTGCACCAACTAATACAATTCACCAAGAAACAAAATCCAACACCAATCATGCTGAAAATTAGAACAAGAAAGGAAATTTCAATAGTATTGAACACAACATCAGAGATCAACCTAGCTATTGAGATAGAATTATGACACACTAACAACAGAGCTTGCAGAAGAACGACGACTTTTCAGTAAATTTAAATATCCCAACTGCCAGGGATCCCCACAGCCATGGGCGCGACAATGTCACTTGTAGTTATGATAACTTGTTGTAAGTGATGGGGGTGCTAGTGGTTGATGTGGTATAAGCTTTGGATTGAGGTTAGAGGAAAAAGGAAAAACCCCATAAAGGACTAGTAAGGGCAATCTCTTGGGGAATATAAGTGCCTCCTGAAAACCCCATTTTTGTCACATTATATTTTTAGGGACCCCAAAATCAGGTACTCTCTCTGCATATTACCCTGCAGAACCATGTAACTCCCACAATAGGTAAGATAACACTAAAAGGCGTCGGCATGCATTTTGAGCCATTCAATGATGTATTAATCTAAATTAAAAAATGGAATGCTAAAATAGGGAGCTAGCTAGAGTAGAAACATGAGAATTCATATTTCTTACAAACTTCACAAATAAAACAAAAATACCATGCTCAGATACAGAATTGTCAAGCTCAGAAATATATCTCTCCCAGCAGACACTATTTTTCTTAATATCATATGCAACAATGATCAACCATGTTGCTTTATTGTGTTTGTTTGATTAAACATATTGTTATAACATAACATGCATGAACACATATTGCACAAATATAATTATGTTCCTTGTGGAGCATTTTTATGTGTTTGAAGTAGTGTTTCCATGCACACATGACATTAATAGAAAAATGATAACTATTTAAAGGGAATTACAGATGCGAAACACAATTCATGAAACAGTTGATCATAGTGACTGCCAATTGCAAGCAATACTCCTTCTTTGAGTGATCCGGGGTTGTTCTCTTCCATTAAGTATATCTGCACAGAATAAACTTTAACTTGGTCATAGACCAACGATAGAAGAGCATGAATTCCATTTTGACAAGTACCTACCATGCAATTATGAAGAAATGAAACAAAGGAAATGTTTCCTTTGCTAGCATATGGCAGCTTGGCTCTCTCAATGTTGGTAATGAAGCTGCACCATTGTATTGAAAACCTAGCTATAACTTAGAAATTTTCATACTAAGTGGGTCAAAGTTCATGTATTTCACTGGGTGCTAGTCACCATGTGTGATATACACCTCTACTTGAGGGGGACTATTGATATCATAATTAGTAATGCTTAAAGGGAAGAATGTACATTTGTCAGTTATATTTTCCATTTTGCATGCATATATTAAGTAAATTTTGTCAACTAAGAAGAACAGGTCAGCAATATTCTTACTTCTCTTTCCTTTTCTCATTTTTTTTCTTTTCTTTTCTAACAAATAGTTGCACAATTCTAGGCAAGAAATAAAATTAGATGCTTTTGAGGGAGCAATGCAAGGTGTTTGCTTGTTGTGATTGATGGTAGAAAAATATAACTGAATCTCTGGTACCTGAAAAAATAAGTCCTTATGATAAGACTCTGTTGGGGGCATAAGGGCATTTATGGCTTTGTGTTGTTCGATCTTCAGACTCTTGTAGCTGAAAAGGTCTTGCCGAAGTTTATCCAAGTGCCTTGCGTGTAGGCTTATCTGCATCAGTATTACAAGAATTGAGCATAAATTCATTAAATATACATGTACATGTAAAACCCACAATAAAGATGAACATCAACATACCAGAAGGCAGGGCTCCCCTCAATCTAGGAAGAGCCTGGTCAACAGTTCCACAGAACCTTGATTCAACTGTTTGCAACCTATTTAGAACAGCTTCTACTAGATTAAGTTCCTGGAAAGAAGAGCAGAGTAAGAGCATAGATAAAAGCCACTTTAATTATATTATATTAAATTCATTGCAATGATTTTTACACCATCTCAATTCTGCATGCAACATAGCTCTTGACCTGAAGGACTATTAGCAGCACAAACACAAATCAAGAAGAACCTTTTTAATTCTAACAATAAAAGAGTAAATATCCTTTCTAGCTCCAAACACTGAGGAAGAATCCATTGACACATGTCATGTGACCATGGCAAGTGTGATGCATCAAGGCATGAGTTATGGTATATGCAATGGTTGGCATTATATAGATTGTGACACACAGCACACGCTGAAGCACTGATTATGTGCCATGACATTGAATATTTAATTATAGGAAGCTTGTTTTAAAAAAATAAGGTCTTTTAGCTCACATCACCTTAACAGCCATGGCAACACAGCTAGACAGCTTCAGTTGCCTTCATAGCTTAAGCTTTTCATAAAGTGGTTGTCTAACGTGATATCAGAACCTTGTTTGGTGAGAGGTCATGAGTTAGAGTTTCACCATTATATTTTTGTTTAACCAATTTATTAAGCGCAAGTGTAAGCCTTCCCAAAAAGGAGGCTACATGTGAGGGAAGTTGTTGAAGAGCATGAAATATATTCTGAACTCCAAATGTACAAACTTAAACTTTTAAGGAAAATTGGTGGTTTAACATGATTGACTGGAGAAAATGATCTTATGAAGAAAACACGTGATAAGGATGAATTTAGTCTAGCATTACATATTGAATAAAACAGAAGGACGAATTTAGTCTAGTTTTACATATTGATGATTACCTCTAAGACAACAAGTAGCTCATGCTTAGTACCAACACATCTTAGCAATCACTCAGGAATTCCTAGCTCTATAAAACTTTTATTATTTTCTTTGTTTGTCCCATGCTTCTTTATTTAGTTTTAGATCCAACATGAGGTCCTAAATAACAATGTACATCACATCTACTTAAGTGCTTCACATCTAGTTATGTTAGTGATTAAATTTTGAATGAATAGCAATCTTTCTACTAGTGCCTTTAATATATATAAAAAATTAATTCTTAAATTCTAAAAGGCATCCTCAATCATGAATTACATAGGATGGACATGAATATAGGACATGAAAGGCATCAAAATGAGAGATTAGCCATTTGTGAATCTGTTGAGAATTCTCCGATAATGGTGCCCAAGCTTTAGAGAAGCTGGAATAGGTGGAGTTCTATTAAAAGAGAAGCTGCAATGCAAGGAAGCAATGGCTGAACAGAATCAAAATTCTTGAGATCTCATTTGAGGTGGTGAAAGGAATGGCAATAAGCAAGGTCCTAGAGATGGTTCAGGAATTCTTAAGTTGGTTTCATTTTAGAGAAAGGATTCTTGTAGGCAAGCCCTTCAAGAAGGTGCAAGGAGGAAGCAGATTATAAGCTAGAGCTACATAGCAATGTCTGGGTCATTTTCTATTTGTGCTCATTTGCTCTCTAGAAAGGAGAATTCACTTTGGTGTGCCAAGAAGGTAGGTATCCATGGGGCTCAGTATTTTTGAAGTGGATTTAACAGGTGATGTGGATTCAGGTTGGAGGAGGGATGCAAAAAGTAAAATGAAAGCCCTTTGGATTTGTTTAACAGGTCTGTGGGGAAAGTTTTCAGATTAAATCCCAAAATTTGTTTCTTTGAAGAGGTGGGCTGTGATATAATTATTGGGCATAAATAATACAAGCAACAGTCTAGGTTTGCAAAACAAGACATGATACCAAGTCTTAGGCAACTATTTCTACCTTTGGCTTAAAAGTTTGACAAATAACATTTATAAACAACTAAGGAGGTTACTCTTGAAACCCACACTGGGTCTTCAGCAGATTGCTTCAGCCCACTCACAGAGCGGTTGAATGTCAAGTGGGTTCCTCTTGTGATCAGAAGAATCAGTCCTTGTACCCATGTCTAGATGGCTTTCTCCATCACATGGCCGCTAACATTGCAAGGCCCCAGTAGTGGCTCCTATGGGCTTTGATGATGCCATTTTTCGGTCTTACTCAATAATCCTCCTTGGATCATGTCACCTATTGCCTTGTTGCATCTGTGCATACCACATGCCTAGGAACTTTAGAGACTTGCTTGGCTTGTACCACATGTCCAGCAAGCTTCCTCAATAGCCCATTTCATACCCAACAATGGTGCATTGTAATTCCCTCATACCAGGTATCACACTAAGTGCCCCTCAACTGTCTTGCCCATCAGACATGATAGTATCCCAACTTCCCAAAAAGCTTGCAACTTGCCCTGCAATTTAGCCCTCTGTCCCCTTACCACATGTTTGCAAACATGCTTCATCAATCCACACATTTTTGTCCCTTTAACTGTCTCCAACCTAGTTAAATACCTTCATTTTTCATCCTTCTCAAGCCATCCCATGCTTGTCATGTTGCGTGGCATGTTGTTGCAACATCTTTCCATCCCAAGAAAGCTAACCATGCCTTAAACCTCCTCAATCTCCTCCTGACCTGAGTCATGACATGCATCCTATCATGTTGTAAGCACAAGGTGCTACCAGTTGTGCTTTTGTTTTGCCTATGGAGTGGTGAAGATGCTAAAACCAAACACTCAACTACATGGAGGATATAGAGAGATGGTTAGTTGACAAAAGGCTGTAATGTTTTTTTCTCTTTCTTTGTCTTTGAGCATATTGGAACCAATACATCCCTTGGACATTCCTCAATCTCAAGTAAACTGCATAAAATTTGTGTGGCTCTCTCTCTCAAGTAAACTTCATGAAATTTGTGTCCCTCCCTCCATTGGACATTCCTCAATCTCAAGTAAACTACATAAAATTTGTGTGGCTCTCTCTCTAAAGTAAACTGCATGAAATCTCTCTCTCTCTCTCTCTCTCTCTCTCTCTCTCTCTCTCTCTCTCTCTCTCTCTCTTATTTTTCTTTTTCTTTTCTTAAAAAAATAATTTTACTATTATTATATCAGGTGCTCAAACACACAAAAAGTCAGTTTAGACATACAAGAAAACATTAAAAAAGCACAAACAAATTACAAATATTGCAGGATTTTGGTTGTAGAATCCATGAGAAAACTATCAGTTAAATAGAAATCTTACTAATGTAGTATGTTTTAATAGCATCTATCAAATGCATAGGTATTTTCATCAATTTTTCACAAACCTGCTGAAGTTATTATCCTTATCCTTTGCCCATTTTAATTTCCTTTCAGGGGATTGAGGCCGCAAAGAACTCATCAAAGAGAGAAGCTTCATTAAGAAAATGGAAGTATCTGTAAGGTCAAAACTTTGCAAACTTAATAATACAACTCTCATAAGAATATCTAATAGATATACCTCTGCCACTTTCTGCCTATGCTCTGCCTTGATTCCTATCCAAGACCAGATAGCATCCAATAAGTAGCCATGATTTAGATGAATACTGCATGAATTGGAATGAAAGAAATGGGTTACAATGTCCATTGCCACCTGCAGATAAGCAAAAAAAAAAAAGAAAAAACAACAAATTCAGTAATATCGTATGATACCATATCAACCATAGGCACAGATCACAAAGACAACTGGTAAGACAATACACATATCTATGATTCCTCTATGCCAATTACTTGTCAAGGAATTAAAAACATTTCATGGATCATATACCAATCATTAATTTCAAATTACAAATGAGAATTGAATGATAAATACACTATGAGCTGAAATCATCATAGTCTAAGGTTCTAGGAAAGTTAGGAACTTAACATGATATTAGAACTCTAATTAGTCTGAGGTCCTAAGGGTTCGAATACTTCTCATATATTATCTAATTAATTATAATGACAAAGCCGTGATTTTTTTACTACTACAGCTTACCCACACCATAGAGCACCCAAATCCTAACATTTCATGTTCTATCTGTGATAAAAACTTGTGATGTTTGCTGCTATTGTTACTGTGCCTTTGATATGCACATATAGGGTCCTATCGATTATGAACCAAGAACCTTTTACAACCACACCTAACCTCTTACCTCTTGAGCCAAGCCTCAAGGCCCTTTCAAGCAAGGTTCAAAATCTTGACCAAGATCGGTACAGCTAGCCTAAGTTTTACCCATACCATACCAATACCCAAGTCATGTCGAAGAAGCCATATTTTTCGCAGAGAGAGAGAGTGTGTGAGAGAGAGAAGCAATTTTTGTCACAAAAAGAGATGAGCAATTTTGTCTCAAAGATATAGGGCCCAGCCCGGTGCGAGGAAAGAAGCGATATCTCACACGAGAGAGAGAAAAGAGAGTTGGTGTGAGGGGAGAGAGAAGAGGAGAGGTGGACTCACAGGGGAGAGAGAAGGTGGGGCGTTTTTAAAAAAAATCAAAAAAGTATTTATTTTAAACCTTATTAATGGTTTTATTTAGAATATATTTAATAAAAGATGATATTTACACTTTTAAATATGATTTATGGTTATTTAAAAAAAATAAATATTAAATTAAATAAATATGCTATAAAATAATTTTATTTATTTTTATTTAATATTCAATATGAGATGATAAATAAAAAATTTAAATATATTCCAATATGCTTTTATTGATAAATGAATAAATTTTTTTAATATTTATTGTTTCTTAGTTTGTGTATTTCTATGACAGTTTTAAAAACCCCCTGAATATTTTTGGAGTTCTTAACATAATAAAATTGTGTATCCAATACTAATCCGAGATACCAAGACCGATATGCCTTGGGACCTTCTAAGTCAATGACCGATACCGCAATTTTGAACCATGCTTTCAAGAAAGATGATAAATGAGCCTAGAAAGCAGCTCCCAACAATAGGAAAAATTAAATCACAACAAAAAAGCCAAAGATATACAGATTAAGGAGAAAGTCCCCAACAAAGTTGATGGATTCAACTTCATGTTTAGGCAACATAGACTTCTAGGCAAAGGAGGAACTAGACTAGGAAAAAGATTGACAATCCAAAGATGCGGAGAACATCTTTCAATGGATCTCTACTGCCTTACAAAAACCATGCTAAAATATGCACTGAATCCACCCACCTTTTTTAGCATTCTGAAAAACTAGAATTTTAGCCTCAATAACAAACCTATACAACTGTCACAGAAGCCCTAAAAACCTGGCCCCTATGGCCCTCAAGTTCACTTTGAGCAATCCTGTCTCTAGTCCTTGTGTAAACAGAGTAAAGGGATATATTTATATAACTGAGGAAATTTAGTTATTGGTTGGGTCTTGGGACAATGCTTGTACATATAACTAACCAACTTTGTTTAAAATGGAATCATCCTGAACTAATACTTTGTGCTTCAAAGAGATTTACCAGTTTGAAGCATGGTTTAAAATATTCCTTACATGAAAACTGATTTCAGTTTAATAACACCTAATCTGAAGCTGAAGCAAAATATTGAATGTCCTCTAATCCAACTTAGTTAAGCATTGTATTCCAATTCAAAATTACTCGCTGTTGACTAACCAAATTGCTCAATGGGTACCCAGAGTACAACACCAGCCACAACATCTAGTAACCAAAAAGGTATTGTGAAGAAGAGCGTCTTTGTTTCCACTCCAAGACCATCAAAAAATAAGATTTGTCAAACAGTTATAATTACAACTAGTGCCATTAAATATATCACAACTTCAGGCAAATCAACATATTAGAACCTTTATAAAATGAACCAGCAAACATCTAATTTGTAATCGAGAGGGTTAGAATGATTGGTTGATGAAAATATCATAGTACCTTGATAACCTCTGCCTCTGTCAGTGCTGTTGCACCTCCAATTATATCAAAATCTCCTATGTAAGAGAAATTCTATTGCACCTGGCTCATTTATACATCAATTTCAACTAGCAAGTCAATGGAAACACCATTTACTCATTTATTTATTAGATTCCACGGGTGAAGTGTGAATAGACTACACGAGATATAATGAGTGTCCTCCATGATGCACTTGCGAGGAATGATTTCAGTGGTGAATGACCAATTTGCTCTAGAATCACATGGAGATATCTCATATCTTTTTGAGAAAGATGATATCTATGACACGGAAGAAGACAATAACAAGGCTGAGTCATTCAAGCATCATATAAGTAAAAATATATCTATTGATAGGCAAACAGTGGCATACATGTGCAGAAAAAATGGAAGGTCCTCATCAAATATATGTAGTAAAGACATGATCAATCTCTGGACCTTTTACTTAATGAAACCATCATTACAGATGTTAACATTATAAAGAACAAGTCTGCTTAAACACAATGACTGCCCTTCCTATTGACTCCTAAATTAGTAAATACTAGCTGCTTCAAGAAAACTATGAGCCTCCTAGCAAAACAGAGTTGCGCACAAAACAAAGGTTGATACTGAGGAGAAAAAAAATGTTTCTTTAGCTAGAGTGAACTTTTTAAGGATGATGATGATCATTTGAGAAGACAACAATAGTTAGTGGAGCATTAGACACATGCCAGTCAGGATGCAAGAACAAGTGATGAATTCGAAGAAATATCATGATGAGCAGATAGTGTGGGCAGCCAGCAAAGTTCACATGGGCCCTTAAAAATGGGTGTGCAAGAAAATGAAAAAGAAATGGAAAAAAAAATCCAAATATTTTAGGAGTACCGTCATTCCTGCCACTATGATAGAGAGGAAAACAACACCAGCATCTACCTAATGGAAGCATCCACATTATCAGCTAAATAAAAGAGGGGTGATCCCAAAATGGTAAGACAGACTATGATATTACCTTCAGCAGCGTCTTCTCACTCCATCAAAGCAATATTTCAAATCATTATCTCCTGACCTCTCCAAGAGGTGACAACAATCTCAATGGTTCACTAGATATGTTACCACATCAAACTATCTCCTATACTTTCCACGAAGATGCCTTTTGATAATTGCTTCGCAAATTGGCAGTGAGTTGGCCAAGTTGATATGCGCTTCTCTAAGGTTCCTTGCCCAGCTAATCAAATCTGCAAACCTGTTAGCTAAGCAAGTTTGCGAGAAACTTCCATTTTTCCCAAAGGATAAACTAAGGGTGGAGCAGGGTCATCTCATTAACCCATGGGCTCATATTCATGCGAGAAGAAATCATTTTCCATGGTGCGTCATACCAAATATTTTTTCTCAAAAACTCAATAAATAGGCTTCATTTGAGAGGGCCAGAATTCGTTTTGGAAGCTTCAATTTTTAATTGATTAATGCCAATGTATTACAGGCTTGAAGGGCATCATTAGAGTGTTGGGTTTAGTCTCCTAATCTATTTAGGATTCTTTCCCTTGCACTCTTTAAGTCTCTGGTGGACTCTAACTGTTTCATTTTTGCCCTAACACTAGAGTATAAATATGTATGTTTCCTCCTTTGTAAATTAATGAGAATACAGAATTGTTTTTATCTCAACATGTTATCAGAGCCATAGAAGAGTTTGGGAATATTAGGGTTAGGGTTTCGCCGTATGGTCAATTTCGACGACCCATCCAACGACTGAGCCTCACTCCAGACATATTACAATCCTTGCAAAGCCTCTCGGGAGCCACAACCACCATAGAAACAACTCGTCGCTGGAAAATTTTTCCTGCGAGGTTTTCCGGTAACCCTTACTCCGACACGTGGACACTCCACCATGATCACCGGAGCCTGAGCTCCCCACTGATGCAAAAATCTCCGACATCAGGTCCCTCATGCGCCTCCAAGCGCTGCAGTTGTCCCTCATGCGGCCCGTGGCTACTTCTCTAGTCGTCGGACTTCACCACCTAAGTCGCTTGTCGCCAATCTACAAGCCTATGTCCCTGGTTTTTTGATCCAACACCTGCATTACCCTCTTTTGTCCATTTTTCTCTCCGACAGCATATACTTTCAGATTCTTTTTTTTATTTTTCGTCAAAGTCCAACACCACTGAAGCCCCTCTCACCATCTGGAGTTTTTTTTGTTCCTTCCAAAAGTACTGATTCCCTTACCTCTGTTAGTTTGCTTCTTTCTATGGATGTTATGCGCTCATGGCCCCTTTTTCAGTTGGATATCAAGAATGTCTTCCTTCATGGTGATCCCGCCGAGGAGGTTTATATGGAGCAACCGCCTAGTTTTGTTGCTCAAGGGGAGTCTGGTTTGGTATGCAAATTACATCGTTCCTTATATGGTCTCAAACAATCTCCTCGAGCTTGGTTTAGTCGGTTTAGCTCAGTGGTTCAGGTGTTTGGCATGATTCGAAGCACAGCAGACCATTCCATTTTTTATCATCATACCTCTGCTGGATATTGTATTTACTTGATTGTTTATGTGGATGACATTGTCATTACAGGCAATGACCAGGATGGTATTGGCTTCTTGTCTGCTACGTGAAACACGGACAAGACTTGGAAACTCGATTATTTTCTGGGCATTGGGGTGTAGCTCAATCCTAACCAGGGTAGGTTATTTCTTGGAAAGAAGTATACTTTGGATATGTTGGCGGGGACAGCTGGTAATGTTAAGACTATGGCTTCCCGCTAGACACTTTCGGATGGATCAAATGTCAAACTTGTACTAGGTCAGGGGGAGCCTCTACGAGATCTAGGGATATATCAACGACTTGTAGGTAAACTGAACTATCTCACTATCACTTGGCCTGACATTTCTTTTCCTGTAAGCGTAGTTAGTCAGTTCCTACAATCACCTTGTGATAGCCATTGGGATGTTGCAGTTCGTATTCTCCGTTATGTCAAAGGTACACCAAGTCAAGGGGTGTTGTATGAGAACAAAGGTCATACCCAAATTGTTGGCTACAGTGATACAAACTGAGCAGGCTCACCCACAAATAGACTTTCTATATTAGGGTATTGTGTGTTTAACTTAATATCCTAGAAGAGTAAGAAACAAGATGTAGTAGTCAGATCTAGTGTTGAAGCCGAGTATCAAACTATGGCCTTAGCAACATGTGAACTCATATGGTTTAGGAAGGATGAACAAATGAAGCTTATATGTGATAATCAAGCTGCCTTGTATATTTTATCTAACCCAGTTTTCCATGAGAGGACGACCAAGCACATCGAAGTGGATTGCCACTTTATCAGAGAGAAGATTGCATTGGGATGCATATTCTTAGTTTTAATCGACTCTAATGACCCGATAAGCGGATATGCTTCACTAAGTCTCTTAGAGGTCCTAGGATAAAATATATATGTAACAAGCTTGCTTTTGACCTATATGCTCCATCTTGAGAGGGAGTGTTAAGGTTTAGTCTCCTAATCTATTTAGGATTTTTTTTCCTTCTCTCTTTAGCTTCCTAATTGGACTCTAACTTTATTTCCTTTTTTGCCCAAACACTAGAGTATAAATATGTATGTTTCTTCCTTTGTAAATTAATGAGAACACGGAATTCCTTTTCTCTCAATAGAGAGGACTGGAATTTAATTGATTAGTACCAGCGTATTACAGCCCTACACACTAATAGCAGTTCCCCTAGGATCGATGGCTTACCATTTAAAAAAATGGGCAGCCCTATGCCTCTTACTAGATCCAAACAAATTGCACCCATCTTGGTCTCTACCACAAAATACACTAAATTGGAATTCCAAAAACATAATAAAAATCTAACCCTCTCTCTCTCTCTCTCTCTCTCTCTCTCTCTCTCTCTCTCTCTCTCTCTCTCTCTCTCTCTCTCTCTCTCTCTTAAAAATTTAAAAAAATTCAAAAGACCAAAATTTAAAACAAAAGAAATACCCTGAGAATAAAAAACATCACAAAAGTTAGATGTTTTAAATGTGGTCAAAAGGGACACATAGCCCCTAATTGTAAAAACAAAGTAAATGTTTTATTAGATAATGAAGAAGAATATTATTCTGAGAATAATACTTCGTCTTCTGAAACTGATAAATCCCAAACAAACTCTAAAAATGAAAAAGAATTGGAAAAAATAGAAAATTGTTTATGTCAAGTAAACATGATAACTGCTGAACAAGAATTGTTAATTGAAATGATAGACAAAATTGAAGATAAAGAAGTCAAGGCAAAATACATAAGAAAAATTTTAGAACAACAGAATACAAAGCCTAAACCAAAAATAAATTTATCCAATTCATATCAAATGAAAGATATATTTCAATATTATAAAGAACACCTGCTGACTCTGAATTTGCAAGAAGAAGTAAAACAAGTCAAGCTCGAATAAATGAATTAAAAATTACTCAAAACTTAGGAGAAAGAATAACAAGTTTAGAAATCCAAAAGAAGAAATAACGAAGAAACAAATGAAGAAGTTGAAACCTTTATACATAGTATGACTATAGTACAAAAGCTTGCAAAGATGTTATACAAAATAACTTTAAAAATCAATCACACAATTCGAAGCGGGTTTTAATAATAGCTTTGATTGATTCGAATTTAAATTGTATAAGAAGGATTAATTTCCTACTTGTATATTTTGCTTGGCTTCTCAAAAATTATCATGACTAGTAATGATCCATTGAAGGGTTCAATGCAAAATACCCTGGTCATATTTGCAAAAATGGTATTTGTATTAAAACTTCATTCTTACTAATAAAAACATAGAATCATCAAATTGTTTGGGAACCCACTTTCTAACACGACTTTATCCTTTTCAAATAGATAATAAGGATTAAAACCAAATATAATAATCAAAAATTCTCTTTGAATTTATAAGAGAATAGAAGTTAAAGAAATAAATCAAGAGTTAAAGACTTTATTTCTTTATTGGCATTCAGCATAAAAACAAAAACATGTAAAATTTCTTCCAAAAAGAGATACAATATAAAAGAATGAAGAAAATTTACATTACGGAACTTCAGAAAAGAATAAAAATGTTAAAGAAAACAAATGAAGAAAATCTTTGTTCTTCTATACCAAATACATTTTGAATAGAAAACGACATATGGATTTTCATTACCATATGAAATTTTTAATGAAAAACAGAAATTCCAACAAAAGCTAGACCTATTCAAATGAGTCGAACTCTGGCAGATGTGCAAGAGATTAATGATCTCTTAAACAAGAAAACTAATAGAACCAGTCATTCACCATGGAGTTGTGCATTTTTATGTCGAAAGCGGAACGGAAAGAGAACTCGAGTTAGTGATAAATTACGAAACCATTGAATAAAGTCCCTCTGATGGATTTAGGTATCTATACGCACACAATAAAAGGATTTTGATTGAAAGTTTATATTACGCTTGATCTTTTCAAAAATTTGATACGAAATTTTGGTTTGTGAATCCAAAGCAAACGAGGCGGTACAAAGCGCATTCACGAGTTCATTTTGGACATTATGAATGGAATGTAATCGCCGTTTGGCCTCAAAAATGCCCCTTAATTTCAAAATATGATGAATGAAATATTTAATGAATACTAGATTTTCACATTTGTATACGGTGATGATGTTCTGCATATTGCACCGAAGCTCTCTTCAGGGAGCATTTCAAACATTTAAAAATTTTCAAGAATTGGCGAGATAATGGTTTAGTTATTTCTGCAACAAAAATAAAATTGTTTCAAACAAATATTAGATTTTTAGGATTTGATATTCATCAAGGTCAAATAAAACCTATACAAAGGGCAATAGACTTTGCTAACAAATTTCCTGATGAAATCAAAGAAGATAAGGCTCTGATTACAAGGTTTCTAGGTAGCCTAAACTATGTGGCTGAGTTTTACCCGAAACAACAGGATTGATTAAGCCTTTTCAAGGTTAAAGAAAAACCGCTTTTACCTTGATGCGGGGAACGCATACCGGGTAGTCAAGCAGTCAAATCTCAGGGTTAAAGGGAACTGCTTGTCTGGTATCCTTCACCTAGAGAAGCCTTTCTATCATGAGACGGATGCGCAGTATAGGATATGGTGGAATCTTAAAAACAAGATTTTCAAAACAAAATTTCAATTGTTGAATTTCACTGCGGTGTTTGGGAGTGGTCCTGATTGAACTACTCAGCGGTTAAAAGGAGATTTTAGCCATTGTTTTTATGCATTCAAAAATTCAAAGTGATATTTTCAACAAGAATTTCTTTTGGGATTTAGTTGATTGCAAGTGCAAAAATATTGCAAAAAGATGTTTCAAAATCTAGTTTCAAAGCGATTTTTGCCGGATAGCAAACTATTTTATCTGTTTTTGACTTTGAAATTGGGTATCAAAGGATCTTCAAATGTTTTACGATTTCCTTTCACGGGAATTTTACGGGGAAAATGAGCAAGCAAGCGAGGATCATCAAACCCACTTCAAAGGCCTCTTATGCGAGTAGAAAAAGGCCTCAAACTTCAAATCGCAGTTTTGGGGAAAACCCTCAGCCGCCTTTTCAAACTCCTCGAATTTGCATACGAGCAAAAAGAAACAATTACTTCTCCAAATTCTAGAACACGATCATATATCGGTTAAGGAGAGATTGAACAAATAAGATTTTCAAAATGAAAAGTATTTCATTTTCAACGAAATACTCAAAACTAGTAAGTTCTGCAATTTTATCCTAAATGAATCTGGTGGAGTTCAAATTTCCCATGTCATGAACCCTGAGGGTAATGACATTGCTTACTCAAAATGCAAAATTTTGAAAGTCATAAATGAAAAGGACTGGGATCAAAATATTTTTACTCATAAAAGGTTTTCTGAACACTTTGATCCTCGAGCCTTTTTGATTTTTTTATGATTACAAAAATGCTTGAGTACCATACTTTTGATATCGGGCCAAAAACTCATTCTGGTTTTTTTATTAGTTGAAAAGTTCAAAAAACTTTTCCAAATTGGTTTCGAGGAATGGTGGCTTCTTACGGGGCTAATCCATATATTTTACTGCACGAGAATGCAGCCAGCTTTGATTATTTCAAAATCAAATTGTGAAACTTTTTCCTTAATACGGAAATAGTTATTCACTTTTCTTTTTTTGTTCTCAATTAAAAAAGTCCCTTGGATTCTTTGTTGGGATTTTGTACCCACCAATCTCATCAAGCCCATTCCACCCCAGTACTTGGCTGGGAATTTCAAAATTAAATGGTGGGCAGCTTTCAAAATTTTAAAGTGGAAGCCTTTGATCTTTGTCAAAAATGGTAAAAGCCAAGCCTAAATTGAAAAAAAGCCTTCAGCAGGTACTGTTTGGTCCGGCCTTTGCGGGCCCGATAACGAGGAAACTCATTTCCTTGGTCGGCGTCACGGGGCTTATCTCAAAGCGGGTGTGGCCCGAAGCATGAGAACACTCTCCAAACTTCTTGACTGCGAGACTTCGGATGAGATGGCTTGACCCAACCTGACCTTCCTCCCGGCAAAGGCTGAAGACATATTACTTCCACGGCATCCTACCCACTCCCTTGAGTAAGGAGGATATCAACATTTTCAAAAGCCTTTGTCTCAGAGAACGTACAGGCTCAAGAATTCCAAGAAATCAATTCTACATGTTATCCGACGGATTCCTTTGAAGAAGAGTGGAAGATATGGGGATGATACAAATGGTGTGGCGAGTCTTCCTTGAAAGGAAGGGCGACAAGCGGCTGTCCCTACTTTCAAAAGCAAAGCTCCACTTGCAATTAAAGACAAAGTTGCTGACACAAAAGCAAGTGACTCTTCAAAAAGCAGGTGACTCTTCAAAAAACAAGTGACCCTTCAAAAAAGTAGGATAAGATTCCTTCCTTTTTAAAGTCACATGTGATCCACTTTGTGGACGTCAAAGTTTTATTTCAAATCCAAAATTTCCTATATAAGGAGGTTTGATCTCCCTTAGCTAGACAGGATAAGTTTTAGAGTGAGATGGAGAGCTAGAGAGAGAAGCTCTGAGAGCCTTGTATCCAGCTTATCACTGTTAAGCTTTCCTGATCAAAAGCTTTCAACAAAGTTTGTAAGTTTTCAAAGTTCAATAAAAGTTTACTTCAAATTTTCAATACTATTCTCATTTTGATTCAATTATTGCATACTATTTGCATGTTTGTTCAAATATCATCAACTTCAAATAGTATATCAGGCTGGAAACCTCAAACCTCCTGAACCCACTATAGTGGAGTTTCAACAGGAAACCCGTTGATACAACGCCGCCGTACTTTTGAAGAATTTCAAAATTTCTGTTACTCTGCTCAAAATTTTAATATTTACTGTTCAAATTATATGTTCAAATTGTTGTTAGAAGGTCCTGCGTAGATGTGTCCCTTTTGACCACATTTAAAACATCTAACTTCTTTTTTGTGATGTTTTTTATTCTCAGGGTATTTCTTTGTTTTAAATTTTTTATCTTTTTTGAATTTTTAATTTTTTTATAAGGTAATTCCCTATAAGGTTTTGATTTTTTGGAAAATTGACTAGGTGGAATTGGCATTTGAATGTATTGAAACAGATCTAAGTCTTTTTAGAAGCTTTTAGGTCTTTTTTGAGTTGGAATTGGAGTCTTAGTTGGGTACACAACTTAAGACCTTCATGTTTCACTTCACTTATGATTTCTCCATATGAGAGATCATCATAAGGAATTTTTCCTTGATATTTATCTCTTAAGGATTCTTGAATTTTTGCAGTTAGAGCTTTTGGAAGTCCAAATAAAAATCTTTCTTTCCAATAAGAAGCTACAGCATCGATTCCCAGTCATAACTTTGGCTAGAAACACATCATGTTTACCATTTGGAAATCACTCTAAGTGTTCTACACTTTAGATTTTGTAATATTTCGATGTTCTTTCACCACCCAAAACCTCTAGGATTTCCAACAAAATGTTTTGTTATGGTATGAATGAGGGTTATAATAGCGTCTTGTTCTCCTTCTTCATTGACACTATTAAGAATTAAAAATCTTTCTTTTTGAGTAAGAAAATTTTCCCACCAGAATCTTAATGTGCGATGAACCACATGTCAGGAAATGGCGGAGCTGACATTATGATCTTCACCATCAAGCAAATAGCGATTCTTTGCCATTTGCATTTGAAGAACAATTAAATTTCGTATTCGGAAAGTCCATCTATATTCGAGAATATATTTCCGCAGTTAAGTATAGCTATTTTTGTTTCAAATGACTTTCTTCAAATTGTAAATCTGGAGGTGTAGGCCTTTGATAAAAAAATTTTGATCTTTGATGCCAAGTTTTTAATCTATTAATTTGTTCATCTTCTTTATCAGATAAATTATTTATAGGTGTATTTGAAGCGGAGGTTTACATTTGAGTTCCATAAAAAATTTGTTGATCTGAAAGAAAAGGAAGGATCTTTTATCCCTATTGAATTTAGTTTTTGTGTTAGAATTTTTATCAAATCCTCATTGTTATTATATCTTCCTAGCTTCAAAGGTTTTATTGGTTGAAACATAGGATTTTCAGTAATCTTTTCTTTTTTAGGTTGTTCTGAAGTATAGTTTTTGGTAAACATTTTCCTTGATTCTATTTAATTGAAAGGAAATTGTTCCTAAAATTTGATTTGAAAAATTATTTTGTTGTTGAAGACCTTTTATGTCTTTTAATTTGGTAGTTCTATTTTCATCATCATTTGAACTTATTTGTTTGAAAGGTGAGGCTATTACTTCAACACCTTGGACTTTTATTGTTATTTCTTCCAAAGGAGGATGAGTTGATACTATCTTCTTTTCAGAAGTAGTATTTGACTTCCATTCCTTTTGGAACATATTTATTTGTGAAAAAGGATATTTTATTTGATTATTTGAAGCATAAATATCAAAATATGTGAACATTGGAATATTCATTTTACATTGTTTCCATGATTTGATACCATTGGTCTCTAAATTTTTCTTTTATTTCTTTTGATAATTTAGAGAAAAACCATTCTCTTTTTTCTTTATGTTCTTCAGATTTTGCTTCTTTTCTTAAATATTCTTTGTCTATTTCAAAAATATTTTCTGCTGTCATCATGTTGAGCTGAGAAGGCTCATCATTTGGTGACATCATTTGAGAAAATGTTGGAGATCCATCACGAAGAATTTTGAATGTTAGTTCATTTCTTGTATATTTTAAATGCGGGCTTAGTAGATGAATAGTCTACTTCTTCTAGATTCCAAATTTGACCCAATTTATTTGATCTTCTAGAAGGAGTTCTAATATCTAAATAAGAATTAGAAGACCTTGCAGAGTATGATCTTGTTAAATTTTCTTTTCTTGGTTCAAAGTTTATTTGAACATTTCCTTGTCCATCTTCAATTATGGATAAGAGTTTGGGTTGTTCTATTGGTTTTGGGGCTAGAAGTTGTTTGAAATTCCATTACGAGGGTATTGTTAAACATTCGAGGAATTGGTTTTGAATTATATTTGATGAATTTTTCTCATTTCGCACCAAATTAATGTTTGATCTTTTGGTGAAGACAAAGACGGAGTTTAAGGTTGACTCTTTTGAGGTCATTACTTTATAGTATATAAGTATACTATAAAGTATATTTACGAATCTAGGATCCATGTCATAATTACGAGTTTGAATGTTTAGGGTTAAGGCTTTGTAGTGCTCTTATCATTCATACGATCCCAACTCCCAGGTTTGGATAACGAGGTGAGAAATACACCGGTCAAAGGATGTATTTGTTTCATTAACCACTAAAGGAATCTTGGAATTTGTTATGTCTTGCATCACGCAGGACATATCACGTATAGGTTTATTCTTAACTGTAGTTAAGGAGTTTAGGCTAGCTACGGATAGCTCCTATAGTGCAGGATTTTGAACTTGTCTTTTTGAATTTGCTCTAGATCCTTAAGATGCAGAGTTCGATAGTTTGTTTGAACTTCATTGAATGTGTATTTTCAGAGATTTTGATTCTATAATCTTTTTTGAATTCAAAAGTTCCTATTTTATATAACTCTTTGATATTTTGTTTTGGCATTTCCCAATTTTTTATGTACTGTTCCCAATCTTCTATAGAAACAGAAAGTTTGTTTTCAAATTGTTGGGTATTTTCTTGTATTTGTCTAAGTTGTTCATATCTGGATAGAACTGAGTATTTGAACACTAGTACCTACAAATTTTTAAGATAAATTTGACATTTTACCTTTCTGAGTGGTGGGTTCTAACATTTAAGAGGGACCACCACGGGACCACGAGCCTCAACAGGATTTATGGCTGACCAACGGATACACTGGGCTGACCAACACTAATTGTGGGAATCACAATTATTTTGAAAGAATATAAATGCAAATTTAATCAAGAATTTTGTAAGAACTTGGCTCTGATACCAAATCTACGCAGGACCTTCTAACAACAATTTGAACATATAATTTGAACAGTAAATATTAAAATTTTGAGAAGCGGGAAGTATGAAATTTTGAAATTCCATCTTCAAAGTGCCGCGGCGGCGTTGTATCAGCACGGGTTTTTGTTGAAACTCTCCACTGTAGTGGGTTCAGGAGGTTTGAGGTTTCCATCCTGATATACTATTTGAAGTTGATGATATTTGAACAAACATGCAAATAGTATGCAATAATTGAATCAAAATGAGAATAGTATTGAAAATTTGAAGTAAACTTTTATTGAACTTTTGGCTTACAAACTTTGTTGAAAAAGCTTTTGATCGAGGAAAGCTTACTTGATGATAAGGCTGGTCTGAGGCTCTCGAGGCTTCTCTCTCTAGCTCTCCATCTCACTCTAAAACTTATCCTGTCTAGCTAAGGAGACAACCCCTCCTTATATAGGAAATTTTGGATTTGAAATAAAACTTTGACGTCCACAAAGTGGATCACATGTGACTTTAAAAAGGAAGGAATCTTATCCTACTTTTTTGAAGGGTCACTTGTTTTTGAAGAATCACACTGCTTTTGAAGAGTCACTTGCTTTTGTGTCAACAACTTTGTCTTTAATTGCAAGTGGAGCTTTTGCTTTTTTGAAAGTGGGGGACAACCTGCTTTTGTCAGGTCTTCCTTTTGAAGGAATCCAAGACTCTGTCACACCATTTGAATCCCCATATCTTCCACTCTTCAGTGAATCTGTCAGTGGATAACATGTAGAATTGATTTCTTGGAATTCTTGAGCACGTAAGTTTCTCACGAGACAAAGGCTTGCAGAAAATGTTTGATATCCTCCTTGCTCGAGGAGTGTAGGGGATCTTGCGTAGCACATGTCTTCATTTCTTTGGAGGAGAAGGTTGTCTTTATTGTTGTATGCTGTCCTCATCGTCACAGTCGGCGGTTGAGATGTCTGTTGCTTGGCTTGAACTGTTGAATAAGCCGCATCTGGCTGAATTTAAGAAGAAATAAAGTTTCTTGTTATTGGGCACAGCAAAGAGTACAGGACAACAATTACCTTTGAAGTTAGAAGGCTTTCAATTTTGGGCTTTAGGCTTGATCCATTTTGACGACATCAAAGGTTTAGGTTTAGCACGAGAAATTTTGAAAGCTGCCCACCATTTAATTTTAAATTCCCTTGCCAATGCTTAGGAATGGGCTTGGATAGAGATTGGTGGAGTACAAAATCGACAAGAATCAGGGATCATGAGTGAGAACAAAAGAAAGTGAATAACTATTTCGGAAGGAAAAAAGCTTTCACAATTTGGAGTTTCGAAATAATGGCTTTTCTTGATTTCGAGAGCGAGAAAAATATATGGATTGGCTCCCGGAAGAGCGCATTCCTAAAACCAATTTGGAAAAGTTTTTTGAACTTTTTCATTCCAGTTAAAAAACCAGGAATGAGTTTTTGGCCTGATATCAAAAGTATGGTACCAAGCATTTTTGTAATCATAAAAATCAAAGGTTTGAGGATCAAAGTGTTCAGAAAACCTTTTATGAGTAAAAATATTTTGATCCCAGTCCTTTTCATTTATGACTTTCAAAATTTTGCATTTTGAGTAAGCGCAATGTCTGCAGGTTCGTGGCGTGGAAATTTGAGCCCGACTCCGTATCTCTGAGGATGGTGAAGTGAACTTACGGGTTTTGATGTTTACCGTTGGAAATAAATACTTTCATTTCAAAAAAAATCTTATTTGTTTGAATCTCTCCAGAAACTGATATATGATCAGGTTCTAGAATTTGGAGAAGCAATTTGTTTTCTTTTGTTTGGTATGCAAATTTCTGAGGAGTTTGAAAAGAAGGGTTGAGGGTTTTCCCAAAGAAACTTGAAGCGATTTGAGAAGTTGGGAGCCTTTTCATAGCATAAAGGCCTTTTTGAAGTGGGGTTTGATAGGATCTGGCTTTTGCTTGCTCATTTTCCCTGTAAAAATTCCGTGAAAGAAATCGGAATTAAAACATTTGAAGATCCTTTGATAAATTCAATTTCAAAGTGAACGAGATAAAATAACCTGCCGTCGGCAAATACATTTTGAAACTAGATTTTGAACATCTTTTTGCAATATTTCTTTTGCACTTTTGCAATCAACTCTTAAAATAAATTTTTTGTTGAAATTTGTTTTTCATTAAAATCTTTTTCATATGGTAATGAAACCATATGCTGTTTTCTATTCCAAAATGCATTTGGTATAGAAGAACAAAGATTTTCTTCTATTTGTTTTTGAATATTTTTTATTCTTTCTTGAATTTTTGCTGTTAGAGCTTTTGGAAGTCCAAATAAAAATCTTTCTTTCCAATAAGAAGCTCTAGCATCAGTTCTAGTCATAACTTTGGCTAGAAACACATCATGATACCATTTGAAATCACTAAGTGTTCTACACTTTAGATTTTGTAATATTTCAGTATTTCTTTCTACAAAACCTCTAGGATTTCCAACAAAATGTTTTGTTATGGTATGAATGAGGGTTATAATAGCGTCTTGTTCTACTTCTTCATTGACACTATTAAGAATTAAAAATCTTTCTTTTTGAGTAAGAAAATTTTCCCACCAGAATCTTAATGTGCCCCGATGAACCTTGTCAAAATGGCGGAGCGAAGCGTATGATCTTCTATCAGAAAATAGCGATTCTTTGCCATTTGCATTTGTGAAGAACAATTAAAATTTCATGTTGAAAGTCCATCTATATTCCAAGAATATATTTCCACGATTAATATAAGCATTTTTGTTTCAAATGACTTTCTTAGTGTAAATGCGGAGGTGTAGGCCTTTGATAAAAATTTTTTGATCTTTGATGCCAAGTTTTTAATCTATTAATTTGTTCATCTTCTTTATCAGATAAATTATTTATAGGTGTATTTGAAACACAGGTTTCTGTTTCAGTTCCATTTAAAAAATTTATTTGATCTTTTGAAGAGGAAGGATCTTTTATCCCTATTGAATTTAGTTTTTGTGTTAGAATTTTTATCAAATCCTCATTGTTATTATATCTTCCTAGCTTCAAAGGTTTTATTAGTTTGAAACATAGGATTTTCGAGTAATCTTTTCTTTTGGGTTTGTTACAGTATAGTTTTATTAAACATTTTCCCTTCAATTCTATTTAATTGAGAGGAAATTGTTCCTAAAATTTGATTTGAAAAATTATTTTGTTGTTGAAGACCTTTTATGTCTTTTAATTTGGTAGTTCTATTTTCATCATCATTTGAACTTATTTGTTTGAAAGGTGAGGCTATTACTTCAACACCTTGGACTTTTATTGTTATTTCTTCCAAAGGAGGATGAGTTGATACTATCTTCTTTTCAGGAGTAGTATTTGACTTCCATTCCTTTTGGAACATATTTATTTGTGAAAAAGGATATTTTATTTGATTATTTGCGGCACTTAAATATCCAAAATATGTGAACATTGGAATATTCATTTCCATTGTTCCATAGTTTGATACCATTAGTCTCTAAATTTTTCTTTTGCTTTCTTTTTTGATAATTTAGAGAAAAGCCAGATTTATATTTTTTCTTTATGTTCTTGATTTTGCTTCTTTTTTCTTAAATATTCTTTGTCTATTTCAAAATATTTTGCTTTGTCATCATGTTGAGCGAAGGCTCATCATTTGGTGGCATCAAGACTTAGAAAAATGTTGGAGATCTATCTGGAGAATTTTGAATGTTTGGTTCATTTCTTGTATATTTTAAATCTGGAATAGTAGAGGAATAGTCTACTTCTTCTAGATTTAAATTTGACTGAGCTGTTGATCTTCCCAGAAGGAGTTCTAATATCTAAATAAAATTCCAGAAGACCTTGCGGTATGATCTTGTTAAATTTTCTTTTCTTGGTTCAAAGTTTATTTGAACATTTCCTTGTCCATCTTCAATTATGGATAAGAGTTTGGGTTGTTCTATTGGTTTTGGGGCTAGAAGTTGTTTGAAATTCCATTCTGAGGACTGTGTTAAACATTCCCAAGGAATTGGTTTTGGAATTATGACTGTTGAATTTTTCTCATTTGCTTGCCAAATTAATGTTTGATCTTTTGGTGAAGACAAAACGGAGTTTGGGTTGACTGCGGGGTCATTCTTTATAGTATCTGTATACTATAAAGTATATTATTCACGGATCTAGGATCCATGTCATAATTTTGAGTTTGAATGTTTAGGGTTAGGCTTTATGGAGTGCTCTTATCGTTCATGGTCCCAGCTAGGTTTGGATAGCAGTGTCTGCCGGTCGAAAGGATGTATTTGTTTCCATTAACCATAAAAAGGGAATCTTGGAATTTGTTATGTCTTGCATCACGCGAACATATACATATAGGTTTGTCTAACCCTAACCTGGTTAAGGGTTTAGCTGCTACTTGGATAGCTCCTATATGTAGGATTTTGAACTTGTCTTTTTGAATTTGCTCTAGATCCTTAAGTCTAAAGAGTTCCAATAGTTTACATTTGAGAACCTATTGAATGTGTGTATTTTCGGAATTTTGATTCTATAATCTTTTTGAATTCAAAAGTTCTATCTTATATAACTCTTTGATATTTTGTTTTGGCATTTCCCAATTTTTTATGTACTGTTCCCAATCTTCTATAGAAACAGAAAGTTTGTTTTCAAATTGTTGGGTATTTTCTTGTATTTGTCTAAGTTGTTCATCTATCCTGGATGAACTAGTATTTGAACAAGTTCTTACAAAATTCTTGATTAAATTTGCATTTATATTCTTTCAAAATAATTGTGATTCCACGATTAGTGTTGAGTCGACCAGTGTATCCGTTGGTGACCATAAATCCGGTGGTCGGTGGTCGGTGGTGAAGGGTCCCTCTAAATGTTAGAATCCCAATTACTGTAGAAAGGGTAAAAATGTCAAATTTTATCAAAAAACTATTAAAACTGCTTTGTAATTATGATTGATTTTTAAAGTTATTTTTGTATACCATCTTTGTTTTTGTACTATAGTCATACTATGTACAAAGGTTTCAACTTCTTCATTTGTTTCTTCTGTTATTTCTTCTTTTTGGATTTCTAAACTTGTTATTCTTTCTCCTAAGTTTTGAGTACAATTTTTTAATTCATTTATTTGAGCTTTGATTTGTTTTACTTCTTCTTGCAAATCTTGTAGAGTTGCAGGTTCTTTATAATATTGAAATATATCTTTCATTTGATATGAATTGGATAAATTTATTTTTGGTTTAGGCTTTGTGATACATTGTTAAAATTTTTCTTATGTATTTGCCTTGACTTCTTTATCTTCAATTTGTAATACATCATTTCAGTGGCGCAATTCTTGTTCGACCGATTATCATGTTTACTTGACATAAACAATTTTCTATTTTTCCAATTCTTTTCATTTTTCGAGTTTGTTTGGGTTATCGGGTTTCGAGGAAAGGCGAAATATTATTCTCGGGAATAATATTCTTCTTTCGATATCGATAACGTTTCTTTGTTTTTTACGATTAGGGCTATGTGTCCCTTTTGACCACATTTAAAACATCTAACTTCTTTTTTGTGATGTTTTTTATTCTCAGGGTATTTCTTTGTTTTAAATTTTTTATCTTTTTTGAATTTTTTAAATTTTTTATAAGGTAATTCCACATAAAGGTTTTGATTTTGGAAAGGTGACTGAGTGGAATTGGCATTTGAATGCCATATTGAGAACAAAAAGATCCTAAGTCTTTTTTAGAAGCTTTTAGGTCTTTTTTGAGTTGGAATTGGAGTCTTAGTTGGGTACACAACTTAAGACCTTCATGTTTCACTTCACTTATGATTTCTCCATATGAGGGAGATGTCATAAGGAGCCCTCCTTGATATTTATCTCTTAAGGATTTCTTGAATTTTTGCTGTTAGAGCTTTTGGAAGTCCGAATAAAAATCTTTCTTTCCAATAAGAAGTTCTAGCATCGGTTCTAGTCATAACTTTGGCTAGAAACACATCATATTACCATTTGAAATGCTAAAGTGTTCTACACTTTAGATTTTGTAATATTTCAGTATTTCTTTCTACAAAACCTCTAGGATTTCCAACAAAATGTTTTGTTATGGTATGAATGAGGGTTATAATAGCGTCTTGTTCTCCTTCTTCATTGACACTATTAAGAATTAAAAATCTTTCTTTTTGAGTAAGAAAAATTTTCCCACGGAGATCTTAATGTGCCGATGAACCTGTCCAAAAATGGCTGGGCTGACATTATGATCTTCACCGTAAACAAATAGCGATTCTTTGCCATTGCATTTGACGAAGAACAATTAAAATTTTAATGTTCAGAAAGTCCATCTATATTCCAAGAATATATTTCACAGTTATTATAACTGTTTTGTTTCAAATGACTTTCTTCAAATTGTAAATTTGGAGGTGTAGGCCTTTGATAAAATTTTTTTGATCTTTGATGCCAAGTTTTTAATCTATTAATTTGTTCATCTTCTTTATCAGATAAATTATTTATAGGTGTATTTGAAACAGAGGTTTCTGTTTCAGTTCCACTTAAAAAATTTATTTGATCTTTTGATAAAAAATTTAAAACAAAGAAATACCCTGAGAATAAAAAACATCACAAAAAAGAAGTTAGATGTTTTAAATGTGGTCAAAAGGGACACATAGCCCCTAATTGTAAAAACAAAGTAAATGTTTTATCAGATAATGAAGAAGAATATTATTATGAGAATAATCTGCCGTCTTACGGCCCGATAAATCCCGAGTAAACTGCGAAAATGAAAAGAAGTGGAAAAAATGAAATTGAACATGTCGATAAACATGATAAGCTGACGAACAAGAATTGTTAATTGAAGCGGTAGACAAAATTGAAGATAAGAGCAAAATTTTAAACACAACAGAATACAGCACAAACGAAATAGAAGACTACTCTAATTCATATCAGAGAAATGAAAGAATATATTTCAATATTATAAAGAACTGCAACTCTGGAGCTAAGAGAAAATAAACTAAATAAAAATAAATGAATTAAAATTGTACTCAAAACTTAGGAGAAAAGAATAACAAGTTTAGAAATCCAAGAAGAAATAACGAGGGAAGAAACAAATAAAGTTTGAAACCTTTGTATAAAGTATGACTATAGTACAAAAACAAAGATGGTATACAAAAATAACTTTAAAAATCAATCCTAATTACAAAGCAGTTTTAATAGCTTTGATTGATTCAGGAGCTGATTTAAATTGTATACAGGAAGGATTAATTCCTACTGTATATTTTGTAAAAACTTCTCAAAAGAATTATCATGACTAGTAATGATCCATTGAAGGTTCAATACAAAATACCACAAGGTCATATTTGAAAAATGGTATTTGTATTAAAACTTCATTCTTAACAGTAAAAACATAAGTCATCAAATTGTTTTAGGAACCCCTTTTCTAACACAACTTTATCCTTTTCAAATAGATAATAAAGGATTAAAAACCAAATATAATAATCAAGAAATTCTCTTTGAATTTATAAGAGGAATAGAAGTTAAAGAAATAAATCAAGTTAAAGACTTTATTTCTTTAATTCAACAAAAACAAAAACATGTAAAATTTCTTCAAAATACACTAAATTGGAATTGGAATTCCAAAAACATAATAAAAATTTAACAACCCTCCCTCCCTCCCTCCACAAAACAAATCCTCAAGCCTATCGCAGTTGCCCTTACCTTCAACAAAACTCCCCATGATTTGCCCTTTCGATGAATCAAGGTTGTTAGCAGACAACACCGCTGTAACCCATGACTCTCTTTTCTTACAAAAGTAGAACTAGACAGATAGAAATGTTTTGCCCCACTAATAGTGCAAGAGAACTTACCCTCTGACCAATCGAAAAGCCTCTCCTTTCACCAAAGGTGAAATCTACGAAGGTGAACCTGCCTCAAAGGCTCAGAAGCCTTTGTCAAGTTGCCCGAGTTAGAAACCTTAACCTTATTTAGTTGGTGAATGGGCCTTTTAAAAGCATTACACGCACCACTGACCACATATGGGCTTTAAGTGTGTGTAGCTTTTAACCTTAAAGAGGAAGGGCTAAAGAACTAGAGCAAGGTCTAACTCTATGAATATGTTGTTTTTCCTCAATACCTATCACAAATTCATCAAATAAAACAACTTAGAAAATGCTTTTTCTGTGCATGAACTATCTGTGTACTTCTTTGTTCAGAGCATGTGGAGCTAACCTGATCCTGCTAAGAAGATATATCCATCAATATATCTTATGAATATTCTTCATAGGAACTTCCATTTATAAGACCAAGAAGTGATCCTATACTACAGAATGTTCAGAGCAATTAACATTTTAAACATCCAATAATGACTCCATGTCACAACCATTTTTTAGGAGGCGTTACCACTTCATCATACATTAACCTGTTTATAGATGTTTTGCAATATCTTCAGAACACCACAGAAATCATTTGCAATCCCCTCAATAGAGCACTGTCTCCTTCAAGACATCTCAGGCCCTTCCCAAAACCCTACTCTCAGCTGCCTCTCCCCACGCTCTTTCAATCAAATACTCAATTAAAGTATCCAGCCAAGTACAAAAGAAAAAAGTTCACAGAGAAGTAGGAAACGACCCATCATCACAGTCAATAGCAGAAGGGTGAAAGCCACCGAAGACATGTGGACTCTACTGCACCCTCACTGTTGGAGATGTCTGAAAGGATAAATGAAGAGAACAACATAAGTGCCTTCAACTTCTCAGTTCTTCTGTCTCCAAGAACCAAAAATATAAAAGCCTCCATCTCCATCAAAAGGTTAAAACTCTGTGACTTCTTGTTGCTAAATTTTCTTCTCAAGATTAAGGGTTAAGTCAACAACTACCACTTCTTTCAGACTATGAAAATTAGCCTGAGGTCGAGCATAGCTCCTAATGAAGGAGCTATTGGTAAATTACTTCTTAAGGAATACATCCTGATTTGACAATCACAGCTTTCTTTCCATCTTTGTTTCTTCTCCTCTTTTTTATCTTTTCAAGCAAACATTTGATTTGTTTTCCTTTCTCTCATAATGATATTCAGCGTCCATACCCATCTTGAGATTCTAATAGGTCTTAAATCATCAAATTTTTAAGTGTGAAGGAAAAGATGTCCAAAGAAATAGCAAAGTAGGCTTTGATTATTCCCATCACCTCCATGCCCTTTAAAGAGGGACCAGTCAGTCTTCACCCAACCATTTTAGCTACAAAACCATAACAAAATTGAGCTCAAAGTTTCCATTTAAAGAGGTCAAGTTCTTGAAGTCCGGGCAGGCTAAACAGTTGAGCAAACCTATCTACATCCATCAAAATGCAACTGCCTTGTGGATTCATCTAAAGCTCTTAGCCATGTCTATGTGGATAATGAGGAGTCACCACTTGTGAAGAAAGCGGTTGTTGAAAAGAAATCCTGGAGACAACAGGATCCTACAAGGTCAACAAAAGTAGAGGAGACTACTAAACAAGAAAAGGCCCTTGCTATAGTTAAGCTAACGCACGGAATGCAAATTCCTTGAGCATGTTTTTTTTTTTTTGATATATAAAAAAAGAAAATCTATAAAAGGGGACTAAAAAGCCCAGCCCCGAGGGAGTATACAGGGAGCATACAACACCCAAAATCCTTGAGCATGTTCACCCAAAATACTTACCATCAAAGACAATATAATGTATTTGGTGAAGAACATGCAGAGCAAAACTCATTTATTTAACAGTACCTGATTGGTCATAACCCAATTAACAAAGGGCAAACGCAGCTCGTGACAAAGCTCAATCATGTCCCCTCCACGGGTCAGTAGCTTAACAGTATTCCTTCAATCATCAAACAAAAGTAATTGACTAGAACTAAAACGATAAAAGAAAGAAGGAGAATCAAATGGAATGATGATAACAAGGAGTTTGACAAAGGAACCTGCTAGTTTGTGGGCAATCATCCAACAAACGAGTCGATTTTAACTTCAGATGCTTTGCAGTGAATGCCTAAGCACTTCCCTTGTGACCTCACTAACATAATCATGAGTTCAGTGTCTGTATCTGTGTGCACTGGATAGAGGATGTATCACCTCAACCAACCTCAATCTTCCAACACGGTGGAGATTTTCACATAACATTTCTTTGTCCATGCATTAACAACTTTATCATAAACACTTGTATCCTCTGAAGTCTGCATTGTTCGTAGAATATCTGCACATATAGGGAAAACACCAAGCAAAGGCACATAGGAGAAATAAAAGATACAGATAAATCAATCTGACAATAACTAAGAACAAGCAAAATGTAAAAGGCATAACAAAGCCTTTTTATGTTTCAATTTCATTTCCTGATTTGAATTTCCCTCCATTTTATACTGCATAAAACATCAACAAATAGCACACATTGAAGCAGTACAATGATTCTCAGAGGAAATGCAATGAAACTTATCACTCTTATTCGAACAAAAATATATATATAAACAACAAATGAGACCAAGACACAAAACCTACAAACCTATACAAGTTCTTGAACATTTCACCAGAGTAAGGCAACTAAATTGATTATCTCCCCAAGCTTTTTTGGCTGTTTCAAGAAACAAACAGTATTTCCATAAAACAAGCACCAAGAAGTCTAACAAATCTGTTCGCCACAATACATTCACTATAAATCAGATCAAAACAGGAAGAAGTTATCCACTCTAGAAAGCAAGGTTAGCTCTAGAAATTTAAAGTGGTTAGCTACTATATCAATTTTGAGAAATTAATAATCCTCTGTAATAGAAATCAAAACATTTAGCTCACCGCTTGCTAACATTTCCACCACAAGATTAAATGAGGAATGCCCTAACTCTGAAGCGATATAAAAAATTTGGCTAAATCACCCATCAATTACCATGAGCCCGTTGCTTCTTCAACCAAGATGTGATAAATGCCAAAAAAATATAGTTTGATGGATCCTTATCTTTGACTAACTTCAAGCCTTCAAATGATGTTAATCTCTGCCTAATGGCTAGACCCCTTCTAGCATGTTTCCTCAACTCAAATCCACTTAAATAAGATGAGAACCCAAAACTCATTTTGAATACAAATATAGATATTGTTTTACTTACTATCTAGCAACCTTATTCCATCTGTGGGAGAAATGCATGTTGTAAAAGTTCTGTGGCAAATAAGACGATTAGTGGACTTGAACATCAACCGCTGCAAAGGGATGCTTGTTCAGGAAATTCAGCAACCCGAAGAAGGAGTTCTCCCTTCTGTTTCAGATCATTAAGACAATGCCTCTCTCCATTGCATTCCCAAGCGGGTGCCATAGTTCAAAGAACACAACTCCTAAGCTGTACATGTCAGCTGCCATCCTAGATATCTCAGCAAAATCACATGATATAATATTTGACAGATAAATAATAAAATAGCAGGTTCGCAGCAAGGCAGCAACAAGACTTACTGGCTGAGTCAAGAATTACATGAAAAAATGCTACACGCTCCAGTAAATCACTTACCTTTTCATCAATCTTTGGCCACCCTTGCTCGATTTCTGGTGCAGTATAAAAATAGGTACCAACTTGACCAGTACGATCAATTGATACTCCAGTTGTATCTGGAGGGCCACTTGGATCCTGATCCAACTGCTCCAACTTCAAAAATTTGGCTGAGACAAACCAAAGGAAAAATGCACATTATAATTCTTCATAAATATAGCTAAACTAAACTCGCAAACATGCATGAATGACTTCAAGTTGCTCCTCACATATCTTCACCCAGAATATTCTCGGAGGATATTGTTTATTAGGTCTCTACCTGATTACGCTTATAACTGTCAGCTAGTGAAAATGTATAGCACATCTTTTTTACCTTGTTTCTAAATCATGTATGTGCCATTGTATCATAGCACATAATGGAATGTGAACTTATCTTTTTGGCATATTGCGAAATGGAGGAAAACATATTTATGCATCTATAAAAGACAGACTGCAAGTGGTATGACCAGCTTAGTAAGTCAGTAGCAAGTAGTTATAATGATATTATTCACAAGAGTTTTTTTCTCCTTTATCTTTCTCTTTATCAGTTTCAAAATAAGTTATGCTAAGCCATTACATAGTCATGTATATCAACTTTAAAACATGCCATGTACCATTTTTCTTTTTTCCTTTTCTTTTTCTTTATCCTCCTTTCATATTGTGTATCATAAATGCTTTTTACGTATAGATATATAAAACACATACATATATAATGCAAGAAAAAACCCAAAATAGAATAGTTATAAACATCACTCACCAATGTAGTTGCATTAAACCATCAAATATCTTTGCCATTTTCAATATACTTGAAAACCAATTTCCATGTTTTAAATCATAGGTATGCAATAAATAAATAATAAAGCCTTTCCTGAAAGCCTCACTTCCAAATTCCAAGTACCCAACAATATAATAAATAAATAAATATTTATAACTATATATATATATATATAGATATGCTCAAGTGTGTGCCTTGTGCCTTGTTTACACCTGGGTGTGCCTTGTACCTTTATATATGTATACACACACACACAAAGGCATATGTGGACTAAAGATGATCAATAGAGAAAAAGGAAAAACCATAGTTTTTAAAGGTGCAAGGCACACTTAGGTGTAAAAATCTCCTATATCTTAGAGGCACACACTTGAGTAAAGTGAAATATGACTTGGATGCATATCAATTTTATAAAATATGGTTCAAAACTAATACAAGTAATTAAAAAAATAAGATTCCTAATATTTAAAAGAAACATTCAATAAGAAATAATATAAGTATATAATTTCAAATATACAATTAAATTTCAAGAATAAAAGTGATTAAAAAGTAAGTGAGAGTCACCCACCAAAGCACACTTCTCTTCTATAAGGCCCATGCATTAACAAGTGAGGCAATATAATTAAGGGAGTGGATTGCATCATCTCGAGCAAATCTATATCAAGATCATCCTCATAATCTTTCAATACATTATTTTCTTTTTTTTTAACTAGAAAAAACTAAATATCTTTCAATAAATAGAAAGATCGAGAAGGAAGGGGCGTCCTTCCACAATGTACAAAGCGAGTTATGGCATACGAGAAAATACCTATGAGTTTATAACATGTTTAGGGTATAAAATAAATTAAATTGTATTTTTCCAGCGTTTAAATTGCTAAAAACGAAAAATGATAAAAAATAAAAATAAATAAAATAAAAAAACCCGAAAATTTTACAGGAGTCAGATAAATTTGATAAAAATGTCAAATGAGGACCCAATGGTCATAAATGAAAAAGAATAAATGCCAAAGTCAGAATATTGAGAAGTGGAATGTCAAATAGGGAGAATAGGAGGTCTTTAATGCAAAAATGAGAAAAGATGATTAAAATGTGCTAGCCAGAGCAACGGCCTTACATAAAATGGGATAAGACAAAAATTGGTCTTGAAGAACTCATTTTGGGCATTCACATTTGACTGGGCTCTCACGTTTTGAGAAAAGGGAAGAAACACTTGTTGGGTTAATTGTCCCTAAATTTGGTCCAAAGGTTTCTTGTGAGTAAAGTGAAGGAAAGAAAGAGAAGGAAGGAAAAGAAGAAAAGATTAAAGAGAGCTAGGGTTTCAAATTATAAGAGAATCAAGGTTAAACTCTTCCCCTAATTCCATATTTGTTTGTTTGGGGTTGTATTGGGTTAGGTTTCAAATTGTATTGTGGTTTGGATTGGTGTTAGGAATTTTGTATAAAGGAAATGTTGGGTTTTAGGGAATCTTGGTCAAATTTTCAAAAACTCATATTTTGTTTGGCTATAACTTAATGATATTTCGTAAAATTGAGTGATTCAAATTTCTAGGTAAACCTGGAGCTTCTAAGAGAACAAATCTCCACGAAATAAGTGTATCAAATTTGGACCCCATTGGACCTAGAAAATTCGTAAAGTGAGGCTCACATTTTGAGGTCAATTTTGGTTCGGTTCGATCTGATTTGGTGTTTCAAAAGCGGTTTTGGTATTTAGGCCGGAGTTTCACTCAACCAAATTGAGTTATTCAAATTTCTGGGTAAACTAGACTTCTAGGATAACAAATCTCCCTGAAATAAGTGTATTCAAATTTGGACCCCATTAGACCTAGAAAGTCGTCTAAAGGAGCTTGTTTTTGGGCAAATTTTGGTTATGTGTTGAAAATAGAATAGTCCCGAATGTTTAGGACATATCTGGAGCTTCGGTGCTCCAAATTGGATGATTCCAATTCCTGAATAAAATAGATTTATATAGAAACAATGAACTTAAAGAAAGTTGGGTAAAATATGACTCATTTGTTCCCAGAAAAATTTTACAAGTGAAGGTGTGTTGGGTAGAAAACAACCCTAACTAGAAACCTAAATAAGCCAACTGATATTGTTCTCTAATTGTGATGGATTAGGGGTTGGCAACGAGGAAAACCCGAATTGAAGTCGAGATTCCGAGGATAGGAATCGAAGTGCGATGACCTTTTTGGTTCGTTCTCTATTCTTCTCTTCTTATTTCAAGTATCAAAATTGTTTGCATATTATTGAAATGATTTTCAATAAAATTGCATATTGATTTATATTAAGTGATTTGAAAATTGATTGTGAAATGGTGCCATGAAAAAAAATTGCATGAATATTGAAATGTCTTTATTTGAATATAAATGTATATACCACTGCTCGTAAATTTCTATAATCGATTTTTATGCCCTTAATAGAATGTTATCCGTCATATTCGATTGGAGATAGATTGGTATACGATAAGGGTCAAACTAAGCGATCACGTGAGCAGGCTTATAATGTAGTGTCACTCGATCCATGCCAGTGAGGCAATTAACCGGTAGTGTTCCTAAAATAATTTTTATAACCGGTGGCTGACCAGTGAGACCGTATTGTGTTATAAAACCTTTTATACCCGACTGATCCAGCGGGATATACGATGATTCCGTTATCACATATGAAAACATTGGCTAAATTCGTTTAAGGGCAAAATGATAAGAATATTTGTGAAATGAATGATTTGAGTTTTGAATGAGTTATTACACATGAAAGTGCATATTTGGAATAATCAATGAATTGTAAATGAATGTATATGAAATGAATATATATATATATACACGTATTGTATTGCATTGATCATTCAATAAGGTTCAAAAGCATTGTTTTAGAAAAGTCGCATGATTTGTGTTAAAATAAAATGAAGAGAAGCTGTATAAAACCCTTAGCATGAAAATGCTTAGCAGCGTTATTTATCATGTGGAAATGCCAAGAGTGAGCAGATTTTAAAAGAAAGCAAAAGCTATCTAATATGAAATCATAAATGATGAGTGAAATAGACAGTATAAAATATTAAACATTAAATTATTGAAATAATGAAAATTGAACTCTAATAAATGTTTGTAAATGTTTTTTATATTTAAAATGGCTTATAATGTCGTAATGTATAAAGGTGAGAAATTGAGCAAATGGGCATATAATGCCATATTGAATGAAAATGTGTATTGAGAACAAAATAATGGGCCCCCTTTAAGTTAACGTGATATATACGTATATATTTTCATAAGGATAATTATCCTTTACAAATGAGTATTTGAAATGTGTTTTATTGAGAAAATGAATTGTATCAGGATTCATAAAAGAGAGGACCGCGTCTTAGATCTGGTTCGTACTCCGGGTCAGGTCGGGTACTAGGGCGCGAGCATTCCTCACAGATCACAAGAGAACCAACTCCTTATGAGAGGCCATCACAGTTGAACACCTAAAAAAGTCACACGAAAATCTAAATCAGACACAAACAGAAACACTAACCTGACTTGTTAAGCGACTAACTCTCCAGAAAAGTTGAGCTTTGTGGGATTTAGGTTTTTATCTGAGATATCATGACTTTGCAACTAACCTGCTCCCTTAGCGTAGGTCGTACCGTGTGGAGAGTCAATATTACAAATAGAGTCCTTCATAGACTTTCAAAATCAACAAATGGGGGATTGAGGTGCGGAGAAGTGGCTGAGACCCCCGGAACCTCCTGCCCAAACCAGGCTACGATCTGTGTTAAACAACCAAATCTCCTAAAAGCTCAAGCTTGTAGGATTTGGGTTTAATATAAATATCATGCCTTTACCTTTAACCCAACCCAAAAAGGTCAAACACACACACCTTCAAGAAAATACACCAAATGCTTTGTTCTTTTTTTTACCTAAGAAGTTCACACTTGATTGGCTAAGGGCGGAACTCGACCGATCGAGCATTCCAACTTTGTAAATCTTTAGTGTAGCCATCTTCAAACCTCCATGTACCTCTCTCCTTCATGATCCATAAAATGACAATAGCAAAATCTCAATCCACTATAAGATTGAACAAGCCTAAAGCTATAGCCTACATGAGACCTTCCAACAAAGCTAGAATCTTAGCCTCCATAGGAAAATCACCACTTGTAGGTTTACAGTAAACTATAATCATTATACCTAATGATCTCTAATCAACATATCCAAATTGCCACAGGGTACACAAAGAACATCCATCAAAGTTCTAATCAACATATCCAAGTTGCCTTTGGGTACACAAAGAACATCCATCAATGTTTTTTTTTTTTTTTTTTATCGATAAAAAAACAATATATTGATCAAAAGAACAGAGAGGTTCCAAAAGTACGATAAGTGAAACGGGAACGGATGAAACCCTGCGAAAAACCTATCAACCCGACAAAAGCTACCAACCACACCTACACCCAGACGAACCAAAAAATCGCTGAAAATTCGTGGTAACAGCACTATGCGATTAACCGATTCCTGAGTACTCGAGAAGTTAGATTTAATTTTTTGAGCGTTGAAGACCCCGTTATCAAACACCACCCTATTTCTTTCCTGTCATAAAGTCCAGAAAAGGCATAAAGGAGCAGCCATCCATATTTTTTTTTCTTTTTTTACCCATAGGCGCTCCTTACCAAGGTAAAAGGGTATGAATAACAAAGTCGCGGAAGGAGCCCGAGCTAGTCCAGACTATCGGTCAAAAAAGGTCCCCAGAAATTATCCTGTATCTTACAATGAATTAACATATGGTCCTATTGTCTCTTCATCGTCTTCACCAAAGCTGACATTTGTTTATAAAAATTTGTGCGGCATTAAGGCTTGATCGAGGTGATCACTTTTCCCCAAGAAGCTTCCTAAGCGAAAAAGTTAATTTTGGATGGGACCACGGAGTTCCAAACTGAGCGGAAAGGAAAATCAATCTCAGGCGAGAGGTCTAAGCCTCTATACATGGTCCTGACTGAGAACTTACCGTTACTGGATCCCTTCAGCAGAAGTTTGTCCTTAATCCAAGGTCTGATTTTTTTCCTGTGGATAAAGGAGAGGAATATTTCCACCTCCTCCATCTCTCAATCATCAAAGGACCTTAAAAAGGTTGGAGACCAACCCCCTTCCTCCCTGAAACAGTTCCACAGATCTGCCATCATAGCATCTTTTGCACAGCCAGGATAAACATAGAGGGGAGTTCCCAACGCCTCCTCACCGCACCAAACATCTTTCCAAAAACTAATCCTCCTTCCATCACCTAAGGAGAAGGCAGCATTTTGGAGGAAGATAGGCCATTCTTTTCTGATTTCCTTCCTGACCCAACACAGCCACCCACGATGTCACGAGTGCCACACCTAGCGGTCTCTCAATTTGCTACTTGCAGCCTTTCTCCGAGAGGAGCATTCCTCTCATTTGCAAACCTCCAGCTCCATTTGCATAAAAGAGCCTTATTTAGCTAAGAGAAGTTTCTCAGACCTAAACCCCTTTTTTTCTTCTCTGTACAAATTGTGGCCCTTTAACAAGAAGGTTGCCCCCACCCCACAGAAACTGTCTTTGAATTCTCTCCAATCTATTGCAAACCTTTTGTGACATACGAAAAAGGGATAAGTAATCAATTGGGAAGCTAGACAAAGTACTACGGATCAGTGTAATACTTCCACCCTTAGATATATACTGTGTCTTCCATGGGGCCAACCTCTTGAGAACCTTTCTTATTTGAGTCCCAGACCCACGAAGCCTTGTGTGGAGCTCCCGGAGGACTGACCACAATGCAGAGCTCAGAGGTAACTCATCCACATTGCCAGCGGCCATGCAGATAGTCACTCTTGCTTAAGTTAATTCTCGGCCTGACATACCAAACCACATTAGAGTCCAACTCATAAAATTTATTTGATCTTTGTTGGGTTCGTAGAATAGAAGGGTGTCATCTGCATAAAATAAATGGGAAATGACCTCCCCCTCCCCTCCCCTCCCCTGATTGTAACCCTGCTACCATAAAGGAAATTTCCTTCAACCGCTCGTTGTACCAACATACCGAGCGCTTCCATGCCAATCACAAAAAGGTAGGGGGAAATAGGATCTCCTTGTCTCAAGCCTCTTGAACTCTGAAAGAAGCCAACAGGAGAGCTACTGAAAAGGACTAGAAAAGAGGTTGTGGAGACACACCACTTTATCTAACTCAACAATCGATTTCCAAAGCCTATCCTATCCATAACCTGAAAAATAAACTCCCAATTGATGTTATTATAGGCTTTTTCAATATTCAATTTGCAGACCAGACCCCTTTCTTTTCTTCTCCAGGTGAGTCCACAACTTCGGTAGCGATAAGGAACCACATCTAGGATCTTGTCTTCCTTGACAAAGCAGAATTGAGATTAGAGATGATCTTTACCAGCGACCCTCTATCTTGTTTGCTAACAATTTTGTCGAGAATCTTATCTGAAACCTCCCTAAGGCGATAGATCTTTGGTCCTTGAAGTCTTCAACATTTTGTTTCTTGGGAATTAAGACCAAGAAGGTGGCATTTAAACTTTTGACAAATCTGCTCTGATCATGGAACTCCTTGAAGAAACCTAACACCTCATCCTTAACAAAATCCCAACAAAAATACCAATAAGCTATGGGAAAGCCATCAGGGCCAGAAGCCTTGTCCCCCATTAAGCTCTAAAATTGCTACCCAAATTTCTTTCTCTGAGAAAGCTTCCATCAACTTGGAAGCATTCTCGGGTGATAACTAAAAGGAAGCCCGGGAGAGGCACCAACAATCGGGAGGAGGCACCGACAATGAAATTTGAGACGGAATCCCAACTCATTCACAGAGACCTTCCTTAATCTCAACCTTCTGCCATTAATACTCAAATTTTGGAGAAAATTTCTTCTCCTATGGGCATTTTCCATCCTGTGAAAGAACCTGGTGTTTTTGTCCCCCTCTTTCCACCAAGTTTCGGTGGATTTCTGTGAAATCTCCTCCATGAGAGCCCAGCTCTTCAAATCATCTTTGGCCTTGGTTCTTTCCTCATGCTCCTCTAAGCCTAATTCCCTTTCCTTCCCAAGGTCATCCCAGTAGGACACTCTTCATAAAGCCTCCAGCTTTTTGGACTCACCTCTGCCAAAAACCTCTCTGTTCTAGACTTTTAGGATGCCTTTCATTGCCTTTAATTTGGCTGCTAAAATAAAGGATCTCGTTGAAATCCTCTGAGCACGAGACCCATTCCATAATCCTACGATCAGACCTGGCTCTTCCTAAAGGAATTCTTTAAAACTCCTCTCTGAATGAAGTACACTCCCATGAACATCCATTGAAAATCATCCTCACCAGATTGAACAAACAAGAAAAAGAAAAAGCTACCATCTCACAACTCCTGGAGATAATCTTCTTTTATCCCGTAACAAAAGGATGCACCTATAGTCCCTATCTAGAGATTTAGGTCAAAACCTACCCACACCCGAACCATAGACAAAGCTTTATTCATCCCTTGGATCTTGGTTTCTTGAAGACAAACCAAATCAACCCTTTAAGACCTAATAAAATTCTAGATGACCTTCCTTTTTCAAGGTCATTTACACCTCTAACATTCCAAGAAAGGATTTTTACATTCATTTTAACTTTAGTAAGAGATTACCCCTGTCTCTACCTCCTTTAGATTTATCCCTCCCATTATAATTAATAGAGCTTTCCAACTAGCTGGTTCCAGCTCACATCGGTAAAACTATCACAGCCCCCTTCTTCTTGTCATTTCTTTGCATTACCCTTCATTTTTCATCAATCCCGGGATCTCCTTCGAAGCCCATGTAGAAAAACCCCGAAAATTCTTAAATTTAACGAACAACTATCTTTTGATTCTCATACACGAGCCCTCGAAACGAGTTTGGACCTCCTACGTCTATTGTCTCTATATCTTCTCGTGCCCCTGTGACTTGACCATTATCTCAGAAAATTTCCATTATTCACTCCTATCAGCCGCCACTATCCTTAGTGGTTCCAAGTGAGTAGTGTCAGAGAGAACTGGGCACAGGCCCAGGCCCAGAAAGCAAAGAAAAGGAGGGAATTGCTCAATAAAGATTTCCATATACCTATGTACATCCACCAAGATGTCTTTGATCTCTCCTTCCTTCTCTTCCACCCTGCTTCCCTCCTTACTTGCTGCTTGTGAATTCCTAAGAAATAAGGCTGGGATTTTGACTTTTGGGGAGCGTGAATTCTGTTCCACGAATGGGCTTTGGGCCAGCCCAGTAAGCTCTCCAAAGGCCCTCAGAGTAGGCTCATCTAAGCTGTTCAGGGCCCGAATTTTATACAGGCGGGAGGGGTTAGGCGGAGCCCGATTGGGCGGGTGGCCCGGACCGTAGAGATGAGCCAGAGGCCACGATTCCTTTAGACGAGGCAGGAACCTTGGCCCGCTGCAAAATTGGTCAGTCGAGGGTGCTCTTCACCAGCCACGAGCTGACGGACAGCTCAGCGCTCACTGCGTGATGGGACATCCTCTGTCCCGTCAGTCTTCTCCCAACTGCTACCTACAAATCTCACGCTCTCTCCAACGCGTGCACCCTCCTCTTCTTCTTCCCGGATCTTATTTCTTGCTTCCGGCTCTCTTGAGGCACTTGCAGATCTAACGAAAGGCTGGATTTCCCACCAAAGCTAGATTTCGTATCTGCTCTGTCCTTCAAACACTTCCACGTATTGAGGCAAAGTTTTCCCACTCCATTTAAGCACAGATATTCTAGCTATCGAATCGGACAAGAATGTTGTGTCTTAAATCCATGGCGGAACCCACATGACGTTCAGGATTCTTCGAGGATGGAACGACTCCATAGATGTACTACTTGACCACATAAGTCTGAACTTGAGCCACCTCCTTAATGTTTCTCTTTGTGATCACGTCCATGTTCTTTAGTCCACTTCTTTAGAAGATAGAGAAACCCACAATCTTATTACCGATACGAGAATCCTTGCAGCTTCTTTTGTATTATCAAATTCAAATAACCAGAGCCCTTTTCCCACTTCCACAACATTTAAGTTGCCTATAACTTCCCCAGAAGACCATTCTCGTCTCTTAATGGTCTTTAAATCCAACATCGGTAGGGTTCCTCCACGCTGAAACAGCAAAGATAATTTCCTTAGCCTCTCTCTGATTTCTCTTCTTCCCAGCTCTCTGCGACTACATCGGTAGGAGCAGAGCTTTGTCCCCACTACCATACGCGAAGGATTTTGTTATGGAAACTTATCTTCTTTAAAATTAATTCGATGATACCTTTTTTAAATGATTTTTCACGGTCCCTGTGAGGCCCTCTGACATTCTAAGTTTCTGCAATGTGACTGACCAGCAAAGTCCTTTGCCTTAGAAAAGCCGCAAGCGGAACCATTTTGCTCGAGTCCTAACTTTGCATCAGATGACAGATCCCGCGATGTTCGAACGCCTCTCTAGTTTGTACCATCTTGAAGCCTACATATTTGTAAGCAGTCTTGAGATTGCGAGCAATATTTTCTGCGATCTTGAAACCTAGAAAGCCCAGGATGTCATAGGTTACTATCTCCGAACTTGATCCACGACATAACTCACTTGCACCTCTCTTAGATGCATCCTTTCAATTTCTTACCCTTCTCTTCTATCGCAATCTCAAATGATTTGGCCTCGACGACAAACCAAGCTTTACCCCCTCTCATCGACGGCGAACCATAGCTCTCAAGAGATTTTGCCTTTAAGCTCTATAGCTTTGTTTCAAATTCTCAATCAAAATGTTAGATTTGACATACCATTCATTCGATACTAACCACACTTGAGATATCTCCCAACCAACCTCTTTGACTTGCATATAAGGCGTTGATCTAGCAATATAAGGCACAAGGAAGTACAAGTGAAGGCTTCATAAACAAACTAAACATTCAGTAGAACAAGTCCTAAACAAAGCATTTATTATTAGGGATGAAAATTTCCTCCAAACTCGATTAAGAATCTGATACCTGATCTAAATGGAGGAGGGTACAGAGGACATTTTAGACTGATTAAATATTCGGTGGTTCGAGATTTTGAATTCGAGGATGGGATAGATGCGAGTATATCTACTTGTCCCAGAACTGAATACTAGATTAAATATATAATATATAAATAAATATATATATATATATATATATATATATATATATATATATATATATATTTCTATTAAAAATCCCTAAAGGTAAAAACAGGAAGTGATGTATAATGTTTGATTGTACTTGCATTGTTATGGGTTTCATGAAATCACATCACAATAATTCTTATTACTATTATACGACAAATTATTTTTAATATTCATGATTTTCTAAAACAATTCATTTCATAAATTGGAATAGGGTATTTGGGTAGGGTATGGGTACTCGATCCTCCGATGGATATGGAGATGGGGATAAAAAATCTAAATCCGATGGGAATGGGGATGGGGATAATAAATGGAGATGGGGATGGGGAATCTAAAATCTTACCCAAATCTGACCCATTTCCATTCCTATTTATTATCCTCCAAACATCCCCAAAATTCTCACATTTCTTTACTTCCATCTCCTCCAATTCCAATGGAGGATAGCAATACTACAAATCAGTTCTCCTAGGAAACTTTTCACTTTCTTGGAACCTTAACTTCCACCACAATCACACTAATCTACAATTGAAAACCTTGAAAGACTCATGTCTTTGCTCATATTTGTGTACTTATCTCCATTTGCTACAAATTCAAGAGCTTGGTCTTCATTTCTTTAGATCCATACTCGCAAATCTTTTTCTTAACCTAATCCAATTTTCAAATCCAGTCTCCTTTCTAACCAAACTTTTATGGCAACAATAGCCATATAAAAAGGTCAAAGCCTCTGCCAGGTTAGTGCTGCATAAATAAGCAAGCACCAATAACAAGTCACAGTTGAGAACACCTTACTGGTCTCTTAGTCCTCATTGGTGCATGGTATGCAAAGGAAGCAGAGAATCAAGAGCTTTGACACTAGTTTTTAGTTTAACCAAGATGGATTGAGTTCAGTTCAGGAGTATATGAGAAATGTTGACCATCTCATTTAGAGGTTTTTGGAGTTTCAAGGATAACACCCTTTGGATCACCTGCCTCACCATACTAGGATTGTTTGACAAAAGAAATATGTTAGGATCTTCAAGGAGAAGTCAAGAACAGAAAATATGTAGTGCAATCTACTTCTTCCATGTGGACCTCACCATCTAATTTAAGGGCATCCACTCAGTGTTCTTCAACTCAATTGGCTTTCAGTTTGTTATTCAAAGAGGGTGGAAACAATGAGATGGTTTTAAGAAGTTGCTACCTTTGTGTATTCTTAAGCACCCTATACATTTATCTACAATGAAAGTTTTTGTGGGGAGAAAATAGATTTCTTCATTAAATTAAATTCCAAATAATATGAAGAATCCAAGTTTAGTGCATTGTTATAGCATCTTTTGAAAATGTTTCTCTATGACATGATTTTATTTCCATTCCCATTTTTAGATTTGGAAGTTATACTTAAATTCGTATTACATCCTATTGCAACTCAATGATCCTATTTTTGAAAGTTCATTAGAAAGGCTATTCCTCAAAAAAATGATATGATCATTGGTATCATTTCTCATATTAGAAACTCCAATTCTACAGTCATTTTATACAACTATAAAGCTTCTCTTTTCTCCCTTAAATGAATGGCAGCAAGGAAGGGAGTGGGGTGAGGATCAAATCAGTAGTAGGTCATTCAGCAGCAGAAGAAACTCAATACTCTAATCCCTGAGAGCATCTTAAACCTTTAAAGAATAATCTAACATGATAGCTATCTTCAAATGAAACACTAACAAAGGGAAATCGATAAATATGTAAAATCATCATCAAACTATTTGCAAATACTTCTCAAAATGTCATTCAGGGATGCCACTTGAACATAGTAAAACTCAAATGCAACCACTACCTCTTACAGATTTTCCATATGCACTAAAAGAATCAGCATTTCATTTTGAATAGCAGTTCAAACCAATACAAGAAGTTGTTAGCACGTTCTTTTATGTATACATAATCATTTTCTGATAAAGTTGAGTTTCCATTGATTTAACTGAGTGGTACTCTAATGAGATGGGATGCAGTTTCTTTGATATGTTATATGCTTGAGAAACCAATTTTCAGCCCATCTAGAAACTGGAAGCTTGAAATTAGAACAGAAAAATACATCACATTGACGCTATAAACATAGACAGAAAAACAAATGGCATCAAACCAAAAAAGATATGAATCATACCAAGACCAAAGTCACCAATTTTAATATCATTGCGAGCATCAAAGAAGATATTATTCGGTGTTAAGTCCCGATGGATGATTCCCTGTCCATGTATATGTGCCAAGCCTTCAACAATTTGGCGAAATAAAAGCCAAGCCAATTCTTTGTCCAAATGGCTATATGATTCAAGCATCTGGCGAAGAGTCCTTCAAACAATAAAAAGGTAAAGAAGTCAATTAAAATGTAGCACAAGTTATGAAGAGACACGGATACATCATTTTACAGGCAGGAAAGTAGAGCAATATAACAATGACATCATTAACAGTTTTGGCTAAATAAAAGCACAGGTTTCAAGAAATTAAATTGATTAGCCACAGATGGAACGGTTTTCAGCAAAAGTACGGAGAAAGATAACAAAATAAAATTAACTAGACACTCCAAATAGGACAATTCACAGATTTCAAGGTAAGTCTCAATGCTGCCCAGAAATTTCCCCTTTGATGATGCTTCTAATAGAAGGTATATGTTCCAAAAACCATTTTCAACATTGGGCCAAAAATGGATAAAGATTTAAAGTATTATAGTTCTCAAAAATCATGATAATTTACAACAGTGCAATATTAACACATAATAGAAGAACATGTGGCATTAGGAAGAAATGCTGATAGTAAAACACCAAAAAAATCCAAAAGAGATGGTGGAATATAAAAACCATCAGTTGACCCCTACAAAGAGCTTATCTAATCCACGAACTCTAACAATTATAACCGTCTTAATATACATTCATACCCACTCTCAAAAAAGACACCAGAAAGAACACTTAATTATTTAATACAAACTTTCACAATTATCAAAAACCTTCCTATTTCTTTCCTTCCATGAGTTACAAAACACTCGTAATGGAGCAATCTTCCAAGCCTTTTTTCTTCCTTTCTCTTTGAACAAAATAATCATGCAACTTAGAAGAGAACCCTCCAACTAAAGAATGCATCATCCACTATACACCAAACAGAGAAAAAATCATCAGCACAAAACACGTGCTTTTGTACAAAAAAAAAATGTGATACCGCATTTCTTCTTTACATAGTTTTAAAAGGGCACCTAGGCTCCAGGCACAATCACTCCCTAGTTATATGGCCTATAAATGGAAAAGGTAGAAAAAACTCCTGAAAATAACTAAAAAGAAATACCTAGGACAGTATTCCATTTGTATATGCAAATATGTTGATATATATTAGAAAAAGGAAAAAAACTCATGAAAAAAAAACTAAAAGAAAAAAATACCTAGGACAGTATTCCATTTGTATATACAAATATGTTGATTCAACCTTGTTCTCATGCACATTCACATCTATTGAGCTTGCACCCATGTAGCTGAAACTTGAGCTTGTTGGTGTCATTGAACCCCAAGTTGTGTCACCGAAAGAACCAGAAACCCCTGTTTCAAACCAGGCCTGAAAATTTGTTGCACATATGATAGTCATTGTATTAGAAGAAAACTACTTTGCCTGTTGGATTAAAATTCCTAAATTAAGTTTGTAGAATTTTTTAGTATGACAAATTATTACAATATACAACACTTAGAAAACCTTTTATATATGACAAAAATTATAAACAAATAAACAAACATTGATGATAGAACCAAACAATTACAGCTTGTTAAACATTCCAAAATGAGCATACTAAAAGAAACCTAGAATCTAACTACAAGGCCGCAGACGCATGCTAGAAACCCAATAATTAAAATATATACAGTGAAAGCAAGAAATAAGAAAGCTCTTACCTGATAGTAACGAACAACATGTTGATGCTGCAAACGCGAAAGTGTGGCCACTTCCCTAAGTACATCGCCATAGTGGATATGTAAAAACTTTTAAAATGGTATAAAAAGTAAAAACACTACTGTATGCATACAATGGGTAAATAAGATCAGGACATAAAACAGGTACTGGCTTATTCTTATCTCAATGTTCGATGTTTTGCATAAGTAACTTGACAGGAATAAATAATGGTCAAACACACGTGCACATTTGTTGTAGAGAAATAAACATCAAAATTAACCTAATTTTCGGAGGTAAACAACTTCTGATATTCTTTCTAATCATTATAACGTATATACCTCAATATCCGGTCATTAACAGGTAGACTTTTGTCTTTGAGACGAATCTTCTTCACTGCATACTGTCTTCCATCGAGTTTATTTTTGCACAACACAACATGACCAAATCCACCATGACCTAATAGCAGGAAACTGATTATAGAAAGATGCCAAAAGTTGGGAAGAAAGATATGTCGTACCAATAAAAAGAGATGTTGAGATCAAATATTCCCAAACAATCTCAAAATTGAAATAATATCAAGGAGGTTCAATGACAGAAAAACCCCTTTAGCTCAAGATAGAATAATTTTTGGGGGAAAAATACTTAACAAAAATTTTTAAAAGAATAAAGAAATTAAAAGTCCAATGTTTGTCAATTTTTTGCAAGAGAAGGGTCAATTTGTTGTAGTCCTCTAAAGGCTATTCAATTGTGTCCCTTTCAGATTGTCCAAAAAAAGGCAAAGAGATGTTATTCTCCATGCCTTTTTTCCCTTCTTACCCACAAAGATTCTGTTCCAATCCACCAACAAATCTTTCTCTAAATGTACAAGAACCCTCGAAATTCTCCTCATATTGCCAATCTTCATTAATTTACATTAGCTATAAATTCTCCTATTTAATCCATTCTTGATTTCTTTTCCCTTTTAACTTGGAACTTTGACTATTGGACTATAATTAATTAGAACAACAGAGGATCTTGAAAGCCTCACACCCACTCTCAATCATGAAAACCTATCACTGTTTTCCCCCAATGCGAGAGTTTGGTCATAATCGTCTTCGGACTTATTTATGATCAAATCATTCTTCTTAGCCTTATCTAATTAATAAACAAAGTCTCATCAAAGGTGAAGCAAAATGGTAAATACTTAACACCAGTATGACTTGCTTCAAAGATCTTAGTCTAAATTGGATTAAGAAGTGAAGAATAGATTGATCACTTCTTTTACACTATCTGACAACAGAGTTCTATGCTATTTAGACTAACCAAATTGGACTAGGTTCCCCCTAGACATTATTGATATGTTGGTCATTTACTTCAAAGGTTTAGAGCTCACTCTTGGAGATGAAGTTCTATGAAAAATCATTGTTCTTACGTTGTGGCGAAAAAAGGAAATTCAAGAATCTTCATAGACGAGGACTTCAGAGATGATATCTAATCTATTTCCATTCCTCTTTTTAAGCCTTTATTACCATAGATTTTTAAGGGAGTTCCTTTCGTTTTATACAACATTTTTTGTAGTTCAATATGTAAATCAAGATGATAAATATAGCAAGTAGAAGAGCAATGTTAATAGACCCTTGTGCAAGAGTTGCACAAAATCCCAAGGAATGTAAATCAATTTCTTTATATTGTCTTTTATTGCAACATTGATGTCTATTGGAGGAGTAGGTTTCTCCATGAACTTCTAAACATTTTAATGGTTTTTTTTTTTTTATTTATCGGTAACATTTTAATGAATATGTGTTGTATCTCAAAATAAATAAATAAATATAACAAATGAGAAGCAGCTAATAAAAAAGACAAAAAAAATGAAGCCCCTGTACCTAATTTTAAGTTATAATTTAGATCCTGACTAGAGTGCATGACGTAACTAGAAGTCTAGAACATAGCACAAAATGCTAACAATTTCTAAGGACAAGGGGAGAACGTCAAAGAAAATTTGGGATCTAGTTCCTTTCTATTCATATTTTTAGCGCAACATTCAAGGGCACCCCTCTCAATGTTGCTCAACTCAACTGAAATTCAATGTATAGATCATAAGAGTTCTGATAAAAAAAAAAAGTATAGATCATAAGAGTTTGAATATTGAGGAGAGAAGATTTGCTTTGAACCTATCTAATCAAGATGTTGTTGGGTTAAAATGTATAAAACCTCATTTAATTGAGAGGTTTCATACTAATTTTTCTCTTATCGTTCTATATGGATGTACAAATTTTATTATATATTGAAGCAGGGTTTTTTTAGCTTTCATAAATCAATGGAGAATTCCACATCCTTATCATGCATTCGCTTTACTATTTGTAATACACTCTTGTTTTGAATCAATAAATATAATATCACTTACCAAGGGGTTGAAGCTCTTCAAAGTCATTAAGATAACGAGAGTTTGGAAGGGATGTGCTCTGCCCACCAAAATCAGAAATAGGCTTCCAGAATTGGGAGATTCTTGATGAAACCTACATGAAATTATAAAGGCAAAAAACAACAGCAACAACACAATGTCAACCAAAATTTTAAGTTATATTTTAGTTGATGTTGGAACCCTGAGAGAAAGAATGCCTAACCATGCGCTGCCCAAAAACATGATCAAAGGTTCTGTTGAAGAATGAAGATGGTTTAGTTGCTAGATCCCGCACTGAGTCTGACAAGATCTGAAACAAACCACCATTGGCCAGTATAGAAATTTAATCATCATCCATGGTGCTATAAAGGTCTTCCATATTTAATTATTAGCGTATGAATTGCATACCCCTAAATCGTACAGCTCTGTGGTTATTTCTGGCAAAGCATCAGCTAATGCTCCTTTAGAAGCACAAGCAAGGCGAAGCAGATGAACCTAATAAAAAGAAGGCAAACCCAGCCCATAATTAGGTTTAAGTTCCGCAGCTAATAAATATATAACAACAGATAATCAGAAAATTACCATAAGTAGATCTTTTTCCACAGTATGAGAGGCTTGATCATGAATCCCAGAAACATAAGACAATGATTCTGATGCCTCACTTTCTCTGTCATCATCGTTGTCGTCGTCGTCATCATCATCATCATCTGCAATATCCTCCTCAAGGAGAAAATCCTGCAATATGTGAGTGTAGATTGCTAAAAAATTTATCAGATGACATAAATGTTTCAAGTTCAACCATGACATCTCAGTTATTTGTTGACAAATGCGATTAAATTTCAACGTAAATCATATTGATTATCAATTATAATGTATTGTTTTCTTTTTGGAAAAAATTTTTCATGTATTTCTTATTTTTGAGCAGTTTGTTAAACAACTATTAAGATGTGGGGTTTTTGTGACTGAGTACAGAAAGTTTAAGGCGCGGCAAGTTTATGGAAGTGGATCAGATAAATGATTGTGAGATGTTTCTGGGCGGTCATGTGCCGTGATGGGAGCAGATGATGAATTATGAAGAAGCCGTGTGGCGGCATTTAGATTTGGGTTAATTGTCGTCGTTTCAAGGAAGCGTGACATTGGATAAGTAGTGCGGGTCGTCGACAAGCGGCGACATTTAAGTGGATTCGAATGTCGTCGTTTGAGCAGGCATTTCAACCTAGTCAAATCTTAGTCGGTCCAGCTGTCGTGATTAGTGCTTGATTAAATTAGGGCTTTCCCCATTACTCCCACCGCCTGGCACAGCCGGCTCCTCTGTTGCGATCGTCGTGCCCCTTCTCCCCCTCACCGCTTCTTCTCTTCTTCTTCGTCTGCTTTCAGAATGGGTGTCGCCTACTTCCTTCTCCATTTTAGGTAATTATAGTGTGTGAGGATTGAAATCTAAAGTTCGATCTTTGGAACTCCTTGTTCTCCGTGATGATGAACAAATACGTGATAGTAGTAGTCTGAGATCTGTCGAATTTCAATCTATGAATAATTCCTTGGCAAACAACTTTCTGAGTGTCTTGCTTTTCTTGTTTATCTTCTTCTATATGTGTTTATTCCCTGTAATTTATGCTGCCAACTAATGAGCAAATAGACACAAAAACTTCCTGTGGGTGTGGGAGGTCTCCCCAATTTTGGCTTTGTATGTTTTTATAGCTCCAAGGTAAATACTATTCGTGGGAGATGGAGATTCATCACTACTTTCTCTCTTTCTGGGTTCAACTGTGATGAGCTTAAAGTCATCTATTTTTTAGTCCATTTTTACGCTTAATTTTCATATCCAAAGGGAAACGGTACTTTGCGAAATATGAAGAAACTCACCCATTTGTTATTAGCGAGGTAGAATGGAAGAAAGAAGAAAAAGCGTAGAAAATGCGAGAAATAAATTGGAATAAAAGTGCGATCGATTAGCGACGAGAAATGAAAGAAGCGGTGAGTCATTGATGCGGTTTAGAGATTTTACACGGTCAGTCATGAGATCACGACATCGAGGAGTGAAAGAAATCCCGATGCGGTCGCGTATGGATAACGAATATAGAGAATTCGCGACGTGAAATTTGCTCGTGAAGCTGTAAAGTAAATTTGGTCGCGGCGTGAGATCAGTTGTGACATGAGAACCACAGGTTCAAGGCTGCGAGTCATGAATCGAAGTCGCGACCGAGATGCGATGTCGCGCATCGGGAACAAGCGATTGAGACTTGTGGGGCATGAAGTGATGTTCGCGTGAGGATTGATGTCGCGGCAGTGAAACGTCGAAGGAAAGATCTGAGTGGTGACCGAGATTGGGCGTGCGATGTCGATTGATGTCGCGCGACGGTATATTGATATCGCGGCGAGCGCCAAGAAAGCGGTTGAAACACAGATCCTTTGGTTGATGTCCACGGCGGATAGAAGCGTCGCGACATCACAAAACGGATTGAATCTTTGCGCGAGAGGCATGAGGCGAAATTAGCGGCGTGAGATGCGGTCGCGTTGAAGGGCGGTTGAAATGCGCAAGGCGTGACTAGATGTCACGACGAGATGGTGTCGTGACACGAGAACAACCCGATTAGAAGAGCCCGAGAGAACTAAGTCGATGTCGCGAAACTGGTCGATGTCAGCGACACTCCAGGAACGGATCAAGGCTGAAGAAATGAGCTGGCGTCGCGATGAGGGCCGGTGTCAGCGACATCGAGAATATTCCGGTTGAAGCTGAATTTTGTTTAGTTGATGTCACGAAAAAGAAATTTGAAGTCACGCCACCAAAAGCCATCAGTGAAGGCGCGACCTGAGAAGTTGATGTCGCGATGAAGTCGAAGTACGACCACGGGGCACGCTCGATTGAAGGTTGGGCTCCGTAAAGAGATGTTGCGACAAAGAGGCAGAGGAATTAGCGACATCGGAAGATATCGATTGAAAGTGCATTTCATTTAGTTGATGTCACGTGAGAGAATGGCGTCGCGACATCAAAACGACATATGAAACTGCCGGAAGAAGTAAGGCGATGTCGTGACAAGAGAATGATGTCGCGACATCACTAATGAGCAGTTGAGCTCGTAGACAAAGAGTTGAGGAATTCATGACGTGAGGTCGAGTCGCGACGAGGATCTTTGTCATGACAAAGGAAGTTGAGTCGCGACTTGAGCGATGACTTGGGCACGGATGCTCACAAATCCACGGCGGGCTACGTGGGATTAGATTGTGAAAAACCTATGCATACGCGGTATCGAGAGAAGAGGAACATAGCAGCGGCCCTTGAGGCGAAGATGCGGATAGTGAAGGCTCATTTCTTTATTTTTAGTTTCTTTTCTTTTCTTTTCTTTTATTTTCTTCAATACATGGATAGATTAGATTAGATTTATCGATTCTAGTTTTCTTTTATTTTACGGAATTGGATGTTATAGTTTTGAGCTAAAGCTGAATACAGAGACTTCGATTCTTTTCTAAATTACTACGAATGTTGAAGTTAGGACAAATTTAAGGTGACATCGGTTTAAATCTGTTATTCTTATGATCGGAGGAATGTTGTAGTGTGTAATTGATGGTGAAGACCCGGCTTCGTTAAGTGAATGCTATTATCGAATTATCTTTCTGTTGTTATTTCGACCGTTAATTTCGGTTATGAATTTACTTCCGGTTATGGGTTTAAAGTTTTTGATGCGAATATCGAGTTTCTATGCAGTTTAGAATTGTTTTATATTGCCTGATTTCAGGAGGTCCTCTGAGTGACAGAGATGACATTCTGGGAGTTATGAATATTTCTTTGAAAGGTATATTAACACGCTATTAGAGATGCAATGAGTTTAATGAGTTTACTTGATAAATCCCTCTTCTCACTTGAAATCGAAGGGAATGAGTTGAATGAATTTATCAATTTAAGCAATGAAGTTCACCTCGGTCGAATAGTGAAGCGGAGTCAGGTGTTAGTGAGATGCAATCAGGAGAGGGTGATCTATTCTAATTTGGAGAAGAGTAACACGGAAGTTGTATATCCTTGCTTGGCCAGATAACTTGGGAGCTAAGATTATGCAGTCCATAAAATGGGTATGAAGTTTTGCGAAAAATGCGAATTAGGAAATTACATTAAAAAGTAGTTATCTAATTCCCTTGTGACAAGAAGATCGGTCGAAAAGTGAATAATGAAATGTGAGTGTGGAGATCCGGTGAACTATTAAAGCCTTAGACGGATTTTGAAATGCGAAATTCACAGAAAACACGATTAACAATCGGACAACGAGAATTGATACTTCTATTAGCATTGATCTTAATGTGTTCTCTAGCGATAATTATTCAATTTCTATTCATTTTCTAACTACTAATTATTCTTTATTCTTTATATTCAAGTTTATTGTTCATTCAGATTTATTTTCCTTTGTTCGTTTAATTTTCAATACATTAATCTTTGGATCTTACTATCATTTAGTGGTCGAATAGTATGAAAATTGAGTAGTCGGGGTTAGTTGATTCAAAATTCTTGAGATCTCGTGGGATCGATATACGGACATAAATCCATTTTATTACTTGTCGGCTGTGCACTTGCGAGAATATCAGGACGAAACCAAACTTTGAAATGATTTACTCTAGAGGAGTTTTGGTTACATATTCATAAATTTGTATATGTGTGTTTTGGTCGGTCTTGACAAGTTTTATGTGTGGGTTCTTAGGGATCGAAGAATTTAATAAATCAATATTCGGATGAAAGAAGGAAATCTTAATTTGGACATTTTAAAGAAAAGAACAAAAATAGATTTTAATGATGGATTCGGTTGGCCACTTAACCTTTATGAAACACATTAGATATTTGTGATGATTTGACTAATCCTATTAATGAGAGTGTGTTTGCTTTCGAAAAACTTTGATGCATAGGAAAGCAGAACAACGTCGATTCCGGTTGACAGAAATAGAGAGGGCCTTCGAAGCTTGAAAAGGGGCAGAGGCGAAAACTGACAATAGCGGATGAAAGGCAGAGTCGAGGTTGAAATACATATAGAAAAAGCTAGAAGGCCACGATCCAACGTCTGATGGAGGATTTACGGGACCCGATTATACAGGAAAGTACTCGGCAATCGAGACGGCCTGCGATTGGTACTGTAATTTTGAACTAAAGGCATTGCGATTACAATGATCAGACATCGGTTCTGCATTCATCCGAAGATCAAGCGAGCACCTAGATTCCTCGGGATGGCTAATGCAGATTAAGGTGAATGGGGTGAGACAGTCATAAAGCGCATCTATTCCCATTCTCTCTAAGAATCTGACTATGGTATGAATCTTTACCATATGGTTCTGTTGATACTTGGGAGGATAGTAGAGCTACTTAGGTAGATTCTTTCCCCCAGCCCTAACCACAGAAAGAAGGAGAGAAATCATTGTGTTCAGCCCGAGGAGATGCCTTTGTATGTAACTAGGAAAGATTCCAGCGTTTCTTGAAGATGTCAATGCATGGGATAGTCGGCTTCGGATGGACACATTGTATATCATGCTTTGAATGATATATCAAAGGGATCATTGATGCTTCTGTCTTTGTGGAGCATTCAAGCAGCGAGTCTTTGGCGAAAGAAAGTGATTGAAGACTTGGCTAAATGTAACATGAAAGCTCATATTTCAGAGGCAATGAGAAGAATGGAGGCTGAAGCGAATGTGACCATGAAACGAGAGTTGGATGCCATTATGCCACCGGGTTAGACAAGCAAGAAGAAAAGACACATACGCTCATGGAAATACTGGGTGAAATTGAAGGTGATATTGGAAGAATTAACTGAGAGATGGCAGAACTTTATGATCTTTGAAGGAGTTGGTATTTGGGCGAGCAGGCTTACCATTTCAGCCAATCTGGCATTCCGGCACATTATCTTGGCACTGGAACCATGAGCTTCTCGTATGGTGGAGGGGCTTCTGAAGACCAGCGAGGACCAGAACCATGTGAGAGATCGGCTGACCCTGAGTTCCGCGACCTTGTGGCCGAGCATGGAAATGAGCACGGGAATGAATACGAGGGGTCGGAGGAGGCCCAGTCTTTGGAAAGAGCAGGATCTTTGCATTTCATGGGGATAATAAGAGAACATTTAGACCTCCGTGAGCAAAGTTTGCGAGTTGGAAGCAGCTACTGCCAATTCTCGGAAATTTTGAGCGCCACGATGCGACCTGAACACGGAGACCTGATAGGGCGCGCCCCAACCTGCAAAGCCGGAGAAAGATGCCTTCCCAGTGACACGAGGAAGAACCCCCAGGCGCATGGTGTGCGGGCAGAGAGATGGGAAGGAGAGTAGAAGAGATGAAAGAAAGATGACGGCCAGCAGATAGCGAAGATCGAGGAAAGGGAAGAGGAATGGAGATGAAAGAAGAATGAGAGGAAGAACATCGGATCAAAGCACTGCGGTTCCATTTCCACAAAGGCTGAAGTCGAGGATGGGGCTTGGTTTGCAAGGTTCTTGAAAACCTTCCGGAAAATTTGGAGATAAATATGCCTTCTTGAAGTGGTAACTTCGAATGGCTCATGCAAAATTGGATTCGCGAAAAGAAAAATAGTAGAGAGGAATGAGTGAATCTCACTTTGCCACTTGATCTGTGTCGAGAAGGATTTGCGGTAAAGATGAAGGACCCGGGGGTTTCACAATTCCTTGTATTGTTGGAGAATTGAATTCGGGAAGCTCTATGTGACTCGGGAGCTAGTATCGATTTGATGCCTCTTTGCATTTGCGAGGAAACTAAGAAGTTTGGGGAGCTTACTCCCCTGGCCCATTTACTCTTGAATGGCGAACGGATCGATGGTAAAACACGGAAGGAGTCATTGAAGATGCTCTTTAGTCCTTTGTTGGGAAGTTTGTTTTCCCGATGGAGCTTACGTCATTACGGACGTGGAAGATTCTGAGTACCTGCGCTGTTGGGAAGACCGTTTCCTGCAGCTCGCGGGTACGCCCATGATGTCTGAGTTCTTATCTTGAGGGTTTGAAGAAAGAAGAGCTGCTTTGCATTCAATTTGATCAAAGTATCTGAAAATATAGACGAGACAAGAAGTTGCAATGTAGCGATTTTGTCATATACTTCCAATCCGATGTTAGCCATGATTGTACTCAGGTTTTTATCGATGAAGTGAACTAATTATCGAAGATATACGATACGAATTTCCATACGTGATTTAATTCTAGAAAGCGTATTTGACTTGGTAAGCAGAGAAGCGATAATGGGAAAATAGTGGAAAATTCATGAAAGCAGTCTTGAGAAGGGCTAGTTTGAAAGAGTTGCCATGTCATTTTAAAATATATACTTAGAGTTACCAAAGAAAAAACCGATGATCATTCGCGGTAAGTGAAATTTGAAGAACAAAGATGCGAAAATATTAAAAACATAAGAATCATTGGCTTAGTCCATTGAAGAAGCCGAGAAGGGTATCGATCCATCAATTTGCATGCATAGATTAATGAAGACTTCAAAACCATCATAGAACGCAGAGGAGGCGAATCCCGATGTGAAGAAGTAGTCGGGGAAGGAGGTACTCGGAATTGTTAAATCTTTGGTTTATCATCTTATCTCGGATAGTCCTTGGTGAGCCAGTCCATGGTTCGAAGAAGGGGATTTATTGTGATGAGAAATGAAAGAAGCGGGTGGTTCAACGAGAGCATTGGCCGGATGGAGGGTATGTATTGATTACAGAAAGTTGAATACAACAACCAGAAAAGATCATTTCCCTTTGCCTTTCATTGATCAGATGTTGGACAGGTTAGCAGAACACTCTCACTTTTGTTTTCTGGATGGGTATTTAGGATACAATCGGGTTCTGTACTTTGAGATGGTAGCGTTGCATTGCCACCATGTTTGCGCCTTGGAAGGATGTAATTTGGGTTATGTAATGCTCAGTACATTCAGTGTGTAGTGTCCATATTCTCAGTTTGGTTGAAGAAGTGATGGAAATTTTCATGGATGACTTTCTTGTGTGGATCGGCTTTGATCAATGTTTAAACAATCTGGAAATAATTGCTTCAAAGATGTGAGACAAGCTTGACTATGTTGAATTTGGAAAAATGCCATTTTATGGTGATGAAGGAATTGTTCTTGGGCATAAAATTTGCTACTAGACTAGAAGTTGACCGTCTAAAATTTCCATTATCAAAGCTGCTTACGCCTACTACAGTAAAAGGGTAAGAAGCCTTTGAGGCATCTTTGATTTTCTGGAGATTCGCCGAATTTTTCAAAAATAGCGAGACCATATGCGGTCTTGGAAAAAGAATCTGAGTTAGAATTTTGACTCTGTGAGAATGCTTTTGGCCAATCAAGCTTCAGGTGGTGCAGTTTTATAATGGCTGCACGGAGATGGGATCCGAGGATTTGAAATAATGTGTGATGCAGGTGATTTTGCTATGGGAGGCGTGTTGGGGCAAAAAGAGAGAAGTATTCGAGGCCGTATACTATGCTAGTAAGACCTTCAATGAAGCCTGAGAAGCCTTCGACAAATGTTGAAAAGGAGATGCTAGCCATAGTATTTGCTTGTAGAAAATTAAATGATACATTTTGGGCTCCCATTGGTAATTCCTGATCATGCAGCAATAATACTTGATGTCGAAAAGGAAATAAGCGAGATTGATAAGATTGGGTCTTCTTTGTTGCAAAGGATTTGATTTGGAAATCGAGGATAAAAGGGATGTGTGATGTGATGGCCGATCCTTGTCGAAGTGAAAAGCGGTGATGAAGAAGAAATGTTCGGTTCGCAGAGGAGCTTCCCGGATAGGCAATTGTTTAAAGTTTCCTTCCCGGCTTCCATGGTATGCGATATTGTGAATTATCGGCTTGTGGGTAATGCCTTGAGTCGGCTACCAACGAAGGAAACTCAGAGCTGACAAGCGAGATATTATATTTGGGATGACCCACTATTATTGAAGTGGCGACATGATAATAAGAAGATGTGTGCAGGAAGGTGAACAAGGTAACATTTTAAATGAATGCCATGCATCACCATATGGGGGACATTTTTACGGAGGAGAAGAAACGACTCTGAGATACTCAGTCGGGGTTTATTGGCCCCTTATGTGGTGTGTTGAGTGGGTGAAAGTGTGTGATCGATGCAAAGGATTGGAAATATCTATTGTGAGAATGAAATGCCCTTAAAGGTATGGTGATACAAATTTTTGATGTTTGGGAATAGATTTTATGGGACCTTTCCCACCATCATTGAAACCTATACATCACTGTACTTGATGAATTACGTTTCAAATGGGTGGAAACGATTGCTTGTCAAGGAATGATGCTAATGGTTGTGAGTTTCTTGCAAAGAATATTTTGGCGAGGATTTGGAACCAAAACCATCATTAGTGATGGGAACCCATTTGCAAACAAAATATTTGCAAAACTCATGAGCGGTATGAATCAGCATGTAATGAGTTTATCTATCGTCCCGGACAGTAGACGAGCGAAATTTCCATGAGGAGATCAAAGAATACTTGAAAAGGGCGCTTGAGCTCAAGCGGGGGGAAGAAGTTGGTCTTCCAAACTTGATGATGCACTTTGGGCTTACAGGACATCAGACCCCCCATTGGAATGTCCCCATCTGAGTTGTTTTTGGCAAACCATGTCATCTACCTCTTGAATTAGAATACAAGGCAATGTGAGCCGTTAAGTTAAACGATTTTAAAGTTGCAAGGGAAGAAAAGATTGCTCCAAGTCTGAATTGGAAGAAGCGAAATGAAGCCTATGATAATGCTAGAATAATATACAAAGACAAGACAAAGAAATGGCATGATCAGAGAGAATCTTGAAAGAGTTCGAACAAAGGGGCAGGTTACGCTTTTAGTCTGAGGCGAAGTTGTTTCGAAATTAAAATCCAATTGGAGTGGAGCCATACACGGTGAGTATCAAGTACTACATTTGGAGCGTTAACACTTCCGAGGCGATAATGGGGGAAGAATTCAAGGTCGATGAATGAAGGTTAAAGCATTATCTCAGCGAGGGGAAGAAGAAATTGAAGAACTCATTGGTTCTTGAGGAAAAAGAGAAATACCCTTGTAATGAGTCCACGACTAAGGACTGTGGCTTGGTAATGGGAGGCAACCCATGAGGATTTAAATTCTGATTTTAAATTTTGAAATATTTCTTTTCTTTTAGTTGCTGATAAATTAGGACATATTTTTTTTTTTTTAGAAGGATAGATTTAATTTTTAGAAATCGATTTTAGTTTAATTAGAATTTTCTTTAATATTGCAGTGATGTACACTTGCGAGGTTTAAAGACATGGTCAACAAAGCAGCTACGGGAATAATTCAGCCCGACTTGGAGGAATTCGCGGCTTGTGAGAAAAAGGGAGTAACCTTCTCCTAACAGGTCCCGTAGATATATGTGAATTAATTGTTAAATCTTTGCTTAAAATATGCCTAAAGAGATGTCTAAACGGGTTAGGAACAATAAGAGAATTCAAAGTTTTTGAAATCATTGAGTTAAGGGCTTAGGTCACGACAGAAGGGTTATGTCGACAAAATTTGTTGTCCTATGAGAAACATTGATGTCGTGACCGGTTTGGAAAGAACAATTAGTAGTGAGAGGAGATACATGTCGCGTGCTGCGATGTCGCGGCAGTGGAGAATAAGTTTCAAAATGGAAGGATGTCGCCACACGAGCAATTCTGGAAAACCCTGTATTGTCGCGACATCAGAGGTATGTCGCGACATAAAAGTGCGACATGTGCCAACTACTCACTTCAAAAAAAAAAAAAAAAAAAGCCCTAAATTTAATGATCTCAAATAAAAAGAGGCGGAATTGAAGTCGCGACATGTGTAATTGAAGCATTGAGTAACCCTGAAACATTGATTGAATTGCAGGCTGTTGGAAACTATCTCATTCCTCAGCCTTGCATAACCATTCACCTTACGTCTTCCTTGAATCTCAACCTCCGAAAACCCTAGCAGTTCCAAACCTTAGAGCTTTTCTCGTTCAATGGCTGAAATTACCACAGTTCATAACCTAGACGAGATTATGAGGGAACACGAACAATCGGAAGGAAAGAAGAAACTGTGAGCAGGATGGAGTGAGGACAGTGGAAGAACAAGCGGGAGATGCCATCGAAGCACCCAGAGGCTGCAGAGGACTTCTCAAGAAAACGAGAAAAGGGAAGGGAAAGAGGAGAGAAGAAGAAACAGAAGATTTCGTCTCGAGATGAAGCTTATTCCCCGAGTGGAAGAAGTATTATCTTTAGCAAGGGTTTTGTTGCGAGAGGAGATTCAAAACGATGGCGCCTTTGAGAGATGATAGAAGCGAGGGTGGGAGAGTCTTTGCGCACACACCAAAAGCGGGAGTATCTGACGGTGAGAGTTTTACTCAAATATGGTAGGAAGGAAGGATGGAGCTGTTTTTGTTAGAGGTCTGGGTCTCATCAACGAGGCCTGGTGGCATGGCAAAATAAGACAAACATAAGCTCCCAAATTTCACAAGAAACACAAGTCTGTGAGCTTGGAAAGATTTTGCCAAGAAGCTCACTAATCCAGAAAGTGCAAATGGAACCGCCAAGAAGAAGGAAAGCCAGAATAGTAGAGCTGAGGAAGCCTTACTAAGAGGCTAAGGTATGGTTTTATTTCCGGCTTCCTCGTTTGGTCCCAACAAAACATGTGTGCACAAAGGAGAGAACAAGGTTTGGTCGCCGTATGCCATACTCAAAGTGGTACAAGATCAATATAGGAGTTATCATAGAGAACTCCTCATCATGAGGTGCATCATGAAGGAACAAAAGAGGCCTCGTCTCACTCCAAAGAACAATCACGCCGATGTCAAGGCCTGGGGTGAAAGGAATTTGGGGGAGTCAAAAGAAGAAGTACTAGAGCTTCACCACCTCTTCTCGGTCAGAGTTAGCAAGGGACCAAGAAACCCAAGAAAGGGGAGGCCGTGGAGAACGAGAAGAACAAGTCAAGAGCCGTGAAAGGAGACTCCGAGGTTGCCGATCATGAACAGAGCACCTAAAACTCACCTCGTACATTAATGATTACATGTTCAGCAGACAATGTCGTGCGCATGGGCAAATTAATAGACTTCTCCCATCCCTTAGCTGCCCCTGCAGAACAGAACTTCCAACCCGGAGAAAGCCCATGAGCACAAGAGAACAGCCGAGATCGGGAAGCTCAATGCCATTTAAGAGAATACGAAAGAGAGAAGGAGCGAGACTAGCCAGGAATTCAGAAAGTATTTATGAAAAGGAATTGAAGAGAAGAGACAAGCAATGGAGGAAGAGCTCAACAGAAAGAAAAGGAGCATGAAAGTGGAATAATGAGAAGAGAAATAAAGAAGTGGAGAGAAGAGCGAATGGCAAAAGAGAGAACAGATGGGAAAATTTTAAAGCAAAGAAGGGAAGAGTTTGGGCATGAAATTAAGTGTTAGATCACAATCTACAAAGAAACTAAACTACCATGAAGTTTTATAATAATCACTGAGTGGATTTCTAACTTAAAACCATAAAAGAAAGAGATATGAGCAGAAGCCAAATTCCGTGGGAGCAAATAAAAGATTCAAGTTTTAGGCAAGTCTTGCGTAAGGATTTTTGGAAGAATTGATGATGAGACAAGAAGCGCAAAGATACGTAATCCCATGTGCAAAAAGAATGAAAACTTAGATCCACACAACAATCTTGCCAACTCCTAGAAGTGATGACCGAATGGAAAATACAAATCGAATGGCTCGGGGAAAGAGGCAGATGAGTTTGAACAAAAAGGTCGATCTTATCTAATGAGATTTCATCAAGAACAAACAGAAGGAGACCAAGAAGAGAAAGCAAGAAGAGAAATGAAAATTCCGAATTTGCTCTCATTTAGTACATTGTAATCTAGATCCCAACATTTTTGCTCACCATTTCAAAAGAAAAATAGATCTTCTTCCCGCCTAACTTTCATTACCATCCATCTCCCATACTCGTGTATCCAACTCGTAATTAAATCGCACAAAATGAGAAATTTAAATTAATCACTGTGTTAATTTGAATTTGTTAGAAATTCCATGATTGTGTTGCTTTGTGATCGCATGAATAGAAACAAGAAATTAGTTCCAAAATAAAAACGAGATGTAATGGGCTGAATTGAATGAAGCAGTTAGATTAGGAATGAGCTGAAATGTAGAATAAGGGCCAAATTAATACAGTTTGATTGAAACACAAGGTGCAAAAGTTACTTAAGTCTAGTCTAAGTCCAGAATTGAGGAAGGTAATACACAAGTAAGGAACAAAACATATTTCAGTTCAGGGTATGAAAATAAATCAAGGAACCTCGTTGAATACCAATTAATTTAAATACTCATTAACAAAATGAGTCACAGACTCTACAATACTAACTGCTCAAACCAAATTTAATTTGTTGGACATTTGGTCGAGGCGAAACTCAGGTGATACAACACAAGAGACGATGTGCCATTCTCGACAATGAGCCATTCTAGCTATCCCTATTCATATGTCGATGCATACGTAGGTTCCGTAAATCGAGCTAACAAGCCTATTTTTCAAAAATGTAATTAATGGAAACCCTAACTCATCCTAAGACATCAATCCTTCAAGAAAGAACCCATGATTACCCAAAAGAATCATTATAAGAAAGAAATGGCTTTGGGAGTATATATTTTTCGAGGAACTCTTGAAAAGAAAAACCACAATAGAAAAGAAAGTTTATAGGATAAGTTTTACCCTCGTGGCCCAACTCTCGAACAATTAGTTCTCGGGTGTTTCAACACCTAGTACCCTAATGCCATCCGTATGGGAGCCTACTAAACCCAAAGTTCGCAAGAGTGTTAAAGCCTAAAAGTTAAAACATTGCACTATCTCCGAATGTTGACAAACAAGGAAGTTTCATGGAATTACATAAAGTGAGAAATACGGGGCTGCATGGGCTTCCGAATTGAAGAAATTAAAGTGATGTCTCAAACATGAAGTTTGTGAGTTTATTATGTAAACTACAAGAAAAGGGCAACAGGAGAGAAAAGGTTCGTGGTAATCTTAACCTAAAAATTCTCCATCCTACCCATTACCCAGCTCAACAATAAAAGCCCAAAAGACTTACTGATTCAAGGGTCAAATCATCTACATTAGCGGAGATCAATATGAAAACAGTTTCTATGGAATTTCGGGAGTAATGAAATAATCAAAATTGTGAAGGACTTTAGGGAGTTAAATGACTCAATATGAAAACGAAAGGAAAATATTCTTATTATTCAACAGGATCCAATGAATATGTTTGCTTGTAAAACAATTTCAACAATTTAGTTTTGCGTATAAAGAGTAGAGACCAACCTTGAAACTGACTCGTGTTTCAGACAGTATTTAAAATTACGATACCTCAGATTTCAATTAAATCATCACACTCAACAGGAACGAATCGTAGAAAAAATGTCCTTACAAATTCTTCTTTATTTTGCTCATGGGTCAAACAAATCTTTCTTTTTCTTTGCTTGAGGACAAACAAACTTAAGTTCGGGGGGGAGTTTGATGAGCTTAAAAGTCATCTATTTTTAGTCCATTTTTCTGCTTAATTTTCATATCAAAAGAGATAATTACTTTAAAGAAATATGAAGAAACTCACCCATTTGTTATTAGCAGGTAGAATGGAAGAAAGAAGAAAAACAGTAGAAAAATGCATAAATAAGTGGAATAAAAGTGCGCCAATCGCAGAGCGTAAATGAAAAGAACCGGCCGAGTCATTGATGCGCTGGGTTTACACACCCGCCATGAGGTCACGACCATCGGGAAATTGAAAGAAATCACGCAGCGTCGCGACATGGATAATAAGATATAGGTCGCAACATGAGATCGCTTCGCGAGAAAGCCGGTGAAGAAATGAGCCGAGGGTCGCGACGCGAGATCTAAGTTTTCGTGGGACATCAAGAACCACAAAATAAAGTCAGCAGAGTCATGAATCGGGGTCGCTGACAAGATACCGGGATGTCGACATCAGAACAAACAGCCGAGACTACGGAGCAAGATGTGAAGTGATGTCATGACAAGGGATCAATGTCACACAAAGAAGAGCAATCAAAGGAAAGATACAAGTGGTGACAAAGATTGAAGCACGCTAGATCCATTGGACGTCATCATATCATGTCGCTGACAAAGACGAAACAAATAAACCTCGCAGATTCTTAGTGGATGCCACGACAAGAGATAGACGTCGCGACATCCTAAGACAAGTTGAATGTTGCAGAAGACATGAGCTGAGGTCGCGACGTGAGATCGAGGTCGCGACATGAAGAGAGAGACCAAGAAATCAAGAAGGGCGTGACGATCACACAAGAGATGGTTGTCGCGGACACCAAGAACAAACTAGCTTGAAGGCCCCGTAGAACTAAGTCGATGTCGCTGATAAGAGATCGATGTCGCGACATCGTGAACCTTTCATCAAAGCTGAAAAGAAATGAATCGCGCTATGACAAGGACACGCCGCGATACAAGATCTGAAAGCCGAATTTTATTTAGTTGATGTCACGCAGCAGTCGCTCGCCGCCACCAAAAGCCATCAAGTGAAGATCGCAACCCCACAAGTCGATGTCGTGGACAAGAGATCAAGTCGCACACGCAGACCTCTGCTCGGGCTTGAAGGTTGGAGCTCCATAAAGATGTCGCGATGCTATATGCAGGTCGCGACATCGTAAGATATCGCTGGAAAGCATGCATCACGAAGCCGAGCGTCATGACAGCAGAATGACGTCGCGACATCAGGAGCAACATGTGAAGCCTGCAGAAGAAGTAAGCTGATGTCGTGACAAGAGAATGATGTCGCGACATCACTAATGAAACGCTCAAGGTCGTATAGACAAGAGTCGAGGTCGACGTGAGATCGAGGTCGCGACAAGGATACTGTCGCGACAAGGAAGCTTTCAGGTCATCAATGCGCGACTGGTCTCGGATACTCTAAAATCCACAGCAAGCTACATCGATAGCCCAACCGAAAACCCCTATAACACGCAGCCTATCCGTAAGAGGAACGTAGCTGGGCGCCTGGCTGCACGAGAGGTCCGGATAGTCAAGGCTCATTTTCTTTTATTTTTTAGTTTTCTTTTTCTTTTCTTTTCTTTTATTTTCTTCAATATGGATAGATTAGATTAGATTTATCGCTCTAGTTTTCTTTTATTTTCCGGAATTGATGTTATCATTGAAGCAAGTCGAATGCGTAACTCAATTCTTTTCAAATTACTACCTGGAATGTTGGGTTCGTATTTCTGTAATCTCTAGCTTTATCCAGCTTCGAAATGCGCTTATTCTTATGACTCCTGAGGAATGTCAGAGTGTAATCTCAAGAATCGAGAACCCAAATCATTATGAATTATTGTCTAAATATTCTATTGTTATTTCCAAGAAATTGCGAATTTCGCTTATGAATTTACTTCTTCTAAGCATGGGTTTAAGGTTTTTGATCTGAATATCAGTTTCCTATACCCGCTTTAAGTAAATTGTTTCATTGCTCTACTAAGGAGGTCCTCTGAAAGGACACAGATATTTACATTCCTGGAGTTATGAATATTGGCGGTATATTAACTCCGCTATTAGAGATCTAATGAGTTTTGTGAGTTTACTTTGATAAATCCTCTTCACTCAAATCAAGAATGAGTTTAATGAGTTATCAATTTAAACAAGCAAAGAGTTCACCCCAATTCGACTCAAAGTGAAGCCGATCCCGTGTTAGCCGAGATCTTAATCAAGGAGAGGGTGATCTATCTAAATCGAGGAAGAGTAACTCCGAAGTTGTGGCATCTGTCAATCGATAACTGGGAGCTAAGGTGTATTGTCCATAAAATGGGTATGAAGTTTTGCAAAGAAAATATCTGCACTAGGAAGTCTCTCGTTAAAAAAGTAGTTATCTAATTCCGATTCGAGAGAATCAAAGTCAAAATTAGATAATGAAATGTGAAGTGCGGAGAGATCCAAATTTTGAACTCATTAACGCCGACAGATTTTGAAATCTGAAATTCACAAGCACAATTAACAATCAGACAACAGGAATTGATACTTCACAATAGCATTGATCTTAATGTGTTCTCTAAACGATAATTATTCAATTTCTATTCATTTTCCTAACTACTAATTATTCTTTATTCTTTATATTCAAGTTTATTGTCTATCTCGCTTATTTTCTCGTTTCGCTTAATTTTCCAAGACATTAATGCCGGATCTTACTATCATTTGGGCAACTCAAATAGTATGGAAATCAGTAAATGTGTACTGATTCAAAATTCCCGAGATCTCTCGTGGGATCGATATCTCTGACTTAACCATTTTATTACTTTGTCGAATTGCACTTGCAAGTAATATCAGACCAAAACCAAACTTTGAAAATGATTTACTCTGTGATTTTTGGTTTACATAAGATAATGCCTTCAAATTTGTATATGTGTTTTCGCGGTCCCACAACACTTGCCCCGTATAATTTTATCCTTGAATTTAGAATGTTAGAATGTTGCTCATTACTCTCTCATCAGGAATCTGGTAACTGGATAAAACATTTGATTTCATACTATCAACAAATGCATTTAACCTGTGATGACATTTGCCGGCGTTTTGCTTCGCTTTTGTTTCTTCCCGCTTTTCACTTTGCCATGATTCTCCTATTTTAATTTGCAGCCGGAATTGTCCACTTACTACCTGCTTTCTCGTTTTTGGTCTATATGTGCTGCGAACTGCTTCTCGTTTTGTCATTTAAGGCCATGTAAGATGGAGTGGTCGATATTTTCTCGGTACTCATATTATAATTCGTAATGAAATTATTTGCTTAAGTTGTGAGATACTGGGGTTTGATTATTCTAAGTTATTTTGTGTTGTTAATGGATGGTCTAATCGACTCCATCAAATTTCTTTAGTTCTTAATTTCCCATTCACGACCGGGTTGTTCTTTCTTATATCTTAAAATTATGTTATAACAAAGCTCGGTACCGTATCCCTAAATATACCCTAGCGCTTTTCTGACTTGTTTCTGGTGGTATATTATAAGCTAAAAATGGAAATTTTCTAAATAAAATTTGAGACCCTAATTATCTGAGCTAAGGGTAAAGTGGTAATTTACCACTTAAGGATCAAAAAGTAATAAAGCCAAAAGATATATGCCACACTAGAAATTTAAGAAGTTATGGATTCACAAAAATAGGGAAAAGATAGAATAGAAATAAGAGAGAGACAGGGGGATCAAAAGGCAAATATGGAAACTAAAGTCAAAATGAGTTTTTGTTTTGGCCAACACGGCCTTAATAAATATGGCTCTAAAGGACTAAAATTGCTTCCAAAAGAGAGAAAATGAGAGGGGAGAGCAAAAGAAGCAAGAAGAGTTATAAGAAGAGGAAGAGTAAGAAGGAGGAACCAAGATCAAAGGTATGGAACTTTGGATTCTTGTATGGAACTACATGGGCTTTTGAAGCTTTGAATTGTTTTCCATGCAATTGTATAGTTATTAGTTGTCTCCAAACCTAGGGTTTTTGCTAGGGTTTCATTTTAACCCAAAAATGATGGCAAGTAAGGTGGGTAAACCCCATACGGCACAACAGTAAGCACATGAAATCCTCTTCGAGGGATGGATTCATAGCTCTGCTACAAAGTAATTGAGTTAGGGTTTTGAATAAACCCTAACTAATCGACATGTTAGGGTTATGTATAGGTTAGGATCCATATAAAAATGGGTTTTGAAGTAATTCATGATAGGTCTTTGGAAGAAATATATGTAATTGAAAGAGGATTTGAGTAGAAAAGTGATCATAAGATGAATTTGAAATGGTTTTGATGTGTGTTTGAGGTATAGAGCTGGAAATGGGATCAAAAATATGGAAAAAGGAGAAAACACCCATTCGGGCATTCCTGATGTCTTCTTACCGGTAGGTTAAGTTCACCCCAGGAACTCGACTGTCATTTCGCCAAAGTTCATCAGAAGCAAGTTCTACCGGTAGAACTTGTTCTGGGTTTCCTATTCTAACCAGTTTTAGTATTTTGGCCATAAATTACTCATTTCTTATCCGATTTGGGTGATTCAAATGGCCAATTAAAATAGACTTCAAGGAGAACAAAACTTAAAGAGAAGGCATCGCCAAATTCTGATCCTAAGTGGTCCAAAAATACACTCGAAGAGGGACCATGTGCAAACCAAATTTGGTTTGTTGAACATAGAGAAGTCCGTTGTTTTTGACGTAACATGAGTTCCTGTTCGAATTGGGTGATTCCAGTTGGAATAGAACCCTTAGCACCTTAGATTTAAATGATTATAAGGACATAGGGTCAAAATATGAAGTTAAGATACCGGAAAAATTAGTAATACAAACTGTCACTAGAAAAAATCAAGAAGGATTATTAATGAAAATGCCATAACTTTAGTTTGGATGATCCGATTGGATTTAAGATTCCAATTCTAAGTAAACTAGATTCATAAAGGAATGAGAATATATGAATGAGGTGTGATCTCATAGACATCATACTATAAGTATATGAAGTGTGCTATATGTACTAGCCATTAAACAAGAAAAATATAGAAAATGCAATATGTATAGATATGTTCATAAAACATGAATATGATAGGTATAAGTCAAATGATATGAATATGATATGAATATAGGATTATATGATATGACTATATGATAGACATACCGAAAGGAATAAGATGAAACATGCTAGGAACACATGATAGAAAGACATAAATGATAAGAACGATAAGAGATACAAAAGACGACAGCATAGAACGAACATGTACATAAATGATAGGTACATATATGAAAATGTGAATGAGTAAAGCCTAGTATGATAGGAATATAGAAAGTACAAGAATAGTTAAAACATGATAGAAATGTATAAATGAAATAAAGAGATATGAATATGTAGCTATATATGAATATATGAATACAAGAGTGCATGTGATGCATTCATGAAATATGATACAAAACTAAATGATTAAAAAAGATATGAATATATGTATTATAGAGATATATGAGAACCAGAATATGAAAACTACGTATATATGAGAACGAATACAGAGTAAAGTGATGATAGTATATATGCATAAGCAATTATGATAACAATAGTTATTCATGCTTATGAGATATGTACAGAAAACGTAATAAAGCTGATTGTCTGCTTAGAACCTGGTAGAGGGATAGATAGACATGCCTATAGGGAAGATACAGTTGCTGCAGCATATTCATAGACAGATATTGAGGCCCCGTTTGGGTCGATGATATAGATCCCGTTTGGATCAGGTGGCCCCGCAAGGGTCACCACAATAGACAGAGATCACTGCCTCGCACACAGCTGATAGTGCACCTTCTGCACCGATAGTATAGTGACATAGGTCACCGGCCTCTCGCACATGACATGATACCTGCATCGCACGTAGATCACTGCCTGCATGGATAGTACTCCCTTTCGGTACACATAGCTTCCTATCCGCTCATATCATGAAGACATGAAACCAAAAATAAAATGATATGTATAGAAGATATGACCTCGATATGAGTAGCTTACAGCACTACTATGCATAAGCATGTGACAATTACAAGAACAAGAAGTACATTATAATCCTGATATGAAAAATACATATAAACACAAGAAAAGTAATGAAAGTATACGAAAGCACAAAGTATATGATAGATATCATATGTTCATGATAGTACAAGTATGAATATGTATGTATGAAAAGAGTAGATGTAACCCATGTCAAAGACATAGAATAGAGACCCTCGACTTACAACATGAAAAGACTAGAGACAGGTAAAAGACATATGAAAGAACAAAGATATAAAAGTATAAGAATGTAGATAAACTACAGATATATAGATAGTTATATGAAAGTATTTATGATATTGAAAGCATGTGAAACTCAGAAAGAACATGATACAAGAAATAAGATGAAATAGGATCAAGTATACGAGTATAAGCAAGGGACAAGAAATGTGCAAAGTATTTGTGATAGATAAGGAATGATATGATATACGAATAGTATAAAGAATGCAATAAATCATAGAACCTAAAGACGAAAAAGGTATGTATCAGAGACATGATATGTACATTAAAAGAATAGGAACATTGAAAAGACATATGACAAGCTGAAAGATAAACACATGACAAGTAGAATATGCAAAGTATATGTGATAAATAGGATATAGTAAAGTATTAGATAAGAGATAGGCCAAAGTCATAGAATATGTAATGTAAAAGATCGATATGCAATATAAATGTGTATGGGATAGATAATATGCATATGTATAAGTCGCGATGCGCCATCGGGTGGTCATTCATGCTTATGTTCCCACTCCAAGTTTAAAGCTTAGCACTAAAGTTCAATCCCAGTATGGTAGAAGTTGAAGACAAGGATAGAAGACAGGACATTCCACATCAAAGAAAGCGTGCCGACTGTAGATGTGCACCAGCCACGCCTTCCGCAATCTCTCGATGTTTTGTAATAGAAATTGCATATGTATAAGTAAAGGGACTCGCAGTATATGCATCGTGATGGACACCACTCCAAGTGGTAGTTCTTGTATGTATAAAATATTTTGTTATTACGTAAATTATTTCAGATACCCACGTGCACAGGGCAGCCCGAGGTTAATGTGTCAATAAGAGTCCCAAGAAAAGAATATAGTATAGTAGATACACCACTGCCCCTACTGGCTCTGGATCCGCCTAACGGCCTGGGCCTGGATCTGGGGCGTACGTAGCCAATTTTTTTTTTTGTCTGTCATAATCAAGACTATTATAAATACCTTATTATGTAAGCTTATCTGAGTATAACGATTAGATGAACTGTTATTTATGTGACAGTGAGCACACTATCAAACCATATAAATTTGTATGTGTTATTTACGTATTTCTCATCTGATTTTCCACCATTTTAATCACAATATAGGGTAAAAATCACAATATAGGGTAAATATCACAATATAGGGTAAATTGAGGGAGATGACTCAACTCGGGTCCTACAATAAAGATCGAAATGAACACTAATTTATTCTCATCTTCCATCATTTTCTCATCAATCAAAAGCAAGGTAAACTAGTTTTAAAATAACAAATAAAAATAATATATTTAATTTAATAATATAGACAAGAAATGGGTGTTTGGCTTACCTAATAGTTTTATTAGACAAATTCCAGCGGAGGTTTGTTTCTAGTTTAGTAAATGAGGACACTTTGTTTGTTTTATTTATGATAAAGTTGGATGATATAAGGATAATACTCTCATATTATTTAATTAATTTGAGACAATTTTGTATAGGTCAATTATGTCTGTTCCAACAATTCCCATGACATGTTACTATAATGGACAAATATCGAGGAGTGAAACAGATGTCAAATATGATGGGAGCGAAATTGTTATCAGCCTGAAGTACCTGGCTGAATGCACGTTTCAACAATTGGGATTGATATGATTTACTTAAAGACAAACCATTGACAAGCCAAGGTTCAAATTAGTACTCATTCGTAGCATCCCCTTAGGAGGTAAAAGTTCCAACCTTATCCAAGACGATGACAAGAGTGGTGCGTAAAATGTCGATCCGTTAACACAACAATCGAGAAATTGAACCGTATATTAAAAGTCGCTCGGAAATAAGGCACAATCGAACCAATCTACGGGTGACCATTCGTATATTTGTTCGCTGATTAATTACAATGTCGCACAGCTGACTACGGCCAGGCTCAGCAGGTCCTGCCGCACCCATAATCACCAGCGAGATGATGAAGACAAAGGCAGATGAAGAACGAATGATGAATATGATGAAGATGTTGGATGATGAATGCGACGGAGATGACGGGGATTTGAAATTGATCAACATGCATCATTCTTTTTCGAGCTTTCAACCGTTCTCAGAATGAACAAGGGATATATTTATCTACACAAGCACCATCTCTGCGGATGTATCAAATCACCCACGATGAGACTCCAGAAGTTCCGTGGTTCGCTTAAAATAAGAAACATAAAATATTCGAAGGAAACAAACTCGTAGTAAACAAAGTGATTAAAAAGTGCATCCGGCCCAACGATAACGCTGCGGTTCCAAGACGACTCGCCCTCACTTGTACCGAGGATAAATGGGACAACCGCCTCCCAGATAGAATCCGATCTCGTTCCTCCGGGCGGTACCTGACGGAGGACCCCGACGAACTCAACTCTGCGTATCAATCGCGCGACAAAAATGAACGATACGCGAAGTAGGCCGAGGAAAATATTTTGTTGTCTTTGTACCGGGAAAACATGGAGGCAATAAATAACTCGAAGTGTCTCCACGCAACGCATGCCTGCCTCGGTATTGCGGCGAACCAAGTGTCTGCCTCGATGAGGGACACCTGCTCGATGAGGACACTTTTCATTCATTTAATTCCCAACAATCCCCCACATGAATGAAAAGTTCTTATATCAATACTCCCGTATGTATTGAGGATGCAAAGTGTGATTATTCCACGAGATAACGCTTGCATCGTGGATAAGTAGTCCGAGACTTTGAACTTTCCTAGTGAAGCCTACCTGACTTACTTCCTGGCCAACCCGCAGACTCGATGTCTCGAATCACGACCTTCCGTAAGCCTAGACAATAGAAATCACACAACTACCGAACAAAATTGCTCTCACCGCTGTGTTCGCTTTCGCCATGAACACCGCCTCCTGTCTCTGAGTGCGCAGAGAATCTCTACTTTGCACTCTCTACGTGCTTACTCACTTCACACTCACATAGGTGATTTATGAACATATAGTTTCATAATCATTAAAAGCTTTTGCTTAACCTTCACATATTAATACTATCTTTATCCGAGAATGGGTAAAACAAATTGCATAAAGACTCTACACTCCGCTTCATAACTTGGGCCATGCCTTCAACCTAGATCCCGACTTCCAAATAACTAGGTAGGGTGTCCGCTATGATGACTTGTTTAGAGGCCTTAAACCCATTCCCCTTGATGTTTTTGCAATCATCTCTCTAGTTAGGCCTTTTGTCAATGGATCCGCAATATTATCTTTTGACTTCACATAGTCAATGGTGATAATTCCACTAGAAAGAAGTTTTCTTACAGTGTCATGTCTTCGACGTATGTGTCGAGACTTACCATTATACATGACATTCTCTGTTCTTCCTATCGACTATCACAATGTATACACACGCAATCGGTTTAGCCACCAGAATATCTTCCAAAATTTCAAGCCACTCTATTTCTTCACCTGGGCTATCCAAAGCACAAATTCTCGACATTCCATACGATCTAGCAATACAAGTTTGTTTCGATGATTTCCAAGACATCGTCGCCCACCAAGTGTGAATACATATCCACTTGTTGATTTTGTACTTTAAGGCCGACATTATCCACTTCCAGATCACAAGATCCTTCAAGTACGCGTATATTCCCGTGTAATGCAAAGCATAATCTTCAGTACATGCTTTAAGTAGCTCAATAAAACGTTTCTTATAGCTTTCCAATGATTTTCATTCGACTTATCTCAGAATCGACTTAGTCATAACCGCAGACAAGCTATGTCCCACAAGACAGCTCATGACATACATTAAACTCCGCCTTAGTATACTAAAGATACCATTTTGAGCTTTCGTTAACAAGATTCTCTAGAAAGATGTAAATTCACATCTATCTGGAGTTTTTAATGGTACAATATCTAGATTCGCATTTTCAAGTTAATCGTTTTAATATAATGGGATTGTGATAGAGCTAATCCTCCAGTGTCTTATGGATTTTAACCCTACAATACTCACTACCCCCATATATCTTTCATTTCAAATTTACTTGCAAGCAAGACATTTGATTTTCTTAATACCCCACCATCACCGCCCTCGTTATAAGCATATCGCCTACATGGCCATAAACGGCGAAACAATTCACAGCTGGTTTTAACATATACATTTGTCGCACTCTACATTCCGCAAACCATTCCGACAACATGACTTCGCGAATTTAGCACGCCATCGCCGGCTGTTTCCAATCCATGTAGTGACTCGACAGTTCGACATACTCTTCTCGCTTCTCGCCCCGAATAACAAATGAGTCCTCAAGTTGTTCCAAATATATTTCTTCTTCCAAATCTCCGCTTAAGAAGCCGCCATCCATTTGATGGATTTCAAGCCATACACCGCTGCTATAGCAATTAGCATCCTTATAGATAATTTAGTACAGTGAATAAGTGTCAAAATAATCAAGACCTTCTCGCTGCCAGATCCTTTACTACAAGCCTAGCCTGTATTTATCATCAAGACCATCCGCTTCATTTTCTCCTTCAAGACCTCACTTACATCAGAAGTGGGTTTATTACCGTGAGGAAGGTCAACCAATTTCCATGTATGATTTGACAAGCATGGATTCAACTTCACTATCGATAAATTTCTTCCGTAATCCAAGTTTCGCGAAGTCACGCCTTCCTTTGAATGTTCGAGGTTCATTCTCCAATGTGATATCAAGTATTAAATCAGTCCAAAAGACGGAAGTCCTTTTTGCCTTTTACTAATGTGCTTCCAGTTCATCCTCCATCGATCAATACCTTCTAGACATAAGATCTCGAGACCTCTTTATTATTATCAATAGACTCATATACTATGTTGCTCTGGAATATATTTTCAAAGAACTTAAGCGTCCCTTGATTCAATGATCGTATTGACATGTATATCCGGGACTTAATTTCAGAACAAGAAAACGATATGCAATGCTGTTATTCTTGAGCATATCCTAGAAAAACACAAATAATAAATTTCTGTCCCACTTTAACCTTTTAGGTTTAGAACTCAGAACCTTAGCCAAACACCTCACACCTCAGGATAATTCAAGCAAAGATCGCTCTTCCATTTCTCATGTGGAGTTTGTCAGGTCTTCAGGTTACTCTATTTAAAATAAAAATTTGCCGTTAAAACACTTCACAAATTTCGTGTAAAACTAAAAACTATTTAACAATGCATTCATTGTTTCCTTTAAAGCACCTAAGCTCCTTCTTTCCGCCACTCCATTAGATTGTGGGGTATAAGGAGGCCATTCGGGTGAACGTATACCAACTGTACAAATTTCCTCAAATGGAAATTCATTCACCTCCTCTGTCACTCCTTATGATTTTAATTCTTTCTTGTTCAATTGAGGTTTCAACTTCAATTTCTTATAAGATTTAAAATCATTCACGCCTCTCATCTTGCTACTAAGCAGAACATAACAATACCGCAAGCAATCATCTATAAAAGTAATAAATACTTATTACCACCTCGACTCCGCATTGGATTTCATATCGCATATATCCTGCAGGTATTAAATCTAAAGGCTCAAACTCTATTATCTACGCAGTAGAAAGCGGGGGTTTAGAAAATTTAGATTCAACACACACTGGGCATTTCTCACTGGATACCAAACTTCGCAATAACTATTCATTAATTTCTCTTTATCGACTTATAGTTAACGTGTCCTACTAGCATGCCAAATGTTAAGACTCAAACACATAAGAGGAAGCAACTTTATTCAAATCATCCTCGTTGCATCAGCCATTACATTTAGCTTGAACAAACCATTACTCGTGATAACTTTTCCCATACATACATCTCATTTTTTGAGAGTACAAACTGGCGATACAAAACCAACTCAGCCCATTCTCAAGGAGAGCTCCGACACTAAATTCGCGAACATCCGCACATGCAACACACTGGGTTGTCACGCCTTTCCAGATACTATCTTGGGAGCACCTGGGACACCTTCCAACCTTAGAGGCTGATGAATTACCCATATAAAGTTTTTCATCACCCCCACTCTGGGCCGCGGTAGATCAAAACATCGATCTGCTTACGTATGTGACGAGCTGCTCTAGTATCAATCCACCACTGGGCTTCCACCATATTACACTCTGATATCATAGCGCCGATTGATACTATCAACACCATCGAGATCTTTTTCAACCATATCGCCTCGTTCTCCCCGTCGCTTCTTGGCTCGCAGCTTCCTTGGCTCGATGTCCGTGACTCGCTACGCTTTGAAGCACTCTGCCAACGAACTTTTCGTGCTCCTCGGGTTGAATCCTCTAGACTTCATAGGCATTTTCCTTTCTCGTCGGGTTTCGATCCTTCTTCAACATCGCTTTGAAACTTCTAAATTCTTTCCAAATTTCTTCGATAGCCTCGTTGTCTTCTCAATCCTCTCAACCGAACAATCAAGTCTTCGCGATAACTCCTTTCTCGTGTTCAGATAATTTTGAAATCCTTCCAGGATGGTGGCGCTTTTTCAATGAACGCAGCCTAATTGAAATGTCTCACTGCAGTCATTCCTTCAAAGATGAATATCATGCACAACCACTTTGAAGTTTCAACCCGACTTAAGACTCGCCTTTTGAATCAACCATCTCAAGTCCGTAAATTTACCGACAATGAATTTCTTCATCCTAGCATCTTCGGTTTTGTACTCTCGTCTCATCACATCCCATAACTCCCTTATCGCTTCAACCCACTCATAGACGTTTATAGAAAGTATTTTCCGTAATCGTTGAGGACATAGCTGCTAATACTGCAGTCGAGGATTCCATGCATCCACAAAGAGCCAACTTTTCTTTATCTCGTTTCTCCGTCCAATTTGACCATCCTTACTGAGAATCTTCGCAAGTTCAAGGTTGTGAGAGATAGAACAACATCTTTGTTGCCATCTCTTGAAATCTCCGTTACCATTGAACCTTTTGCTTTTCTCCGTGATTCGGAATAGAGCGAACCGGAGTTGAAGGCAAAAAGCCATTTCAGAATAAATATTTGAATATAAATATGCAAACTAATAGTTGAGTGTAAACTCGTAGGGGTATAGTAAATGAAAATATTTGGAATACGTAAAACAAATATTTTAACACAAACAGAAACGAAAAACACTGTGAAAGAATATATAACTACTTCTTGCCGAATTTGTACCCAATAAGCAAGAAATTTACACCGGAGCAATATGCTAAAGCCTCTTGACTCGCCGGCGACAAACTGCAGCCTTCAAAATTATTTGAATACATAGAAACTGCAGCCTAAAAATTTGGATTCAACCGAAACGAAAACTAAAAAAAAATTTCAAACTGCACTAAAAAAAATTCAGTGCAGTATAAATTTCGTCAGAAACAAAAAAATTTCACTACAAATTTTGTCAGAAACAAATTCAAACTGCACTATATAAAAAAAATTGAGTCAAATTTCAGTGCAGTGCAGAAATTCAGACTACAAAAAAATTTCAGTGCAGTATAAAAAATTTGAAAAACGATAACAAATATTTTAATGTAAAATGCAGGACATAAAATAAATTCGTCAGATACAAGTTGAGTCAAATTTCTGTACTGCAGAAATTTTGGGAGTCAAATTGTAAAATGTTTACATAAATATTTGTTAAATTGCCAAATTTGTTTACAAAATACTTGAATGTAAATGTTTGAGTAAAAAAAACGAACAGAAACGGAAAAACAAGAATTATCGTTAATATACTTCAGACACCAAACGACAAAACAAACCTGAATAATGGTTTTAAGAGTATATATATTTGGTCAGGTGTTCGTTGCTAAACGAAAATCATAAACAAAAAATCGTCTCAGTCTGCGTGTTAGTTAACGGAAACAAGAATAAACGAAAATCGTCTTAAGAGTTTCAGTCTGCGTGTTCGTTAAAAAAAAAACAGAAACAAAAATTATAACCAATTTTTTTTTTTTTTTTTTTTAAACGGAAACGAACAGAAGCGTTCGTCACACAGAAACGAACAAAATTATAAATTCGTCTTAAGATTGTAGTTCCTGTGTTCGTTTAAAATCAGAAACATAAAATATTTGAAGGAAACAAACCTGTAGTAAACAGTGATTAAAAAGCAGATCCGAGCCCAACGATAACGTTGTGTCCTTAAGACGAATTTGGCCCCTCAATTTGCAAAAATTTCCAGAATAATGGACAATCGCCTCTGCAGATAGAACGGATGTTCCTCCGGGCGGTACTTTGACGGAGACCCCACGAACTCAACTCGTAATAATCGCACAAAATGAAATGATATAGCAAGTAGAGCGAGGAAAATATTTGCTTGTCTTTAAATTGGGAAAACATGGAGTACTATAAATAACCCGTGAGTGTTCCAATGAATCGCATGTTCTGCTCGAAGGTATGAACCAAGTGTCTGTTCGATGAGGGACACTTCTGTTCGATGAGGGACACTTCTTTTCATTCATTTAATTCCCAATAGAGACATTGGATGGGCCATCCCCTGTTGCCTATCACTTACCACCAACACCTCAATTTCAACATGTTGAAAACCCGATAATGTCAAGCAGTAAGTCAGTTGACCTCCACGGTGGAGCCACGGCACTGGAGCGGAGAATTGCACTGGGCAAGTTTTTTAATTCAAATCAATGCAGGCAGGTCGCAAAGATTTACCTATTAAAGCACACCAAGAGTATGTCGTTGTTGTATCCTCAAAAAATGTCGTTTTAAGATGTAAGAAGGTCAAGAATGTCACCATTCATGGAAGCTTTTCGTAATGGTTGTCAAAGATACTTCTCATTTGTTATCAACAAATATACTCGGGTCGCATACTTGTGCGTCAATCCTTGCTTGAACCAGACCATCATCAACTAGACTCCCACTGGCTTCTACTCATATAAAGGCATTAATTCGTGCACACAATTCACATTGTCTACTACGCTTATTCAGCGAGTGTGATGGAAAAATGGGGATATCAAATATCATACAAAAGGCATCGACGTGGGAAGCATAAAGCAATTAGACAGCTTATTTGGTACTTCTTCGGGCCATATACGTAGTTGCCACGCTTTGCCTGGGCATGGCAAGCAAATCTTGGATGTGTTGTTGTTTGGAAAACATGTGAAACTAATATGCCAAACACTGAGGTATTCCAACGCGTGTTCTGGTCATTCAAGCCATCTATTGAAGGGTTCCAACATTGTCGTCCCGTTATGAGCATTGATGGTACACATTTATATGGGAAGTATAAAGGCAAGTTATTGATTGCTATGGGGTGCGACTAAATAATCGCTTGTTTCATCGGGTATTTGCTATTACTGTATACAGAATACTGATAATGGGGATGGTTCTCGCATGCATAAGAACAGAGTTACTCAAAGGACTCGAATTTCATGCTATATCGCATGCATCCGTGAATCACGAGCAATGGCCGATCCTCATCTTGGTTGGGCTGCACCATGTGTCTATCACAGGATTTGCATGCGTCATTTCGCTAGCAATTTTATGACCCGATTCAAAGATAAAGTTTTGAAGAATTTGGTATGCCGAAAATAAATGAGGCTGTAATGCAAATTCAAAAAGCATATGAATACAATTGGGAGAATTAATTCCGAAGCATTACAATGGCTAGAGGTAGTCCCGTTCCAGTTATGGGCTCTTTCACACGATGGAGGTCGAAGATATGGTTTAATGACTACAAACATTTTAGAGGTATTTAATAGTGTCCTTAAAGGAGCTCGAAGCCTACCAATAACTCCGCATTGGGCATAATTGACCTTTCCGTCTCAACAAGCATTTTGTCAGAAGAAGAGAAGTAGGTGCTAATAGATCGCATCCACTCGAGCGATTCACCCATATGTCGATGCCATACAGGCCGTGGTTGCATATCGGTTCGATGGGAAATTACCCTTACGATCACGTGAGCGCCTATTTCATGTAAAGCCGGCGGTGAGGTCAATCATCAAGGCTAACTTACATGAAAAAATCGCACATGTGGAAAGATTGACAGTGGCTTTCCATGCAAATTTCCATATCATATCGCTATGTCAAGACGGTGTTGATTTCCCGTCGTTTCGAGAAGGCTACTACACTACTAAGTCGCACTATGACACATGGACAACCCTTTTCCATCAAATATTTAACGAAGATGACGTTCTTTACGACGGTAATCGAACGTATCAATCGCGCCACGCACGCCAGCGGACGTCCAATCAACCCGCCGTATACCAACGATGTTAGATGAAACGATCGTTAGAGGCGCGCGGTCGCAAACAACCGGTCGTTAACGCGTTCGTAATAAATACGAATCGTTCGCAACGGCGTACGAATGTGGCTTTAACCAGTATAGTTAGTATCAAGATCCGCACGGCGTCGCGAGTTTCGATTAATTGGTTTAGAAAGCGGTACGTTGTGATCACCGATGATGCTGGTGTTATCTGCAGCGCGACTTCGCGATTCGTGTTCAGCTTTCGGTCGCGGCCGAACGGTGACCAGCTGAACGGCAGATTTTCCTTGCGCAAATTCATTGGTCAACCGTGATACTCGCGGTTGTACCGGGAAAAAGTCGCGTCACGAAATCGCTTTTTTTCCTCGGTCCCAAATCCGTGTGATACTCGCGACCATCTTCGATGATTGTGTGGACTAATTCCAGCTGTGTTTTTCCTCGCTGTCCCAAATAATCATTAATTCAAGTCTTTTAGAATTGATCAATGATTTATTTCACCTTAATTTTAAGGTTTTACAGGATTACCAAGTAAACGACTAAAACAATGATAGTTATGGTGTTTTTACTTTTTATAGGATCACCTTAATCGCAAATGGTGATGACGTGATTTGGATTTACTTTTTATAGTCGGGTATGTGGCCGTGGGTTTACCTCTCTTTGGGCCAAGTAGTAATAAGAAGAACATTTCGTCGCTACAGGTTTTGGATTTTGGTTTCTAATATTTGGAATATGTGTCAGGTTTCGTTTATATGGGTACATGTGTCATTTCTAGATTTTTATTTATTTATTTTTTTTTTGAGTAAATAATGTGGAATGTGTTAGAAACTATATACAAGTGGAGTATTGTCATTCATCAAAAGCTCTCAGAAAAGCAACATGATTTCCTGGGTGATATCATGCGAAGCGTAAATCACAACTGGGCTTGTTTATTTAGTTCGCCTCTCGTCACACAACACTCGGGAGGAACTTTATTTTTATAAGTAATGAAAAAGCTAACATGGTGGTCATCGCTACGTTCCCTAAAAAATAAAAGGAGCTTTATTTTTATCGTGCTCATCTACCAAACCAAAAGAATGACATTATATTGTTTCTTTTTAACATGTGATGGCTTCTGATATTGGGATATATTGTGCTGGTAGAGCTTAGTAGCTATGGATGGGCGTAAGATAACATGCAATGCACAAGACTACCGCTACCAAAGAAAAAGATGAGCCTCTGGTTAACTGGGATACCTCCTTGTCTCAATCTTTACCATCAGACAAACTAAATTTTAATACAATATTGGAGATGTCAAATTTTTTTTTTTATTTCAGCCGTAAGTTTACTCGCTTTGTATGTGTGCTTGCTAATAGTTATCGACTTTGACTAATCTTTGCGTGTTAATTAAGGTTTATTCTATTTTTATCATTTCCACATCCGCATTGCTTAATTTCTCCAACCTACTAAATAAAATTTTCAAAGAGGTGCTACCTTCAGGATTCTAAAGAGTTCAAAGCACATATTGGGATTAAATTATGACATGCTCTACAATTTTACTAGTAGTGAATTTAGATGGTAACAATTTTATACTTGCGAAAAAAACAGCTTGTAGATTTGGTAGCAATTTTATTCGTCTACTTTACTTCTTCATCTCCATTTTCTACTTGGTAAGAAACAATATTTGAAATCGAAAAATATATACATTTGATAATTTGCCATTTCATAAAAAAATTGTGTTGGTATTTTTTTCGAAATATATATTTTATAGATTAATTTTAAAAAATCAAGAACTAAACTGAGGCTCTTTAGTGGGTGATCCTCCGCCTTCTTTACCAATGATTATATGGTTCTTGTGGTTTTCTTTCAAATTAATGAAATGAATGATCTCGTCGGGCTCTGTGATAATCGTATCTTCATCAACATTATGACTAAATATCTCCATTTATTCAATTCCAAGCTTCTGCAGTTCATATACTAGCCGCCACTGCATTCTAATAATGTGCTAAATTCTTATTAATAATGGTTTGGAAAACCAGAATTCAGCTAATTATTATTTTCTTACTTCTAATTGCATGCATTGTTAACAAATTGTACAATTATTAGACCTACCATTTATACATTAGACCCTAAAACCCTATGATGCTGAAATACCATAAAACCTTAATCGATGACACCGAAAAATCCAAGATGCACATGTATAAAAATACATATATAAACATCATGTATCAATGAGTCCCACAAGAAGGCGCCTTAATAGTTCTTTCTGTAATCCGCGCCTAGAATAAACAAATTATAGGCAATCGTGGATCCTCAGGTGGTGTGAGGCTGGCCGAGGGGACGATGGAAAACCAAGGGAGCTGGATGGAGCCGAGGCGCGGTGGACGGCGGTCGATGCACACGTCGAACCGAGGCCGCCACCCGAAGCCCAACCCCACTCGTGCATATGGTGTCATCGTGGTGGGGAGTGATGTAGGAGGTTAACAAAGTGGGGTATGGAAGGTGACGGTCAATGCTGGGATACGAAATGTGGCGGGAAGTGACGGTCAATGTGTGGGGTAAGGATCAGGTGGGTGGAAGGTGACTCGGCAAGTATGAGAGGGTAACAAAGTAGTTAAACTCGCATCAGTAGTGGTGCATGTACCATTGCCTCTTATGCCTACACCATGACCCGCCCCACACCCCAGACGATCCGGCCAACACCCCCCTCGACCTCTCCCTCTCCCCACTGGTCAGATCCGTGATGGAGTCGACATGACAATCGGAGGTCACTCCGATGGTGTATGTGATGTGGATGCCCCGAGCTGCACCACCTGGGCCGATGCGATGTCCTTCTCCGATCGCCAGAAATGATCAAGCAATATGGTATATGTCGCACATAGCACCAGCGGTAGCAAAACGAGACCGATCGACTATGTCAACCATGGCGGCGATCTGCGTGAACAGAAGAAATAATTATAACTACAAACTACATTGATTAAAATTAGGAAAAATATTTTAGAAACACGACAGTCTAACTTACCATAACATTCATACTATCGGCTGTAGTATGAAACCTCATATCATCCCTATGCAACCGTGGTGTCATAAAACGTCGCAGGCACAATGATACCACTCGCATGTATGGATCCCGAAGCTTCATGAGATACCACCATAGGTGAAGTAATGATCCTCGCCGCATCGCGGTAGAACGCGCTACGTAAGGAGCATGATATGTCGCCCAATCGCTGGCCAGGTCTCCACGTGCATCGACCTACGTATCGAACCTCGTAAGCCAAGTCGGAGGCATCTCCCGATGCTCCCAACCGACGCAATACGCGCTTCGACGATGCCACCAACGCTTCCCCGAACATATGTGCGACATCGCGCGCCGTATACTCCCGATCGCCTAAGCATATATATCTGGGAAGCTTCGTCAACCACCTCTCTCCGACATACCTACCGCCATAAGATCTTACACATTAACCATTGATGTCACTTTTATGTCAACAAGATCAAATTACTATATGAATCACGGCTAACTTTGCACTATAATTACAACCATATACTTTTACATATAATTACTTGATCCGAAGTTTGTGCTGCCTAGCCGATCTCTAAGATAGTAAAGAGGACACCTGATGGGTTAAGCACCCTGTCGCGTGTACTCCACCCACACCCCCAACTGAAGAGAGCCGACTGGCTCCCCACCTCAGCCTCTGGCTCGGGCTGAACGCCATGCTCAGCTTGTAATCCATCGTCCATACCCTCAGCTACAACGCCATCGACGTCATCATGTAAGGCATGTGCCAATGGTAGCCGATAGCGGTGCAGATCAAAATCTGCCTACCATCGCAGCCTCCCAAGACCATAGCTGAGTATATAATAAACATAAATTAAGCGATCTAATTTCATAGATGAAGCTTTATGAACTTACAATAAAAAATATATACATACCTGATGAGTGTAATACAACCACTAATACCGCATCTATGGTCCAAGATAAAGACGACATACCTCGATATGTGTGTGTAGCACCGCACCACCCCAGCCTATAAGCTCCACGCTCCGCATCAAATCACCTGAGTAGTGAGAAAAGCACAGTGAGATGGACCCCCTTCTTGTCCCGGAACAAAGCATGATCCTATCGCTAATAAGAACTCCACGCGCTCCGCTCCAGCAACCCTCATCAAAGATCATGTCCCTGGTCGATAACTACACATAACCAAATTGGATGGAGATGGTCAACTCGAGCATCACGCGGGTGGACTCCGGTGCAGCTCACCGCATAACTCGCTTACATCGAAAGCATACATGTCCCGTCACCTGGTCCTGGTCGATACCGGCCTTAGATGATAGCAACATCCCGTAGCGTGATCGCCATCTTCCAACCGACATGGAATGTGTGGTCTCAGCCGCCATCTCGACGAGACAAGTAATAAGCGGCCAATGATGGGTGACCGGTATATACCGTAGAATCTCCGCTGCATGGATCACATATGGACGGTCATTGATCCATCCCCACAGGTCGGCGCGCTCCATCTGCCTAACAGAACGGTAATCCCCCATTCATAATTTTAATCTAAACAATCCATGTTTGCAATCTCATATATAGTTTGGGAGAGCAACTGTAATGTTATCTGCTGAATACAAAAGGCAACTCAACGCTCCCCAAACATAGATCTATGTTCCAGCCTTGTGTTATGCATTAGTTATCCAATGATCAACGCGCCATGTAGCCCTCCGAATGCCATATATATATCCCGGGATGTCTGAAATACACTATACATATTAGTAAAACACATTGTGGAAAGAGTATCACAATAATTAAAGGAACTAAGGTTAGAAACTTTTATTTTTTTTGATATAAGGTCACTCATCTTGGAATCTATAGGATTTACAACACGCACACATATATAATATGAAGAGCATAATAGAATCAAAATATGTAAAAGGGAATTATAAACAACATTAGGAAATGATGTTATTACCATAACATATATAAAGAGTAACCCTTCTAAAATAGGAAAACCCGAAATAATAGTACATTAAAAGCATACCAAAAATAAATAATAATAAACTGCACAACCTTAAGGCTGGGTACCTACTTTAAGGTGATGCTCAACAAAGACCCTCCACTTCACTAAACAACACTCTTTGTCGTTACCGATATAAACACTAATCTCATATCCACTTTCTAATCTAAGAAACCATCACCTTCGCTTTAGCGTCAACATATATCTTAAAGAGTCCCACCTCCTCTCCCCAACTAACTAATGACAATAAAATAGTTCACAATGTGAAATAAAAGCTAGGACAAGCTACTATTATGAATACACCACTACTGATTAATATAAACATAAATGTGTGTATGAAATTGTAATGCCACTCCTTTAAGTTGGTGCATAAATATCACAAGTCAAACTTACTTAGCGTAGTAAGAGTTCTTACAGGGAACTCCTTGCTTCAAAATATATGGTAGTTATCCCATTGGAAAACATAAAGGAAAAAATCACCAGACTCGCTGGCTTGATGAATTGCTTATCAACCCATATAAGGTTATATCACATTCTATCAAATGGTCAAAACAAAATAGATTACAAAGTACAATTGCTATGTTATTATTAAAAACTCAAAACCTAACTCTCCCATACTGATTTTTAACCAAAGGAGCTCAAAATCGAGTCACCGACACACTAAATTCAGCTACATTGGATCTGGCAACAACAAACTATTATATGTCACAAGCTTTCCTCCTGCAAAAAGTCTCTTCTTAAAGGGTTAAGAGATTCTTTTGAAAAGCGAAGCCTTCTTCCCACCTTATTTTTTTTTCCAGTAAATAACTTCCTCTAACACGCAACTGAGATTTATTTTCAAAGATACGAGCTTCAAAACAATAAAATTCCATCGAGCAAAAATACGCACTCCTAAAAGCTTTTGCATAAGTAAATTTTCATTACACAATCCCAACTGGCCCAATACACTTCGCCAACAACAAAAAACAACCGAGACGCATCCAAATGCCCATTCAAATGTACCAAACACCCATTTTATCGAGGTCAATCTGCTGAGGATAAACTTGTAATAATGTGTTTTTTTAAAACCCATAGTTATTCTAAGGATTTTTGTAACCAAGTGTTTTATCCAATTACCAGATTCCGATGTTTTATCCAAGCTACTGCATTCCCGATGAGAGTACGAGCAACATTCTAACATTCTAAATTCAGAGAGTTAATTATGCAGGGCAAGCAACCCAGAGCAGAGAAAGTAGTGATGCACCCCATCTCCTACGTATTAGTATTTACTGAGCCAAAAACATACAAAGCCAAAATTGGGGAGACCTCCCACACCCACAGGAAGTTTTTGTGTCTATTTGCTCATTAGTTGGCAGCATAAATTACAGGGAATAAACACATATAGAAGAAGATAAACAAGAAAAGCAGCACACTGAAAGAGCTACAAGGGAATTATTTGCAGATTGGAAATTTGATTACATCTTGCACTACTACTATCACGATTTGTTCTATCATCATGGAGAACAAGGAGTTTCAGTACTGAACTTTAGATTTCAATCCCGCGTCACTATAATTACCGGAAAATGGAGAAGGAAGGAGGCGACCATCCGTCTGAGCAGTGGGATCTGGAAGCAAACAGATCGTAAGAAGAGAAGAAGCGGGTGCTGAGGGAGAAGGGGGCACGATGATCGCAGCAGAGGAGTGGAGAAGGCAAGCAAAAGGGGGGAGAATGGGAAAAAGCCCCTAATTTAACGTTAACACACCGTCGGCAGCCGAATCCACGACATTTGAATTAGTTGAAATGCCTGGCGCTCTAACGACCTACATTCAACTAATTTAAATGTCAGCAAGCACGACGACGACAATTAGCTTAATCCAAATGTCACTGCCTCAACGACTACACTAACCCAATTCAAATGCCGCCGTTGTCGTTGCCGGCTTCTTCATAATTCAATTATCACGTTCTATCGGGCCAATATGACCTACTTTGGGGAAATATTTTGGATCTAAAGACTCATTTTTTTTTCCTAAACAAAAGATATTTCCGTACAAAACTCAAAAAAATAACTTAGGGAGGCACGAAATTTCTAACAAAGCCTTCTACTGCAGTTTTTGATCTATTTCAACTCTCACAAGTCTCCATAGTTGAATTTTGATTAGAAACGATTTACCCCAGTAGAGAGGAGTAACTTATATTTCCTAAAGCTGATCCCATAATTCCAGCTTTACAAATCAGTTCCCTCCAAGAAATATTTTCCACCAAAAAGGGTTCACAAATACCCACGACAGAAAAGCTACCCAATCTTCCTCTTGTTAAGGTTTAGTCTCCTAATCCATTTAGGATTCTTTTTCTTCTCTCTTTAGTCTCCTAATTAGATGTTCCTAACTGCTTTTCCTTGCCCTAACACTAGAGTAAAAAAAAAAAAAAAAAAAAAAAAAAAAAGCATAAACATGCATGTTTCCTCCTGTAAATTACTAACAGAATGAATGTATTCCTTTCTCTCAACACATAGTATCGCAAACCAAAAAAGAGAATGATGAGAATATTGGGGTGGTTGTTTCACGTGGTCAATTTCTAAGAACCCATCCAAAGACCGAAATACACTCCGGCTTGTGTTACGGGGGCCTCACGGCTTCCCACATAAGCCAAACCATTATCGAACACCGCACAGATTTCACTACGACCTATTCCCATTTAAAGAGTGCACCGCAACAGAGCGCCTTCTCCGATCTCCCTTCCAGTGGAAGCCTAGCCAAAAAATACCTTCCCATGTGCCCACACACACCGATCTCCGGTCCGACGCTGAAATTCAAGAGCCGGCGCTTGGTGGCACGTACGACACTGTTTGGACATGCGCCTCCTCCAACAGGTGTGTCTACTGCCGACAAGCCTATCCATCCACTCCACGCGCCCCGACATCGCCGGAAAAGCCCTTCTTTTTCACTTTTTCTCTCCGGGCAATGTTTCTGCATTTTTGTGTCGCCCGACCATTGCTTTTGGCAGTCAAGCTCTACGACATCTTCAGACCTCGGGGAGTTGCTTCGTTGATTCCCTACGATTTCTCATCTCTATGGTCGAAAAGGTCAAACTTTTAATTCTTTTCAGATTCTAAACCCAGATTACCTTAGGAGGAAAATTATCGCACACATGACTTAAGTGGATCCTAATTTTATCGGTAATGATGAGGATCATCTTTACTACTACGTATCAATAAGTACTCTGCCAAACATCCCTCAATGGAAAATCGATGCTTTATTTTTGCAATATTCTTCTGAATCCATTGATAAACTCTATATATAAATATTAGGCCTATAAAACTTGCTACACTTTCTTGAATCAGGTAAAGAAACTGCATGAATAATGATATTCAAAGTGTCTCTACCGGGTAATATCCTCCATTGCCAATTTGAAACAAATTTTTGGTATGGTAGCCTATTCATTGCTCTCGTTCTCTCGTTGTAAACCGAAATTAGTTTCTCCTCTTAGTTTTACACTTTGTCGTGTAGTCAGAGCAGATTTCAGATTAGAAAGGCTCATTTCCCCATGATTTGCATATCAATATGAGACAGCTGTGCATTTATGTGATGTAGTCAACCTGTCTTCTTTATGTGGTTTATATCTTCACTTTTTTTTTGTCCTTGTCAGTTCACACAAACACCAAGTGAACGGCATGACCATGGACTCCATGTGCATTCATGGTTATAGTTTGAGTAATTACGGGGTTTACGTGAATTAAGAACAATTACCATCCAAGCTTCGATGATGTCTCGCACGCATGGAGGACATTATGAGCCTCTAACATTTACCCCGATTAAGATCCTTATTTATTTAATACGGAATTCCTCATAACAAATTAGATCACATCCTGAGAAGAATACTCTGTTGCATCATTTAAGAGTCAATTCACTGACTGCCTAATTTATCCCTGCTAAGGTTTTCCTCATTTTCATTGGTTTTTAGAAATGTTTAGTCCATATCGATGACCCTTGATTTCAACAAAATGGAGTTTTTGTCTGCTCAATAAGTGTTAGCAGACGTAGTGTATCCTGCTTTGTGGTTACCTGTGATCTTTCTGCAGTGAACTGGTTGTACTTTGGAAAATGGGAGGGCCGTTTTGTCCAAGCAACAAGTCGCTGACTTCACCCTGCTCTCGCATTTCATTTAGCCGGCAGAGGAATCTCGTGCAAACTGCGGGCAAGGGAAAAGAGGTGATTGCCGTACTTGGGTCCTTCCAAGTGGAAAGCATTCTCGAAGCTCCATAGCTCATGAATATCCAAACGATCAGGCGGACTAAGGCGCCTCCGATGCAAAGTGGAATGGTAAATATTCATGATTTTTTTCATATCGTGAAAACAAATAGATTTTTAGTTTTATATATTTGTCTTAAAAGAGAAGCTTAAGAATAGCTTGATTCTCAAAAAAAAAAAGAAAAGAAAAATAGTTTCATTGTATACCCATTACTGCTATATTGTTTCATTTATACTTTCAGATTGGTAAGATAAGCAAAAACAACTTATTTTACACCATAGTATCTAGAGATGACATTCTATTTTGTTAAGGTCTAGCCTTGTCTCCTTAATGTGATAAAAATTAATGGTTATTGTAGCGCACAGGCGGGAGGGTAGGGAGCATTGAGCCCCACACCCCTCACTCCTTTTTTGGCATGTGAAATCGTGAATGTATATCAAGAGAAGCCTTAGCAAAAGGTAAAAGAATGTTAAGTGAGAGAATGGTTATTGCCAGGATGCACTATAACCAAGTTTTCCTTATTTTTTTAACATGTAACATCAATGAGGCTATCCATCCATTCCTCTGCTGATTCAATTGTTAAGATCCAACTCAAGTACCCACAGATTACAAACCACAGCCAAGGGCGCATTTCATGCTAAAGAATTTGCAAAGCACAAGAAGGAATCGAGCCTTTCCCTCAAAACACCGCTTCTTAACTTATGAAACTCAGAAGATTGAGAAATTGGAGTCTTTACTAAAGAGAAATGAGGATTTGAGGATACAAGGTATGTCAAGGTATATCATGGCACTAGAAACTTGAGAAATACTGAATGTGATAACTTTTAATCTCAAATTCAAAATATATATGTTTAAGCTAGCATGTTGGTTTATAATTTTACAGATTTACGGCAAATAATTTGTTACAAGATCTCATTTACTAGATTCACTACCACATGGTGGAACTTAATTAACTTCCTGGGAAAAGAGAGGAGACCCAGGGACGATGAACTAGAATCCTCGAACTTTGTCTCGCACAATGTCCAATTTGTTCAAAATTTTGGGCGACCGTGAAGTGCATATTTACATTTTCTATGACCTTAAAGATTGGTCATGGATATAACATTTAGAACTGGGAAAGGAAAAATAAACTCTTGATTATGACATTTCACTAAAGATCTAATTTTGAGTTTATTATGTTGAATGTTTATTGCTTCTTGCTACATGTTATGCGTATAATGCAGAGCTATATTGCAAAGTCAGGTGCCTTTGTGTGGGAACCACAAAGTGGACCGAACGGCTTTATAAGACCGTGAAAGATTCAATGTTTATGCCACATATTCCCACAAATGGGGAAAACAGGTGATCGAATACAATAGCCTCAAATTGGCTATAAAAGCTGTTGTTACATTGTGGTTTTGGTACTCGATTCTCAATTCCGATCTTTATTATCTAAAAATGGAAAAAAGAAAGAAAGAGTCCCTATTGATCTTTGTTTTCTTTGTTTGTTCAGGTAGTAGCATTTCTTGCTGCCATGGAAATCATGGCTGAGCAATTTCCTGGAGCTTTTTCTGGGTATTCTTTACAGGTAATTTTATTTTTTATTTATTTTCTGGAGAAATTCTGAAATGCTCCTAAAAAGTTCTTCAATCTAAAGAACCTGCAAAATATGAGTTCATCTAGAAAGCCATAAAACAAAAGATGTAGTAAAAATTTTAAAAAGTTCTCAAGTCCATTTGGCGTGGTTAGGCTTTTTTGCAGTGGCTAGTGAGAGAAAGTACACTGCTTCCCAAGGAAGGATCTAACAATAAAGGATTCTCATCCCTTCATCCCCTAAAGAGAGATATTTGAGAAAGAAAATCAATCATTTGAAAAGATCTTTCCAAAGAGAGACTGTTAGATCAACTTCATAGCATACCTCACTACGAAGAAGTCACCTTTACAAACTTCGCCTGAGCTCTATTGAAATTATCGTGCCAACTCAAATTTTGAGTCTCTCACAAAGAGGAAGGAATCCAGAAACCTAAATATGGGAAAAAGTTGCTAGCTAAGAAGGCAGAGCTGCCTATATCATGCTTTAGCATGCGCATTCAACCGTTAAGCTCCTCTTCATAAGTCTGGCCAATAGGAAGAATCTTCTCCCAAGTTGTTTCCCCTAGGAAATGATAAGAGATCCTGACGCCTGTTGGGGATGAGAACAGTGGGTTTTGCTCGGTGCGGTATCATTTAAAGGAATTACAGAAAGGAGCACACGTAGAACGCTTTCAAAGCAGCCTGTCCTGTTGTTCCTCACTGACCGCCCAATCCTAAATAAAAGATAAAAAAATACTACAAAACCCCAAATTCCTCATCAAAATGTGAGCAATGATCAAGCACTCCAACGATCATGGGCCTAACTCGCTAAATCATCCGCTACATTGCTTTTGCTCGATTTGCCGCAATAGGATCCTACAAACCAGCTCTTCTCAAATCTAATGGTACACACATCATGGCATATAAATATTCGATTACTACAACCCATATATTGTAACGGATGTCATTAACAACAACGGCTATGTCATTTGTTGATTTCATGATTGTATCATGTGATGACTCCCATTTCGTGATGGAATCTCATCAGCAAGAATTGACATTTCTCGTATCGCCAAGGCCGCTTACCATGCTAAACCGGGGTGTCTTTCGAGTTGGATCGTGTTGCTAAGTCATAAAGCTTTGATTCACTATCTAAAGCTTTTAAAGTTTAGAAAAATTTTCTTTGATGATTATCGTGATTTGGTATTTTAATCGAATTTGTAAGTTTCTTATTCGTAGTCTTATTTCAACAAAAAAAAAGGCCTTTGATTTGGATGGATGCCAACCAAAGTGGAACATAATGTTTACTATTCTCAATATGTAAATACACATACATAGTTAACTTGGCTTTGTTTGGAGTCAAGTCTCATCCTTAATCCCTTTTATTATGTTTATCGATTCAACAAACTGATCCCAAGCAACAAGTCGAGATGGTGGGCGTCCTGTAAGATATCAATGGTCATGCATTCCATAGGATTATCTCGACATCGCTGATCAAATGTAATTGGCTGAGCACATATATATCATCTTTATTTAAAACACGCTATCAATTTCTTTTTCCGCTATGGTAAGTATCTAATGATTCTCTTGTGTGCGTAGTTTCTTTTGGTTTCAAAGATAATGTGTGTGGTGACCGATATATGCCGAGGGTACCGTTGATGCTACAATTCTCCTTGCTAAGAGTTGTTTTATCCTTCCTCCTCGCCCAGTATTTTCAGGTTTTTTTTCCTTTTCTCTTCTTCTTTCTTCTTCCTTCTCATTTTCTTCGATGTCACTACTCACACAGAGAAGCCCTAGGATTTTTTTTTGTAGTAATAGAGACCAAAACAACGCTGCTTTTAACGCATTGCTGATTTTTCTAATATTTCAACCTCACCCATTTCCATTATGTTTCACCAAAAAAAGCACTAACCCTCCCAACTACTGTATAATTCCTATAAAAGAGGAGAAGAAGCAAAAAAATCAACTAAAATAGCCAAAAATTACGAAAGTCATGTCATAGGAAACAAACTATCATAAAATATATATATTTCACATATGGGCGCGCCTCCCTTAAAAAAAAAAAACCTCCTCGCGCGCCACGCCTCAAATGAAATAACTATGCATACAATTTCTCTCCCTTTTGTAATTTCCCCATGATTTAAAAATCCGATCCTACCGCCGACGGACCGCCGACGTGAGCTAAACCGTCCTCGCTCACCATAAAACCCGCGACGATCAATCCGCCAACCATCAATCGGTGGTCGGATCGTGAACGGATGAACCGCCGGTTTCGCCGAACCGGCCGTTCACCTCACTTATTATTATTTTTCTTTCGTTAAACGACGCCGTTGATGCTTTACTCGAAACCACGTCGCTTTTGCTTAGTATTGTGTTTATAAAGGGTTAAAAGGCTTGTAATTAAAAAATTCAATTAAATAACAAAGGATTCACATCTGGTTATGGGAAAGGGAAGTTACTAGGGAACGACTTTACCATTATGCTGCCATTGTGATTATTCTAGATATTAACAAAATTATATATTACTACTAATTAAGTATATATTTATATAAATAAGTTTATTTCATTTTTAATATGTTTTCATATATAAACATTATACATATTTTTAAATTAAATTTTAAAATATCTTATTATATATAAAAGTAATAAATAATATCTTAAATATTATTAATTATGGTATTTTAAAATTTAAATAAAATATAAATAATATATTTATTACGCCACCTGGGCTCAACCGCGTGCTCAATTAAAGGAACCGTGAACCTAACTTTTCCGCCCAATCACCGGGTCCGGGTTTTTAAAACATTTGGTACTCTCCTTGTTCCGTACACCCCGCTGGCAATAAATATCGACTTGTAACATCGCCTTTACCTTAATGTTGTTTGATCAGGTAAATTATGTGATTCAATCAGAGCAGATAAAGGATTCACAAGGATAGATTCTTTCCGCGGAGGCAAATATGCGCGACGATGATGATGATGATGATAGCTAGCCCTAGATGGCACAAGCGCAACTTGAGACTTGATTTGAGTCTGAATGCAGAAGCTTTATTCATAATCCAGTTGATACTTTTTAACTTAAAATGTTTTTGTTCTTATAGTTAAGTCAGAATGTGAGGAAATTTTTGATTAGTTACAGAGCTTGAATCTAGCTTCTGAGATTAGTTTAGTTATTTAAGAGGTTGAGTCTCTGTTAAGAGCTTAATTCCATTTTGACTTTAGTTATTAGGAGGTTGAATTTCCATTTTGGATTAGTTGATAATGCCCTGGATCCACTAAGACAGATTGCAGCCCAAGCGATCCTCGACTTAGTGCTGAAAACCCACTCTAAGGTTGTCAAAGGGTTTGCATTGAGGTTGATAATGGGGTTTCCTGGGTTCACTTTGGTTCATATTTTTGATGTTCGGACTAAGAAAGCACAGCGACTAATAGAATTAGGGTTTATCAGTTATATTTGAATGTGCCCATGTGTCATTAGGTTTCAATGGGTCAGTCTCTTCGCCTATTTGCTCATTTTTTATTTTAAATTTCTAATAACTATATATTATTTTCTAATTATTAAAAATATTATTTTTCTATTATGAAAAAATATATAGAATAGTTTATCTATAAAAAGAATAGTTATTAAATAATTGTTTTAATAAATGAAATAATATTAGTATGAAAAATACTTAAATAAAATAAAAATTTATAAATATAACTATAATAATTTATTTTATATAATTTTTTATGATTATAAGAATAATTTATAAGGATTTCAAAAGAATTTTATTTTATAAAATATAAAATTTGTAAAATTGTTGTTTATTATTATTTTTAATTTTTTAATATCTTGCTCATTTTGACCTATTTTGGCCCATAGCCCGCATAAAGCTGGGCTATCCAAAAGCAAATCCGAATAAAATTATGCCTTAATAGTCTGACTTTATTGTCCAGTATTTTATTAGGTTCTAGCCCGCTCGTGTTCCAAATTATTGTTTTGCCATGTGACCCATATGTTATATTTTCTTTTCATACATGAATGCTTTTTGTTTCAAGAGTTTTAAAAATAGATCGTCGATCAATGACATTTTCGATTCGCCAACTGATCTGATTGTAGTTCAACTATCGGTTCGGTCTCTAAATCGTGAACCGATAACTTTTTACCGATTCAGTTTTTAAAACATTGATTTTTTTTTATTTTGTTTATGTTTTAAGGATTGATATATCAATTATTCTTCCATCGATCGAACTTTCCCTAATATACTATTTCATAGTCACGTCCTCGAAACCCACTAGCATGACTGCCACTCACACCCCTCAAGCCTTCAAATTTAAAGGTCATGAAACGACACTTGAACTTCTTGTAACTGGATTTTGTCCAATTACCAATCACATATGTGAGTAAATGCGCGAACTCCTAAATTCATAAATTCTCCAAATTAAAAATTTACGTCGATAAAATTCATTTTAAATATTCAAATCTCAATTATGCATGTCATGGGTGAAGTTGTTCAGAATATAACAATATTTGAGATCTCTCAAATCCAACTTTGTACTAATATAAAAAGGAATGTTCATCCAAGTGACTTTCTCAATTAACCTTCAAAACCCAACATTTCACATAAACATGAACTTATGAGTTCAACACGATCCAACATAAAGTCTTAATCAAACTCTAATGATGACGAATCCCCAACCCTAGCTATCACTCATCGCTGAAACTAAAAGTGATCAAAATATGTCAACGAATGGGAGTGAGCTAAAAGCTCAATAAGAAATATTAATAGCAAAGCCATGGATCAAAATTTTTTCAATCATATAACAAATAGGAGATGTTTTTCATCAAAACTCAGATTCAAAAATAAGTTGAACATTAACAAAATATACTTCAAAACATTCTCACATCCATTTCAAATCAGTTTCATATCAAATGTGATCCAAACAATTTCATATCAAATTTCGATTCAAACACTTTCATATCAAATCCAAAATCAAATACATTTCAAATATATTTTTCTCTGGTCATCAAATATCAAATGGTGCCCAGCTATGTGGGACTTTCAAATGGGTGGCTAGATGCAAATTGTTCCTTTTAAGGTGGACGGAACCAAACACTACTGCAATTAGTAACCTTCTAACCAAACCCCTGGGAGGTCGTATTCAAATCACCATATTCCCCACCAAGAAATGTAAAGGTCAAATCATTATATCCTGACAAGGGCCGAATAGTGTCAACTATTGTTTTTTATCCCGCTGACAAGAGCCAAATAGCTATCAACTATTATTCCCGCTGACGTATGCGTAATCCAACCAGAGTCAAATATTTCATTCAAAAGTTCAAATTACAAAACATCATATATCTCCACATTTTCTTTAACAAAACAAACTACAAAAGTACATTCATACAAAACTACTTTTTTGATCCATGGGTAATCAATTAATTAAAAAAGTAAAACTTTTCACAAACGAAGATTATATATAATCAAGTTTAAACAATTTTAATCCTCAAATGAAGTAAAAACAAACAATTTTCTTTTTAAAGATCTGCATTAATATCCCTTACACTTACATATATATAAAAATAATAATTTTTCCAAAAGCTGTATCAGATAGAATTCTTACCTCAAAGGAGTACTCAAAGTTTTCAGTTGTTTAATCCCAAGAATTTCACCTTAATGGAAATATTTCTTCTAAAATAATAAGGAAGAAACCATCATCATTACTTATGTATTTTTTTAAAAACTTCCTAATTTGGTCTTCCTAATAAAATATATTTACTCGCTAAAATACATATATATTTAAATATTGATCAAATAAGATATATTTATATAATTTAGCATTTTCAAATCTATCTTATTTGTTTAACATTATTTTCTTCAAAATTATACTCAAATATTTGTTTTTCTTTTCTAAAATAAATCTTGAATATCTAACATTGTTATTCTTTTTTTTTTTTTCAAGCATCCGTCATGAATCAAATTTCCTAGATTTCTTATACCTAAGTTTTCAAGACTTATTTCATAACAAGAACTTTGGTTTTTACCTACATTCTCCTTCTTTGTCTTTTTTACTTATACCAATATCAAAATCATGCAAATATATCATTTTGACTTTTCGACCTACTTGCCATATACTACTGTTCATCTCTACAATTCCCACTTATGTTTCTTTTACTTTTTCATTCTCATACTCTAAGCAATTCAGTACGATATCACCAATTCTTATTTTATTTCATTTTTAAAGAACGAAAAATTCAAATCTAACTTCTTCGTGGTTGATCTAAACTCGAAAGAAGATTAAAGAATCTATCAAATAAATTCTAGAAAATAAATGAGGAAGATCTTACCTAGAGAAATTTATTCTTCAAACCCTAGATCCCAAAGCCGTACGTCCTCTGGAATTCTACCAGCCAGAGAGAAACTCAAAGAAGAAATAGAAAGGATTTCCTTCTCTTACTCCAATTTATACCTGAGGTATCTATTAGGAAGTTACCTTTTTACCCCTCTTTCATTAATTTATACCTATTATGATTTGTCATTATACCTTTTCATAAGTTTCGGTTAAATTAATTGATACCTATTATGATTTGTCATTATACCTCTTTTCATGTCATTGAATTAATGATACCTATTATGATTTGTCGTATGCCTCTTTCATGTCATTATACTCTTTGTTCCAATTTATACCTCTTTCATGTGTTATTATTTTCCTTAATTTTCTATACAATTCTGTCATTATTATTTTTAAATTAACCTTACTTTATACAATTCTATGTTATTATTTTCCTAACTATACTATACAAATTCACAGGTGTTACATTTTGGTTTCTTATTAGTATCAATAGTAAATCAATCCTAGATAAAGGATGAAGGTGAATTCCTTCTCTAGTCCTTAAGAAAATATATATAAAAAAAGAAGAAAAACATGATCACGAATTTAATATGATAAAAAATAAGTATTAATGGGTGAATTTGCCCATTGTGGTAGCAATAAAGGAAAAAAAAAAAACAAGTAAATTGAAAAATTAGAACAATACAAGTGTTATTGATTTTCTTTCCATCGATATCGGTGTTTGAATCGTGTTTATGAATTATTGAATTTACTACCTTGAATATGTAGGTAAGATGGTTGGGGATCTTTCATAAGCTTAACTAGAGTGTTTAGTCGAGTTTGGGAGCTCTGATTTAATATGTTGAATTTTACCATCTTTTGTGGTCCATCCAGGCTCGTATGAGAATTAGTTTGGGTGTGGTATGACTTAAATGTGCCTTAGTGTGTGCATGGACACTTCAGGGACACCTCGTGATCGACAAAAAAAAAAGTATGCTTCTAAATTATCTTTCATGCTAAAGTTTGACTTGATTTTGCTAATATTTACTCTAGGAAATTAAGAACATGAGTATGAACCCAGAAGAGATATTTATAATAATTCACATCAAGAATAAAGAGTTTAATTATAAATGATATCTTAATCCAAGCAGACCCATCAAAATGTTTTTACTTATACCATTTCCATATTACCAATTTGAATTTTTTTTTTAAATATATATTTTATTAGTTTAAACTAGCAATACATTCGATAAAAATAAATAATCAAATTCATTAAAAAATTTTAGATGATGATCATCATCCATATTAATAACATGATAATTGACTTAAAACCACACATTGGATAATCATGCAATGACTAGAATACACAGTAACTCCGGATACGCAACATATTGGCGTTATGCTTTGATTTATTGTCTCGCCTAATCAAATATGTTTCTTGTCTAAATCACCATTACATTAGAAAAAGCGTGAGATTAGAAAAAACCAGCAGTAGGCAAGCGAAGCGAGAACATTTTCATGTGACTTTTTAAAAATGCGACCCTTTCGTCGGAATTAACGGAAGAACATGACAGAAATGGGGTTTATAGTAGGTACTCAGCACTTTTGATGTCGGTGCCAACCTTCTACAGATAATGGCAGAGCCCGCGAAAATGGCATGCCTGGATCACCATAGTTAGAAACAAAGCATAATATCGAGAGGAGTACGATTCGCGTACCTGGTTTGAATCCATTATGCTTGATGCGGAATTAGCGATGGTCCACTAACACGAACAAAAGTTCTTCTCCCCTATCCCCTTCGTTAAAACACTGGCCTAATGAGATTGCCACTCACGATAGGAATGTTTTCTCTAAAACTGTATGTGAGTCAAAATGTGAATTTTTTTGTCTTGGTTAGGGGAGGGACTTGAGCACTATTTATAGAGTTTTCGACCACGGGCCCTCTCATTACGGGCCGGGCCGTACTCGGCCCACACCAGCCAGCCCCATATTAGACTGATTAAGAATCCATATATCTTACCTTTATTAGACCAAATTAATTCAGTTAATTTCAATTAATAAACCCACATTAGGAAATTCTTACATTCTCCCACTTGGGCGATATTAATTGAAACAAAAATGTGGCGTAGTAAGCACCCCTCATATTGGTCTAGAGATTATTCTTAATGATCAATCCATCCCATCAAAGTCTAGAACAGATCATGGAATGGCGCATGAACTCACCTGAGCCTTCCATGGTCACGAGACTTCAGCTGCGATATGGATTCAATATGGTAGTGTGTTAAATGGGCCAAATACCTCGTAATGAGTGATACTTCATGTGTTATCCATTTTGTTAGTCAATTCTCTCCTTAAGTGTCCTAAAAACCCTAGTGTATTCACGGGAGAATATCCATCATGGTTCAGCCGAACTGGATATGTCTTTTATGATAGTTAAGCGTACTTTATATTGTAACAAGACATATTGTTAAGGCTAATACCAGAATGCCCCATTACTGTACTGAGGTTTACCTGATACCTCGAGATTTTCAACAATTATATGTACTCGACTTGATAAATCTACATTCACAAATACCTCGTTGAATCTGAAAAGTTGATACATATTCAAATATTACAAAAGTAATGAAATCGAGATACAAACTTCATAAGAGCAACATAAAACTAAGCAGCTCCCACTAATTGACAGTATCCCATGATACTCCTAAGCCCATGTTAATGACATGTCAATCAAATATACAAGGGCGAAGGCCTTTAGTTAGCGGATCTGCAATCATATCATTTGTTGAAATGTGCTCCATTACAATGTCACCGGTCTGAACTTTTTCCTTTATAGTCAGATACTTGACCTCCATATGCTTAGACCCCTTGAGACCTCTGTTGTTGTTAACAAGCAACCTTTGTAGAGTTATTGTCTGGCTCTATTTGTATGGAACATCCACGAAATCAAATACGATTGACTCCTTAATGAGGTTTGGGCCAAATTGCACAGTAGCGGCTGAAAAACTGTGCTACTACTCGCTTGCATGGTAAGAGGATCTTTATTGATTTAATTTCTGCTTTAGTGATCGCACCTCTGTAACTTAAAGATGTAAACTTGTTGTTGACTTCTTTTTCATCCTGACTGACCCAGTAGTCTGAATCAGAATACCCGACTAATTGTAGGTCCTGAACGTGTTTGTAAATCAACATATAGTCTTTGTCACTCTTTAAGTACCTCATGGCAGCCTTCTTGGCAACCGATGATCGTATCTGGATTTAGTGATATACGCTAGAAGTCTTTGTTGCGAAAAGCGATATCGCTGGTGCATGCCGAGCATACGTAATACTCGAGTGCTAGCATAAGGTACATTTTCATTTAGGAACTTTCTCCATCCCGAATGAGGACATATTGTGAGACTAAACTTATCACCTTTATAGAGGAGCAATTCTGGCCCACATTGCATGTTGAATCTTTCTAAAATCGATCAACATATGTCTCTGAGATAAACCCGATAGTCATGAGCGATTCACATGAATCTCGATGCCGGGGACAAAGACGCCTCACGGGTCCTTCATATCAAAGTTCTTTGACAACATCAGCTTTGTCATCTCGATAAAGCGAGGTCGCTGCTTGACGGATATCATCCCACGTAAGTATAAGGAAAATGAATTTCCTCCCCTTGACCTTAGTATATACATTGATCTACTTTGTTCTCGAAACAAAACTATATGAAACAACAACACTATGAAACTTTAAGTACCATTGTCTAGAGCTTGCTTGAGACCATAAATAGACTTTTTAGTCTACATACAGCGTACTGAATCATTTGCCCGCAAGACCGCCGGGTTCAAATCCATATAGACCCTAATAGCCATTAAGGTCTCCGTTGAAAATGAGTTTTAACATCCATGCAGTGTAACTCCATTATCAAAATGAGCAACTAATGCCATGATCACTCACGAGAAGAATCTTTAGAAGAGGCAGGAGAAAGGTTGCTTCTTAAGTCTCCACTCCACTTATATACGGAAGTGAAACCTTTAGGTACCGGTGGCTTTAAACTTCTCAATCTTTCCTTTAGGGTCCACTTTTTAGTCTTATATATACCCATTTGCGCTTGATGGGTCTATGATACCAATTAATTCAACAAGTTCCTAAACTTCATTATGCCTCATAGATTAAGATTTCATCTCTCATTGCATCGACCACAGTTCGATTGAGAATGGCATTACGCATAAGTTATTGGATCGGCCGCTCTTAAATATCGTAGTCTTGCTCTCTATATAGACTAAATGGTAAGGTAATTGTAACGTCGTCTCTCCTGGTGGATCTCCTTCTTTGGGTAGCAATAGTCACATCCACGCACATGAGAACCTTGATGGGCATCGGGAGGCGTCTCGACAACGGGATCAGGAGCCTCAGCCGGGGTTGATATGGTGTGTGGGAGTTTCCCACAATTATACGTATGGGAGAAGATAAAGATACCATAGCCTTGCCGTCTTATTATCTTGATAGTACGCGAGCACCTACTTTCTTCGGCCACATCAAACTCAAAAGCAGTTTGTCTGTGATTCCATGATTCTTGTGCCTCCATTGGGATTATAGAGCGGAAATATCCACCCGAGTATTAGGGTAAGATACAAAGTAACGCAAGGTAGTTAAAGTCAACTTTCCGCAATATTGGATTATAACTTCGCCTGGAGACATCCCCAAACCTTAAGATAGTTTAAGTGGAAACTACGCCCAGTCCATAACTTCGAAAATTAGTGAACGGCTTTTGGCAGAGTACCACGATTAGAATAGCACAAAGTACATTTTCAAAGCTCACCTGAAAACCGGAGTAAATTGTCTACTAATCATACTCACTTACCATTTCCATAAGAGTGCGATTGTAGCCTTTCGTTTACCATTTTGCCAGGCATAGTAAAAATTGTGCCTTATCGGAATCACCTCTAGAGTATTTGGCGAATGGCCCTTAAGGCTGTCAGGCATCGCCATGCTTGCCATAATACTCTCCACCTCGGTCGGATCTAACAACCTTTATGACTTTTCCCAAGCTGTTTCTCGACTTGATCAGAAAAATCTTGAACTTGTCAAGAGACTACGTACTTTCTTTAATTAAGTACAAATAACCATATCGAGAATAGTCATCAATAAATGTGATGAAATAAAAATTTCTACACAAGGTTGAGTATAAAGGTCCACTTATATCAGTGTGATGACCTCCATTAGAGTCGAACTTGATTTGCAGTTTTCTTTCTTATCTTGGTCATTTACCTCTACAACGGTCATGTCTCACAAGTCATTTTTAAGAGCGAGGCGGGATGTTGAGTCTTTATCAGCCTTTCTGCCACATCCTTGGGAATGGCGGCGGACATGCCCTGATGCATAAGGTGTTCCTTAGGTAATGGTCTCTTAGAAACAACCTTTTGTAGTATAGCGATGTATGTCATTGGAGATAAACCGCAATCTGTCTGTCAGTTGGACATATAGTGACCTGACCTTATTTGAATTAAGAAACAAAGAAATAACATTGCTCTTGATTTCAAAGAGTAGTCATACATGTCGAACCGATCCCAGGCGGATTCGAGTCTAAATGAAGATGCGTAAAAGTGTCTTTCAGCATTAATCTAAAACGAGTCTAGAATCAAGATTACATCTCCCTGAGCAACGCATCGACTTTCTAGATTTGTTTCCCGCGGTGAGTTTTGATTCATCTGATTTGGCTTCCTCGGTTTGAATCCACATATGAGTAAGCGCAACATGATTAGTTGCCCAGCTATGTCGAACCACGAGGCTGGATGGTGCTTTTGATAGGTTGGATTCCTGAAATGAGTGCTAAGAATCATTGCATAGGCTCACGTTTGGACCAGACAATGCAAACTTTGCACAATCCTTCTTTATGTGACCTTTCTTCTTCTGAAAACTAGCGATCACCATATCCCTTTTTGAAGGATGTCTTCTTTGGACCCTGTTATCAGTTGACCCAGGTAGTGTCATGAGTACAACTATGAGTACAGTTTACGGACTTCTTATTTTTCCTTTTGTAGGGCTAGAAACATATAAGGCGGATGCCTTTCTCAACTTCTTGAGTTTCTTTTCCTCTTGCCACCACCCTTCTTCATCGAGTCATTAAGCCGACCAAGTCTCATCTTGGGAATTGTAATTTGTCTTTATAATCCCAAAATCGGGTGGAAGGGTGTTTAGGAGAACGATCTGTGATGCAAGCATCGGGAATGGAAACATTAAGGCTTGAGCCGTCTTTAGGTCTACCATCCTAAGGACATAATCCTCTAAACCTACTTGATTATATCATACTTCATATTGAAGAGCTTTTGAAGAAGTGTACCAACCTCAGCATTAGATGAAATGCGGTTTCTAGCCTCTAAGGCTGCCATCATTTCCTTAGTAGTACAGTCAGTTGGTAAACCACTTTTTAAGTGTTCTTGAATGGATTTCTTCATTGTCGTCACCTTAAATCGTTAACTCTTTTCGAGTGACATAGTCCGTTTTTCGGCAATCTTGGTGGGCGGGTGATATTTCTTAGGCTTATCTTTTGTAAACGATGAACATGCTTGACTCCATTGAAAATAGAAAATCCTCTTTCCATTTCTTAAAAGTTCAATCAGTAAGTACCTCGATTGAAATGGAATTGCAGTTTACGAAAAAAGTAGTGAAACAAAACAAAACCGCAATCTGTCGACATCATGTGAATACTTATCACGAGAGAATTACATACATCATCACATAATCACCTTTGGCTGAAAATATGACATGCGATTGTACACTCCACATGATAGCGGCCATGAGAACGTATTCTAATCTTTGGTAAAATCACCTTACCTTTAGGTGTATGAACTCTTAAGATCGATCATTTCTCGAGCCACGTCGCATACATGTACCCTCCATGAACTAACACAAGATCACCTCCTTTGGGAGTATGATCCATGATAAAATAGGAGACATCCGCCTGATATGAGACTTATATTTCTCGAGCCAGTCAGTGTGCCACTTTGGCGGTCCTGACCAATCAGATCATGAAAAATTCTCATACCGGGGATATAAAGCTTTATGTATCATTCACTATATATATGTAATGCAGACGTATTAAAAACGAGCGATATGCTTTTACATTACATGTCGTACTAATTATCTTGTTCAATTCATTAATAGTCGATAGTCACATCTGCACAGTCCTTATGTGGTGATATACATGTGGTATCATACATATTTAGAAACCATAGAAATACAAGAAAACATGCAAAAATCTGCTAAAAATCGTGTACATAGAGTTATCGTATTTTTCGAATACTAATAAAAACGAGCATGTAAAATAAATATACCACATTGCTTAGAACATCTCGTCTGGCGCGTCGGTACGGGTGTCAGCCGGACGTCGGGTGGCGCCCTCACTGCCTCGGAAGGCGCGGCGCGTGGCTGCGAGTGCTTTCGGTAGGTCAAACCCGGTCGAGCCAGCTCGGTCGGTTAAATGGCCTAGCACGATGGCGATGTCGCATGGCTGTCCAGTATGATGGCGTCGGCATGGCGTCATGAAGTTCTGCAGCGTAAGAGACGCCCGTTTCGGCGGCTGCGGCGTGTGCATCCAGCGGCCGTCGCGCTACGCGCAGGGCGCGTGATGGCGATGTCCGGCCTCCTCGGCGGCGTGCCACCCATCCAAATCTTCGTCTCGGCGAGTAGATTTAAATATAATAAAATTTAACTTTTTATCGGATAAAAAATTTGACCCCAGACCAAAAACCTCTCGAACAAAAAAAAAAAAAAAATGGTTCTAATCCGCATGTTTCGATTCTAATCTATGGTAGGCTCTGATACCAAATGTAGGCCACGAAAATGGCATGCCCTGGATCACCATAGTTAGAAAACAAAACATAATATCCGAGAGAATTACCGATTCGCGTACCTGGTTTGGAATCCATTATGCTTGATCTGCGGAGACCAGCGACGGTCCATGAACCACGAACTCAGAGTTCTTACTCCCTATCCTTCGTTAAAACAACGGCCTAATGGGGTGCCACTCCACGAGAGGAATGTTTTCTCTAAAGCGTATGTGAGAGTCGAAATGTGAATTGTCTTGGTTAAGGGGAGGACCCAGGCTTGCACTATTTATAGAGTTTTTCGGCCGCGGGCCCTCTCGTGCAGTAGGGCCGTACTGCGGCCCACACCGGTGACCAGTATTAGGCGATTTAAAGTCCATATATCTTACCTTTATTAGACCAAATTAATTCAGTTAATTTCAATTAATAAACCCACATTAGGAAATTCTTACACTTAAATCTCTTTAAGTACCAGTACTCAACTTTCAGTACTGGTACTTAACATTATCTGGGCCTTAAATCACTTTGAGTCACAAATTTTCGACTTTGATCTGGAGTACTGAAACACCGATCACCGTGCTTAATATCCTCTGGACCTTAAGTCACTTTGAGTATTGGTACTTAGCTTTCGGTCTGATTACTTAACTGATAACAAGGCTAAAAACAGCAGTATCAATGTAACTTTTAATCATAGGTACTCACCTACGATTCTACCCAAAAAATGGCTAGTCTGTCCCATTCTCATCGGAAATCTTCCAGCAACTAAACCCCGACCCCTAAGCCCGGCTTAAACCGACCAAAATACACTTGTATTGAAGAGTTAGGAGTTTTCCTAACCCCGAAACATAGACAAAGAGCGAGTTAAGATGGTTTACTAACCCGACGAAATCCATCTGAGAAGTTTCGAGCGAAGTTCGAACATGAATAAGAAATTTCGAATAAAATTCCATAATTCCTGACTAAAAGAGATCTTCCAAACCTGGATTTTTTCTTCTTCTCTTCTCTTCTCCCACGAAGTAAACCTAGTTTTCTCACCTTTAAAATGAAATATTTTGGTCTTCCCTCATAAGGCCATGTTTGGCACTTATCTTTTATTTTGATTTAATTCCTCATTTGCTATTAAGGCCTTCGTCTTTCTATTGTTGCAGACCAACTTATTAAATTTCTAACTTAGCATGTAATCTTCTTGTGTTATGACGCTGGGTTCTTGTGTCAAATTACGATTTATAACCTTGGCTTTTGTATTAATCTTGGCTTTATCCTTTTCACTTTTAGCACTTAGATCGAAAAATACAAATTTTACTTTTTCTTATACTAAAGCGTAATAAAACTAGGAGTCTAATTTGGGGTGTTACATTAATAGCATAATAATCGACTTAAAACTGCAGTTGGTAATCATGTAATGACTAGAATAATTATAACTCCGGATGCGCAACATATTGACCGTATGCTTTGATTTGTTGTCTCGGAGTCTGTCGAATATGTTTTATTGTCTAAATCCTTGCCCATACATTAGAAGCGCAGAGATTACAAAAACCAATAGTCGTATAAGACGATACATGAGAAGCCATTATAGAAGTCGGCGTCAAAATCATGAAAAAAAATAAATTAAAGCTAGCTTTGTATAAAGAACAATTTATTAAGAAAGAAAAAGCGATCGAAACGTAATATAGATGATTGACTTGGTGAAGAATGACAAAAAAATAACGATTAATTACTAATGGAAATGCATTAGAAGATAGAACAAATGTTTAAAGAATATTTAATTATGCTATTCTGAGTCATTTCATCTTTAGAAGAGAAGTTTTAATTCGGGTGGATAGATAAAGTAAAGGTATTTAAGGTGGAGTTTTATCCCAAAATAATGCATTTTGAAAAAAATACAAGTCTAAAATTATGTGACCCATACCAGATAAAGTTTTGTAACACGTTTGTGAGTTTGACTAAGTTTGTAGAAGTTGTGGGTTTGACAATAGCTTAGTATGGACCCGAAGTTGACTTTTCAAGGATGAATAATTTTGGGTTGACTAAGACACCATTTAAGTAGGCCTCGTCGTCTGCGAGTTCATGAAGCCGGGTTGAGCGTCGAAATCAGGCTTATGGATAAAAAGTTTATGACCTGGAGAGTTCAAATGACAACATTTGCGGTGTCCATTTTGTCTTGATTTTACAGCGACCTTAGGCCCTATATAAACCCTGGCCTTGCGTGCGAATGAAACCACTAGCCCTAAGACATTCATTTGAGCTCAAAGCCACAGAAAAAATAAAATCGTGAACAGGCCAGGTCGTTTGACCCGTTTCGAGCGGATTCGAGTTTATTGATGGGGAGTTGATTCGGCTTCCACCAGCAGCCACCTTGCGTCGGCGGGAGGAGGAGGACAACCCAGACTGACCACGTAGATTAAAATTCCGCCGGGCGCTACTGGATGCGGCGAAGGCGTGGCGGCCGCCAGCTGTAGATCCCTTGGATTTTGCATTTTTGGCCACTCACAAGTAGACCCTTACCTCCCTCCCACCATTTTGGACCCTATGAACTCATTCCCTTGGTCAGTTTGCGATTCCTCATAGTTTGAAAGATCGACAAAAGCAAGTTGGTAGTTGTTGGATCGGGTTTCGGCCACCCACGGCAACCTTTGGACCCGAGGTAAAGAGATGCTGATGTGTTCCTTGTCTCTTGGGCTTCATTGATATATGGTTTTGAATTTTGGACGTCGTTTGGTTAGTTTCATTTGGAGTCCATTTAGGGTAATTGCGAGAAGGTTGAAATTGAGTACGATTGGTAAGTTTGGAAAAATTGAAGATGGATTAGTGAAATTGGATGTTTTTATGAATTATTGGATGGTTGATTTCGAAATTAACTCCGGGTGAAAAGCCCCAATTTTGAGTCTGAGTCACATAGGGCACCTTGTGTAATTGGACATCATTGGAGTCGATTTAGATGGTTTCTCATAGTTCTAAAAGTTATTTTAAGGCCTTGGGGCATCTGATGTTGTTGGATTCGGTTATTGGAGCACAAGTGGTGTTTTATTTATATTACGGGTACTCAGAAGCTAGGGAGGCGATCTGTGAGGACGGGGCCGTGTCCCGTAATCTGTGAGTGGTTTATATGTTTTAAATGTTTTGGGGTATTATATTGGTATATAATTATGGTTAATTATTTAATATATATATCATTTGATCGAATGGTTGATTATGCATAAATAGAATGATCTGTTTTCATATAAACAAGTTATCATTTCATGTGATTTTTGTCAACATTTTAAATATTTGGAAGTTTTACTAAGTTCATGGATGAGTCTGTGGTATTTAAATATGTTGGGTACGTGGATTGAGGTTTTAAACAACTTTGAAAACTTATTGTTTTAAGAAAGAGATTTTGAGATTTTGTGAAATGATTATAATACAGTATCGTTGGAAAGGTACATGTGAGTAAGGAAACGATTATATATTATTTCCACGGCCAGTGATGTCAAGGTTTGCGAAGGTTTAGTTGCCCGCGTGATGGTCGGGTTTATCAGAAGTTTATTGGTACCACGTGATGAGTCGGTTTACTAGAAGGTTTATTAGTTGCCACGTGATGGTCGGGTTTACCCGAAGGTTTATTAGTTGCCACGTGATGGTCGGGTTTAACCGAAGGTTTATTGGTTGCCACGGTGTCGTGAGGTCGGGTTTACCCGATGGTTTATGATAGGTATATGGTACGGTACATTGTTGGTTTATGATTAAGGTATAACCATTTCAATATTTATGGTTATGGTACTTTCGCTGATTATTTTTACGACATGATGCTTATATATTTTATGCTCAATTTTTAGGTTGTGAACAATTCGGTATAATTTTTGTAAAAAATCGTATAGGTCAAATTTTTGAGCATAATTCATATTATTGGACTTGGGTAAAGTTGGGTTTGTGAAATGTTTCTAAACGGGAACCTTACAAAAGAGTGGGCGTGAGGTCTTGAGAGAGAAGAAATGTTAGAAATAAAAACATTATTTTCTTTATAAATTATACCCTCATTTGAGATTTATTATCTCCCACATTTATTGTTTTTAAAATACATTCACTGGAGTCCCGAGGCGGAGTTCGTAAAGGCCACCTCGCTGGTCGACCACCAGCTCTTCTGCTTCTGGTGCGAGTACTTTATCTCATCTACCTGTCCGGTTTATTGGACTTATTTATCTTTATTTGTACCCCCTAAATTCGCAAATACTCTTAGAATGCTCTGATATTAGTATTGAACTCATATGAGTCCTTATTATGTATGTTTGTGGTTATGACCTACATTAAGATAGGTCGGTCGTGGATTTAAGCTGTCGTGGATTTTTCTATATAATTGAGGTATTGTGGTACTGCATGTGTTTACTTCTTTCTTAGGTGGGGTTCCATTGTGTATTCCCTATGGATTGTACAGTGGGACTTCACTAGGCGGGACCACCTGGAGAACCCTAGGAGGGTATCCGGGTCGGGTCTTGTCAAAAATGTTCTTGAAAATAATGCTTAAGATTGGTGCTAAAGCGTGATTAGTTTTTTTAGAAAGAACCCTTAAAATCAAGGGGATAGATAAAATCTTCGACTAGAAGAACATGGCGGTTAGGGCATCCACGAGGAAAGTTAGGCACTACAACCGGGAGGATGGATAGCATGAAGCTGGGTAGCCCTTACAGAGTGCATGAGGCTGGTTTGCTTGCCGCTTCTGCGAAGGAAGTGTTAAATTCTCTAAATGGAGCTAATCTCCTCTGATCGGCAATCAACGACCAAACTCAGAGGTTGACTTTGTGGGAGTGGAAGTGTCCACCACATTTTTGCGGAGTCCGTTCTATAATGATATTGCGAGTTGCAATTGTATGATCCAGTGGAGAGCTTCTCTAAGAGCATGGAAGCTGACCTCATTTGGAGGCGGGACAAGGAGTCGTGCGGGTAAAGCTTGAACTAAGCGCATTTATCGTCCACTAAAGGAGCAATAGGCACCCATTTGCGATTGATTCTCGAAGAGAGCCATCAATGTTGCATTTGAGGTGGCTGGCGAGATCTCTCCATCGACATGGGATTGATGGGTTGTTGGGTTGTCGGGAGGATGGATTTATCTCTTGCAATTCAATGCTCACAAAGTCGAAACTTTGTTTAATTTGCCGCTAAATTGGAAGATTTCGGCCAGTTCGAACCTTGGCATTAGTTGCTTCCATATCGTCCATAAAATCACTGTATTAGCTAATCTTCTTACGGTACCTTGCTCAAAAGGGGAGTTTGTGGTATAACGTTTGCGAGGAGCACGATCTTATTTCTTGGATCGAGGTTGTAGTTTGCAGATGGTATTTGACATTTCCACCTGATAAGAGGCATGCATTATGGTTTCTGGTCCTGGTGACATATAGGAGCAAGGGAGGTTAAGTTGGGCCGCCTCTACATGAAGGAGTAGCGAAACGGGGAGGCGACGACGTGCACGCGGAAGGAATTTTTATCGCGTGGTGGTAGTTTGAGATTCAAATAGTTAGCGATTTTCAATTTTCCTGGCGGACACATCTTTGGTCTACTACCGCTTTCCAAGAAAGTCTATGCAGGCTTTACGAATACATTCCATTCTTTGTAAAGTCTTGTATAAGTTGATCCTCCCTTGTTGTTGGAAGTGAGTTTTTGTCTTGTAAGCTTGTACATCTACAGAAACGGGAAAGCTCTTGTAGTAGTTACATGTCCCGTTCAGCGTTCTTGGAATAAACGGATCCACGAACCATTAAGTTTTCCTAAGCCTTCCACGATGGGTGAGGAGGTGTAGGTGAGTATTGTCTTTGACCAAAGTCACACTTAAACATTTATGGATTTTCCATTTCTATCGACTTTGCACCTGAATTTAAGGATGGATTCGTTGACCATATACTCTTCCATGTATGGCTCGGGTTCGAACCCGATTGAGCTAATAGAAATTCCACTGGGTGATAGAAATTCCCTGAGGAAAGTATTTTGCTTTGATTATTCTGTTAGCTAGATTATGTGGGTTAGAGACAAAATTCCAACCATGTTTGCCCAAAATTGCAAGGTTGAAGAAATGGAGATCCCGGAATCCCATACCTCCTTCTTTCGCTCTCATCGTAAAGTGTCATTTATCAGTTTATCCTTCTCTTGCTAGTAGGTTTCGTACCCCACGAAAATGAGTTCATCATCTCGAGAAGCTCTTCACAAAGGGAGATCGGGATTAGGAAGAGCTCATGTAGTGGGTGGGAACGGCACGAACTCTTGTTTTCACGAGAACCTCCATGGGATAATAATTTAGGTGCCACCATTATGATGCAATTTACACTTAGTCTCTCTAGAGGTCTGTGAAATTACCCTCTTGTATCCTATGAGGGTAACTGAGGGTTAAGCAAGTAGTTAGTAATTATGATTTTAACTTAAAAAATTCAAAAAGCATAGTCTCATCAAATATAATTTAACCCAAAAAATTTAAAATTTAAAAACATATCGGATTAGTCTTGTAGTATTTTTTTAAAAGAAAGTATTATTTTAGTACAAGTATTTAGTGAGGTTAAGCCAGTTGAAGGTATTCCCTGAATTTCCTAAAACCGATCATCTCCTCTTCAAAAACCAGCAGTAGAAGAAGAAAGTATGGAGAAGCGGGAAGACTTGCGATCGATACTGCCGTATTTGGGAGTGGTATCGAAGGATCATCACTGCAGTGTATCATTTGATGATCGAGCCGCTCAAAGCAATCGTGAGAGTCACAGTCACGTGGAATCGATCCGGAGAGCTCCTATTCCTTGCCATTTAGATCCTCGCCACTCCTTTCTCTCTCCACTCCAGCGCCTCTTAACCACACTTCTCATAGCTCGCCTCTTCTTCGATGAGGTAACCTTTAAACATGATTTCTCTTGAGCAAATTTTGTTTTTGCTAGAATTCGAATGTCGGATGATTTCAATTGGCTTCAGGTTGTTATCTACAGTAGAATCCACGAATAGTTTGAGGTCCTAGGCGCTCGCGATTTATCTTTCTCTCTCTTGGAATTCCACTATCGGAATGCGGGCGCTTTTATTGATGGAGTTGAAAGGAGAACGTATATTAGATTCTTGATCCGGGAATTGTGTTTCTCGACAAAATTATACCTTCGGATAATGTTTGTTCCATTTAGGTATTCCGTTTCATTAGATTAGTTTCATAAGATTCATGGTAAGCTTGTGAATGTGTAATTGATTTGTATTAGATGCAACATCCTTTGACATCTTAAGTTCTTATCTACTTTATGTTGTTTTGGTTGTTATTAGTATCTGAGGCTTAGTTCGGCCTTTAAGCGCAGCGTGGCGGATCCGGAAACTCAGGAGGGGGGCGGAATTAAATAATAAATTAATTTTTTTTTAAAATATATCAATATATAGAAATAGAAATACGAACAATTATATTAATAAAAGTTAAACTTGAAGGATAGAAAAAGTACAAATCAAGCTGCTTATGTTTTGTCTTTGCGAGATAGATGATTTCTACGACTATCCATATTTTGAAAGCAATTCAAAATGAGTTCGTTGTCGATAGAATCTAATATCTCCTTTTCTATGTATACCACTAAGCGTCATTTAACCATTCATCCCTAGCAATTTCTATTTATAAATCGGTTTCCACGGCTTTCATAGCGAGAAAATACTCTTTCAGCGAGATATTTATCATAGCGGGTAAGTAATGCCAGATTGACTAAGCGATAAACCATCGGAAAAACTCTATCTTTCATAGTTTCTTTCATCTTCTTTGCTAGACTTCCCAAGTCTTCCACATTAAAGAACCGACCATCTATTCTCATATCACTAAGAAAAGATTGAAGTTCCTGAGAAAGAAATGTGCGCCCAGTACTTGTGAAGTCTACTGGATAAAGATCGTGAATCTTTGATCTTATCCATATCAAAATTAGAGAATCTATTCTTTGGATCAAGACATGCAATGCGATCAAAGTAAATCGTGCTTGCTTGAGCTTGATGATTCATCTCTTGTATAATTGAATCAATAACTAACAAAGTAATAATAGTAATTAAATTAAATATTGAGACAACTTTATTTAAAGAAATAAATAAAGTCATTTTTTTAGGTATACCTCACAAAATATTTCCACTTTCGGTAATGATGATGGTTTATGACCGTTTGTCCATCCCTCTTCATTCGAACTAGTCTCGTCTTTTGTGTCTTTATATTAACGTTGAAATTTTATTGGCTTGTGAAAGCGTCTCTACGCCGTTCAACAGGCCATCCCGAAAGTCGGATTCTCTTGGACTTTGTAACTTTCGATTTTCACATCTTTGATCCCGAATAATAACATTTAGAATATTTGCATCTTTCTCTTGCAAAACCATAGATAATCTATTTGTCATTTCCCAACGGCGATTTCATTAATATCATAGGAAAAATAAGCTCAAAGTCGCATCCTTTAATTACAGCCCCACAACGAGCTCGATTGAGTTAGATACGTCTCGAACACAATTTGTAAAACTTCCAACAGATGGCCACATATCTATGAGGCGAACAAGCGGTGACATAGTGTGACCCCATCGGGTATCACCGTTAGCTACAAAGAAGTCTCTTGATTTTTTTCACGTAAGAAGTTATTTCTCCGTTCTGAGGCGTTACTGCCCTTTTCTCATGTTCTGCTTTTTTAGCCGAAGTTCATCGACCTTTTGCGAGATGATCCATGTATTCACAATCATAGCAAGTGTAACAAAAAAATCACAAGTATATCAATTTGTTTGCATACGACAACAATTACCAAGTTGAAGTTGATGTACCAAAACAATGAACATACATGAATCCAAGACATCTGTGTAATCAGAGTAAATAGTGCTTGCTTAGGAGAAGCGATGATTCATCCTCTTGTATAATTGAATCAATAACCTAACAAAATATTAATAATAATTAAATTAAATATTGAGACAACTTTATTTAAAGAAATAAATAAAATCATTTTTTTTTAGGTACCTCACGAAATATTTCCGGCTGGTAATGATGATAGTTTATGATCGTTTGTCCATCCCTCTTCATTCGAACTAGTCTCGGTACTGTGTCTTCCATATTAACAATTGAAATTTTATTAGCTTGACAAAACGTCTCTACTTCGTTCAACAAACCATCCCATCCAGATTCTCTTAGACTTTGTAACTCAATTTTCACATCTTTGATCTGAATAATAACATTTAGAATATTTGCATCTTTCTCTTGCAAAACCATAGATAATCTATTTATCATTCCAACAAACGTTTCATTAATATCATAGGAAAAACAAACTCAAAAATCGCATCCTTTGGTACAACCCCTGCTTGAGCTCTGGTCGAGTTGAATCGTAAATCGAAACCTGATTTGTAAGAGCTTCCAGCACCCAGATGGCCCGCGTATATGGGGAGAACAAGCGGTGACATAGTGTGACCCCATCAGTATCCTGGTCTATCTGAAAGAAGTCTCTTGATTTTCTGTACGGAAGTTATTTCTCCATTCTCGAGGCGTTCTACCCTTTTCTCATGTTCACTTTTGCCGAAGTTCATCGACCTTTTCGCAGAGATGATCCACATGTATTCACAATCATAGCAGTGTAACAAAAAAATCACAAGTATATCGATTTGTTTTGCATCGGCCAACAATTACCAAATGAAGTTGATGTGTAGCATTGAACATACATGTGGTCGAGACATCTGTCTGTCCAGTAAATAAAATTACTTGCTTAGAGAAAGCGATGATTCATCTCTTGTATATTGAATCAATAACCTAACAAAATATTAATAGTAATTAAATTAAATATTGAGACAACTTTATTTAAAGAAATAAATAAAGTCATTTTTTTTAGGTATACCTCCTGAAATATTTCCACTCGGTAATGATGATAGTTTATGGCCGTTTGTCCATCCCTCTTCGTTGGTAGTCACAAAGTGCATAATGTGTCTTCCATATTAACAATTGAAATTTTATTAGCTTGACAAAGCGTCTCTCGCCGTTCAACAAACCATCCATCGATTCTCTTAGACTTTGTAATTCAATTTTCACATCTTTGATCTGAATAATAACATTTAGAATATTTGCATCTTTCTCTTGCAAAACCATAGATAATCTATTTGTCATTCCCAACAAACGTTTCATTAATATCATAGGAAAAACAAACTCAAAAGTCGCATCCTTTAGTACGACCCAACCAGGCTCTGATTGAGTTGAATCTTTGTCATCAAACACAATTTATGTAAAACTTCCAACAGATGGCCACATATCTATGAGCGACAGCGGTGACATAGTGTGACCCCCGTATTCGAGCCTCGCACGATGCATCTGAAAGAAGTCTCTTGATTTTTTCCTGTATGCGAAGTTGTTCTCCATTCTCGAGGCGTTCTGCTTTTCTCATGTTCCTTTTGTCGAAGTTCATCGGCCACAAGATGATCCACATGTATTCACAATCATAGTAAATTAACAAAGAAATCACAAGTATATCGATTTGTTTGCTCTGACAACAATTACCAAGCGAGTTGATGTGCAAAAGCAATGAACATACATGTGGATCGAAGACATACAATGCAATCAAAGTAAATAGGTGCTTTGCTTGGGAAAGCGATATTTTATCTCTTGTATAATTGAATCAATAACCTAACAAAATATTAATAGTAATTAAATTAAATATTGGGAACTGGCTATTTAAAGAAATAAATAAAGTCATTTTTTGGGTATACCTCACAAAATATTTCCCTTTCGGTAATGATGATAGTTTATGATCGTTTGTCCATCCCTCTTCATTCGAACTAGTCTCGATGCTTGTGTCTTCCATATTAACAATTGAAATTTTATTAGCGACTAAACGTCTCTGCCGATTCGACAAACCATCCCATCAGTTCTCTTGGAACTTTGTAACTCAATTTTCACATCTTTGATCTGAATAATAACATTTAGAATATTTGCATCTTTCTCTTGCAAAACCATAGATAATCTATTTGTCATTCCCAACAAACGTTTCATTAATATCATAGGAAAAACCAACTCAAAAGTCCGCATCCTTTGGTACAACCCCCTAACTTGAGCTCCTGATTCGAGTTGAATCTTTGTCATCGAATACAATTTGTAAAACTTCCCGACACCAATGGCCCACGTATCTATGAGGCGAACAAACGGTGACATAGTGTGACCCTAAAGCCAGTATCCACAGTACATGCGAAGAGTCTCTTGATTTTTTCTGTGCGAGTTATTTCTCCATTCTCAAGACGTTCTACCCTTTTCTCATGTTCCTTTTGTCGAAGTTCATCTGACCTTTTGCAAGATGATCCACATGTATTCATAATCATAGCAAGTGTAACAAAAAAATCACAAGTATATCGATTTGTTTTGCATACGTGACAATTACCAGCGAAGTTGATGAAACAATGAACATCTTATGGTCAGAGACATGCAATCTGATGAGTAAATCAGGTAGCGCGGAGAAAGCGATGATTCATCTCTTGTATAATTGAATCATTAGCCTAACAAGAATATTAATAGTAATTAAATTAAATATTGAAACTGACTTTATTTAAAAGAAATAAATAAAGTCATTTTTTTTCAGGTATACCTCTACAAAATATTTCCGCTCGGTAATGATGATGGTTGTAGTTTGTCCATCCTCTTCATTCGAACTAGTCTCGATAAGTGTCTTTCATATTAACAATTGAAATTTTATTAGCTTGACAAAAGCGTCTCTCGCCGTTCAACAAACCATCCCATCCAGATTCTCTTAGACTTTGTAATTCAATTTTCACATCTTTGATCGAATAATAACATTAGAATATTTGCATCTTTCTCTTGCAAAACCATAGATAAATCTATTTCATTCGACAAGCGTTTCATTAATATCATAGGAAAAAACAAACTCAAAGTCTCAGCATCCTTTGAGTACTGACTGGCAGGCTCTGATTCGAGTTGAATCTTTGTCGCCGAACACAATTTGTAAAACTTCCCGATACCGTGTACATATCTATGGGGCGAACAAGCGGTGACATAGTGTGACCCCATCAGTATCCTGGTCTGTCTGAAAGTCTCTCGATTTTCTGTACCCGAAGTTATTTCTCCCGTTCTCGAGGCGTTCTACCCTCTCTCATGTTCCTTTTGTCGAAGTTCATCTGACCTTTTGCAAGATGATCCACATGTATTCACAACCATAGCAAGTGTAACAAAAAAATCACAAGTATATCGATTTGTTTTGCATACAACCTTGATTACCAAGCTGAGTTGATGTGCGAAAACAATGAACATACATGTGGATCGAAGACATCTGTCTCGATCAAGTAAATAGTACTTGCTTCGGAGAAAGCGATGTTTAAATCTCTTGTATAATTGAATCAATAACCTAACAAAATATTAATAGTAATTAAATTAAATATTGAGACAACTTTATTTAAAAGAAAAGAAATAAATAAAGTCATTTTTTTGGGTATACTCTGAAATATTTCCACCATTAATGATGATAGTTTATGACCAGTTTGTCCGTCCCTCTTCATTCGAACTAGTCTAAGATCTTGTGTCTTCCATATTATGATTGAAATTTACATTAAACCCGACCAGCGTCTCTACTTCGTTCAACAAACCATCCCGTCAGTTCTCTTAGACTTTTAGTAACTCGATTTCCACATCTTTGATCTGAATAATAACGCATTTTAGAATATTTGCATCTTTCTCTTGCAAAACCATAGATAATCTATTTGTCATTCCCGACAAACGTTTCGTAATATCATAGAAGAAACAAACTCGAAAGTCCGCATCCTTTGGTCTGACCCCTAACGAGCTCGATTCGGGTTGAATGCGTATCAAAACGCGATTTGTAAAGCTTCCATAAAGTGGCCACATATCTATGAGGCGAACAAGCGGTGACATAGTGTATTTACGCCAGTATCACAGTGCAGCCAAAGTCTCTTGATTTTCTTGTACGGAAGTTATTTCTCCATTCTCGGCGTTCTACCGCTTTTCTCATGTTTCCTTTTGTCGAAGTTCACTCGACCTTTAAGAGATGATCACATGTATTCACAATCATAGCAAGTGTAACAAAATCACCATTATATCGATTTGTTTGCATCACGGCAACAATTACCAAGCGAAGTTGATGTGCAAGCATGAACATGTATGGATCAAGACATCTGCAATCTGTCAGTAAATCAGGTGCTTGCTTGGAGAAAACGATGATTCATCTCTTGTATAATTGAATCAATAACCTAACAAAATATTAATAGTAATTAAATTAAATATTGAGACAGCTTTATTTAAAAAGAAATAAATAAAGTCATAGTTTTTTGGATATACCTCACAAAATATTTTCACTCAGTAATGATGATAGTTTATGGCCAGTTTGTCCATCCCTCTTCATTAATTAGTCTCGATCTTTTGTGTCTTCCATAGTAACAATTGAAATTTTATTAGCTTGACAAAACGTCTCTACTTAGTTCAACAAACCATCCCATCAGATTCTCATGAAAAGCACATAACACGATTTTCACATCTTTGATCTGAATAATAGCATTTAGAATATTTGCATCTTTCTCTTGCAAAACCATAGATAATCTATTTGTCATTCCTAACAAACGTTTCATTAATATCATAGGAAAAACCAACTCAAAAGTCCGCATCCTTTGGTACAACCCCTAACGAAACTCACGGTCGAGTTGAATCTTTGTCATCGAGCATAATTTGCGCGAAACTTCGACACATTGGCCACATATCTATGAGGCGAACAAGCGGTGACATAGTGTGACCCCCGTAGGTATCACTGAGTCACATGCAAAGAAGTCTCTTGATTTTCTGTGCAGAAGTTATTCCTCCATTCTCAAGGCGTTCTACCACTTCTCCATGTTCAGCACATGGGTTCGCCGACCTTTACTGAGATGATCCACATGTATTCTGATCATAGCAAAGTGTAACAAAAAATCACAGAGTATATCGATTTGTTTTGCATGCAGTAATGATTACGAAATTTGAAGTTGATGTGCAAAACAGTGAACATTCTATGTGGATCGAGACTATCTGATGCAATGAAGTAAATCAGTCTTTCTTAGGAGAAGCGATGATTCGTCTTGTATAATTGAATGATAACTACAAAATATTAATAATAATTAAATTAAATATTGAAACCGACTTTATTTAAAAAGAAATAAATAAAGTCATTTTTTAGGTATACCTCACAAAATATTTCCACTTTCATTAATGATGATAGTTTATGGCCAATTGTCCATCTCTTCATTCGAACTAGTCTCGTGCACAGCAATGTTTATATGATTGAAATTTTATTAGCTTGACAAAACGTCTCTACTTCGTTCAACAAACCATCCCATCCAGATTCTCTTAGACTTTGTAATTCAATTTTCACATCTTTGATCTGAATAATAACATTTAGAATATTTGCATCTTTCTCTTGCAAAACCATAGATAATCTATTTGTCATTCCCAACAAACGTTTCATTAATATCATAGAACCAGGCACCAGTGCGCATCCTTTGGTGACCCCTAGCGAGCTCTGATTCGAGTTGAATCTTGTCATCAAAACTGAATTTAGTAAAACTTCCAACATGGTATTTACATATCTATGGGGCGAACAATGGTGACATAAGTGTGACCCGAAATTAGGTATCACAGTGCATGCGAAAGTCTCTTGATTTTTGCCACGGGAAGTTATTTCTCCATTCTCAGGAGCGTTCTACCCTTTTCTCATGTTCCTTTGTGGAAGTTCATCCCGACCTTTTGCAAGATGATCCACATGTATTCCACCAAATCATAGCAAGTGTAACAAAAAAATCACAGAGTATATCGATTTTGTTTGCATACGGCAACAATTACCAAGCGAAGTTGATGTGCAAAGCAATGAACTATCTACATGCGAAGGATTTTCTCTCAAAATAAGTGACTTCAAACCATTAAACTTCGCCTCGCATATTTCTTTTCCTCATACCCTTAACCTCTCAATCTCGACAAAGGGCAAACCATATTTAGCAAGAGAGATTCAATAAGCCTGTGAAACAACTTTACTTAATGTCTCACTCCAACATTAGACGAACTAAAAATCGTTCGATTATTTCTCCACGCTTGTTCACATATCCTAATCCCACATGACCATTTGTTCTTTCCGCAGAGCAATCAGGCTTTATGACCATAATAGAAAATGACTTGTCACGAGATCACCTAACATTGCAAGTGTAGTTTCAACGGCCTGACATTAATCATGTCTTTTAGGATTAATGGAGCGGTCATCCCGGTTATTACTGGGCATTCTTCAAAACAACTTTCCCTGAGCCTCCTCATTCTTAAGCTATACCCGATGCACTAACTCCATAAAATTTCCCTTCCTTGTGATGTGGAAGACTCATCATGTCCTCACGAAAGCCATATCGACTAAAGAATGTAATAACATGAAATTCTTTATCGACGAATGCGATAAAGCAATTCACTTTTAGATTTGTCCCCTTAACAATGTAAGCCACACTCTGTTTTTGATTTTGAAAGTTCTCAAATATGTTCTTGCTTTGTTATAGGCACTACTAAACAGGCCAACATGGTCTCTAAATTTTATCTATGACTTTCCAGGTGCGAAAGCGACCCCCGAAACCATTTGTTGTGAGCATACCGTCTATGTAGGCGAAGAAAACACCAAAAAGCAGCGACACTTTTGCTACACTATATTCAACCAAAATATTGTGTGGTTGTGAGGACCTTTGGATCGTATTCTCTTCTAATACGGTCCACGAATATTCCACATTCGGCTTTATTAAACTACGTAATCCGGATCACTATGATGTCATCTTGATTAATTTGATCTCGTCAGATTTTCGTCGATTCAACATTCTCGCTCGAGGTATTTGCATTTTGGGTTTGTCAGGTTGTTGATACTATGTGACCAGTGATTTAAACCGCGTTTTGAAACATCTTTCGTCTGATAGAATAAAAACTACGAAATAACCGTAATTCTCTCAACAATTGATATTTGATATACCCAATAATTGACAATTCAATAAAACAAAAGCGATTCTCAACGACAATTTATTATTCACAATTCAACATGCCGAATTGACCATTAGCGATTAATAATGATTCCAGCCATTTAAATGTTAATCTAACAACATCGTTGAATAATTAAACGGCAATCAGTTTCAGGTACCAATTAAAAGCAATAAAACATTGTTTGGATAAAATGGTGGAAACTGCAAGACCAATGATTTTTATAACGAATGCGATTGCAGAAAGTTATTAAAAAAAAATCAAAACTCAACCAATATTGCAAAAATTTGCAAACCTAAAGCATAAAATTTCCGATGATTAAAGAACGATGCGAATGGAAGCGATCCGCAGTGGTAGAACAGCGGAGGAGAAAGAGATGGCCGTCGTCAATAGCGAGGAGCGGCCGATCTAGTCGATAAGTAAATCGAACTCCGAGCGGCGCCGCGGCGAGCAGTCAAATGAATCTGTTACTTGTGAGGAGAAATTCGAGACCTCTGTTTTGTTTCTTTTTATTTTCAATTAGACCAAAGCAGTATTGATTTTAGTCTAATAAAAAAATTCATCCCTGCGTCCAGTGATCGGGGGACGCGCCCATAGCGCCCCCTAATCATGGGTGCCTCGAGATACATTTGAAATCCACTTCAAGAGCTTCCTTGGGTGGTCTTATCAGCTGACACTGTGAACCTCTGAGAGTAAAGGAAATTTAAGAAGCGATTTTAAAAAGTGAAGAAATATTGTAAAGAAATTATAATAAAGCCATCTTGAAATCATCTTAATGTTTTAAGATCACAAATACATGTATTGTTCTCTCCTCTTTGTTCTTTTATTTATTTGTTTACCAACTTACCTCAAAATGGCAGAGAGGAGTTGCAGATTTGCTCCAAGAATCAGCTTTAGGGTAAGTAACCTGAGCAACATCTTCGAAAGGAAGAACTTTCCTCTCAAATGAGGCGAGGCCGTTGGCATATGCGAACGAGATCCTCTCGAAAGTAATTAGTATGATGCACTGTTTTATTTCCATCTTTTTCATCGTTAGTTTCATAGAGACACACATCAAACAAATACATCAACGCAATAATTAAAAGAGCGCTCTGATATTACAGCAAGGATGGCTAAAAAAACACATGCGAGCATGCAATGGCTCCTTGGATTTGATGAAAACTCAATCTGGCTCTGTGATTACATCGTGCATTGCGTGATGCATACACAAACATGGATGTAATATGAAATTCTAATGAGTAAACGAGTAATGTAGAAAGTGGAACACATAAACATCCTTAAAAAAATATTTGAAAAAAAATCAAAAAAAAAAAAACCGATAAGATAATATAAAGAATAAATATATTCACCCTTCTAGAAAGGTAGAGGCTTACAGATCTCTCATTCTGCATGGTCAGAGGCTTCCCTCAGGAGTTTAGTCTAACAACCTTCAAGCCCTCATAGAATTTAAGATGCAAGATAGCAAATTTTGATCTATCACCTCCACAATAATGATCTCGGATGCTAAGCTCCTTTTTATGCAGTAATCTTCAAATGATGATTTTTTTTGATAAAAGCAATAGAGTATAAAATAGCGTAAAAATAAGGGAGTCTGACCAATCTAAACAAGATATGCACGAGGAATGATCGATAATTTCCTTCTGTCTTAATTATGCTCATTCACTGAATAACCATCAAGGTAGCATGCATCAAGTAATCTATGCAAGCTACGTAACAAAAACGAACCACATACTTGGTACTATACACCCATAATACATGGAGCACGAAAATGAAACAAAATTTAGATTAAAAAGAATAAACCATAAAGGTGGATATGGTTCAGTATCATCACTAATCTTTTTTTTTCTTTTTCTTTGATGGATAAATGTTTTTCTTTTACACATCCACATTGGACTGAACACAGGAACCTCCGTAGCCTACTCTAATCCTTTACCATGAACTGTAGTAAGGGTTAAGCATCATCACGATCTTTTCCAACATTATTGTTTCATTGTATTATTGCTACAGATTTTTATTCATATTCATGAAAGTGAATCAATCTACCGACTTATTTGAAGAATCTATTTATCCTTAAAACCTTGCTAAATTTGGAATTTAAAATTGAAAACATGCATTTTTTTTAAAAAGTACTAAAAGTTATGAAGCCAGTTTTGTGTTTACTCAGTGCTACTCCACGAAATGACATCAATTTAGCTAACTACATGTTGACATCCTCTAGTAAAATTCTCTATTCGAGCAATTTTGGTATACTCGATATACCCATTACATACATTATCACATAAAGCAGGCTCTCCTTTAGGATACTAAATGAATATGTCATTGTGTAATGGACTCATACAGAAAATTGACAAATGTGATATAAAGACAATTCTATAAAATAAATCAAAATAAGAAGAAAGAAATCAAAACCAGAAAGCAACATACGAAAACAAATGGTCAAAGTTGATCATTGGAAGATGTTTGCATCTACATTTGGAGGTTGGAAACATATTGACGAAAGAAGGGAGCACGTGAGGAAGGCACTTGATGATTCTGAAGCTTAGCGATTATCGGATATTATCACGGACCATTAGAGTAAATGATAGAAAAATGGTGCACCCATTAGGTGAATTACGAGGTTACGAGGTTCGGCATAAAATATATCGAACTCTGATCACCCGACACGACCATACAGTTGGATCGATCTTGGTAGTTATCTTGATACAAAAAAAAGCGAGTTGTAGACCTAATTAAAATAAACATGGTTTTAACGGAGGATTAGAAAAGAAAATTTCATGCGAATAAACACCGTATGGTAAAAATGATGCATCGATCTACTTGAGTCTCGAGAGCTCCCAGTTACATTTTTGGGTTGGGACGTCCATTACCAAGTTGGAGCGGGTGCTCTCAGAGTAGGGGTTGTGTTCAGGTTTGCTTCTAAAAATTTTGGAAGAGTGCATGCTTCTCACAAATTCAAGTTCTTTAGGAAGACTCGATTATATACTTTTCTTTGTTCCTCCACGATTATGTGTTTTTCTATGCATTAATTGCACTCTTGGTTAAGTATGGCTTAGTTCGGTCGGATTGTACAACATTGAACCGATTGTGGTGAAATTGTATTTCGGTCAGTGAAATTGTGAAGTCTTGAATTGATTATTTCTATTTTATAAATCGAGCATTAGTAGGGCGTGTTAGCATATGACGGATGGTTTTTCCCCCTTGCGATGCATAAATTAATGATAGTAGTGATATCAGACTGACACTGCCCCTCTCTCTCTCTCTCTCTCTCACACACACCTTTTACACCGCACACACAGATAGGAAGTTTTAAATCCAAAACACATGTGGATACTTGAAACTAGGTGTCTTGTAAGCCCAGCAAATTCATCGGTTGTCGACATTTTAGGTAATAAGTAACAAATTGGCCTAGAATGACAATCGATTCCATGCAAAAGAAAGCTGAAAGGGTTTGTAAGAGATCGAAAGGGGGGCATGTGGGTGGTGATGGTGAATAAGTAGTACTCTAAATTTTAAGTGTAAATAAAATATCTTAAACTAATGAATTTTTTGGCTTATCTTAGATTAATTAAATTAAATTAAAATAAATCAGCCATCATTTTTTATTTAAGGATTTACTATTATCCTCTTTAGTCAAAAATAAACTCAATCACACCACGAGCAGAGAATTTATACATAAAAAAATTATCACATATTGCCTTGGCAGCACAGCCGATGCAAAAAATAAAGGTCATCAGTGCAAAAAAATCCATATATGAAAGAATGAAAATGAATTGTGAGTAATTAAAGCTCCATATCTAGTTAGTCTTAAAACCCGATTGACCACTTACAACTTTGGCTTTAGATAATGGACCGGGAGTATAATATCTTGGAGCTCATTTTTCTTTGATTGTTTTCTTATTCATGGCTTCTGTTTCTTTTTGTTATTAAATTTTTACCCTTTATAAATCCTCTGGCCATGTTTTTCTTGTAAATTCCTCTTAAATGGCGACTTTGATCCTTAATATTTTGTCTTATTACTATCTCACTTCGTAGGAAGAGATCCGTTCATAGTCAATCCCCGAATTAATTAAGCATTTTTTTGCCTTCATAGCGATTAGTAGAAAGCTATAAGTGGTTAGTCGAAAGATTCTCGAATTATACGAGGTAAGTATGTTTTATAGTTATTGGTTGGCGACAGGACATGGATCGGATGGAAAACATTTTACACACTTAGGATATTACGATGTTAATCCTGACATCCACCATTTTGTGGCTTATTTGTGGATACAAGTTTGTTTGGGATTATCTTTGTATGATTAAGTTTATTGAACCACATATATTAGGGCATATTGACTATGTTACTTTCAGAACTTCTTTGAAACATGGATCTCGGTGGTTAAAAAAATCAAGTAGCCATTCCCTCTTTCTTGTTTCAGTTTTTAGTTTATTTCTCTCACTTTGTGTTTTCTCCTTTCTTTTGAAGGATACATAATCATACTCTTATTAGTTATAGTTTCTATATCAAAAAGTAGTTTTTTATCATCTTATTTATGGTCATGGTGCATGCTATATATTTTTAGTCTTTATGCTTTGTTTTGGTAAAATAACTTCTTGACAATTAATCTTGTTATTTAAAGATTAAACATAGTTTGCAACCTTGAACATACAAACTTACCAGTTCATTTTGGATGAGCTTGTTCGAGTTTTTTAGTGAAGTACAGGTATACCTCATCCTTCCGTTTCTTTAGTGACTATGTGGATAAAAAAGGGATGCGTTTTATAGGAAGCGTAAAACAAAAATCATTACAATCGATGCATTATGTGGCATAAGGAATAGAATGATCTGAGACTTGAATACCTTCTACAGTATATGAAACTTTGTGTTTTACCTTTACCTTTGAAAATAATTTATGTTGTCTTATTAGAGATAATAAAAATGCTGCCATTTAGGTACAACCATTTGACACGAGAGTACCTCTGCTAGGTTTTGTGTGGTATATTTGGGTTCGCGGAGAATGCATTAAGGTGCTATCAAAATGATCTTGAGCTTATAGATCCACACTTGGCTATTTTCTATCGATCTATAAATGTAATTCTTGACAATTTATTTGCTAAATTGATATAATTTTTATCTTAGTATTTCAAGAAGTTTTGAATAAGGAAAACCCAGGGGGCTGTGGAGTTGTGAGCAAATAATAGAGCTTTATGAGAACAATCTACTTAGGTTTTATTTATTAAATTTTTTTGGAAGCCTTTTCCAATAGATAAGTGGTAGTAGTGGGAGAAACCTTATGTCTTGGTTTTCTCTGTTTAATTCTAGTTTATGTTTTTAGGGAAGTATAAAGTTACTAAGTGAAATTCTATATTTAGAAAGTTGGTAGTGTTGGTTAGCACATGCCATAGCTCTTTCTTTAGTTTCATTATTTGTTTCCCAAATTTAAGTATACAACATTACATGAAATTGATTTATTTTATTATACGAGTCCCATTTAACACAAATTATTATTTTTATTTTGTTTTATTAATATTCAAGAAAGTATCACTACGACTGCTTGGATTTCAGCGAAATAAATAAGGCGTGTGGCTTTTGATCAATCAAATGTCGGTGATGCTCGGAGATTGTTTAAGGTGATGGACCTTGTAGAGGCTCGGCTCGATCAAAGGGATTCAAGGTTACGTGGCATCTCTAGGGGCTGATCTTTCGGTGGGGTTAGGATTCTCTAATATCTGGTTTTTGTTATTTTTGAAACACTTTTTGTATGCTACTTAGTTTTAAAAAGATGCGCCCCTGAGCAAAGGCATGACCACTCCTAGTTATAGCACCTCACCTTCCAACACATGCGTCTTATTGAAGAGGCGCACCATATAGACTATAACTGCTTTTAAAAACACTTTTATTCTTGAAATTTCTAATTATATATTGAAAATTTTCACAACTTTTTTCATTGAATTTTTCTTTAAATATTAGAAATCTTTAGTTTTTTAAATTAATATAATTATACTTTGAATCATATTTTATAAAATTGTTGGCCCATTTAAAGTCACATTTCACTTCACAAAACCCTCACCTTAAGTTGCCTTAGCCTCGAGGCTCTAGTAGCCTTTGTGCCTTCTTTTAAAACTATGATGCTTTATGATTTTAATTACAATAACTACCATGTTTGTGTGTTGTACTCACGTCTGAATATATGTTCATATATAGTCTTCCATTGACACTTGAAAACTAAGCAAAGCGATGTCAAAATTTACAACATATCAGCGGAAGCCCGAGGGCCGGGAACCACGGCGATTACCCTTACCTTGGTCCATTTGCTTTGTGGTGGCGGAAGGCTTCGATCAGCGGTCGGCCAATCTTATTTTAATCGTATCTTTCCAAGCGGTGAGAATGGAAGAAAGGACCGCGGGAATGGGGTCGGAGGTCAAAAATGGAGGGAGGGGTATGGAGTCGGCTGGATTGCGGCAATGAGGCGTCAGATGACCAGTGGCGGCCGCCGTCATATCGCCGGCCCGATCGAAGCGGCGTCCTGCGTGATTGGCCAGTGAATTTTGCCGACAAGGTCGCCTTGCGGAGTGCTCCTCCTCCTGGCGGCGCTTGTATGTCAAAGGGTGGCGAACGTCTCATGGCCAAAAACCGTTTGCTTTAAGCTAGTTGAAGCTTGACCCGATTAGGGCTCCACGGGTGTTAGAGAGAATTTTTCTAGGGTTTGGAAATTTGAAAATGAGTGTTTTAGAGGCTAAGGTTCTGTTGGCCGCAAAGCCTAGGATTTTATACCAGAGCACAGAATTGGCTTTGATCGCGGGAATGACCGGACCTTTGATAAAATCTTTGCTGTTGTTAAGACTCCTTGGGCGCAACTTTTTATCAGATTAGTAGTTTTGTGATCGGCTTGATCTATGAACTCTTATAAATGAGACCTACGAAGTATTATCTTAGTCAACCCAAAATTATCCATCCTTGAAAAAGTCAACTCAGTCAAACTTGGTCAAATGTGTAAAAAAACTTGTATTATTTTATGCAGGTTATTACGGGATCCACGTGGGTTTTGGGGCGCCTTGTTTGAGTGGGTTCCGTGTGGTTTTAATCTGGTCAGGCCGCCTTGGGCCTCTTCATGAGGTGGGGCCCGAATGATGGGCTCTTGCCAGGCTCAAGGAATCTTCAAGTTGATGGATTTGCTATAATCTGACCCACCTACCTCACTTGTTTATTTGAAAAACCTTGAAGAATTATCAATTAGTGGATATGAGAATCAACCTCTAACTAGGGAGACACTTCCTATTATTGTCATTACTAAGTAAAATTTGAATAACAAATACAAAGAAGAAAAAATGAGGCCTTGGTTTGAAAAATATGCATAAGCGTTAAATTATTAGACTTATATTTTCTTTAGGTAGATAATTTATTGGAGTTAGATTTTTAACATTTAAGTAACAATTCTCGAAGGGAAAAATATCATATTCAAAGAAGTGATTTGAAGATAACAAAATTACTAATTCTTTTCTTTTTGTATTGGGATTTCAAGATATTTCATAATCTTACATTAGAACTTTTCAGATTTACAAAATACTCAAAAAATGCTATATAATAGGGTGCTGAAGAGACTTACCAAAACAACATGGAGCACTTATCGACCAATTTTGCATGGAACCTTCATTTTCTCTTAACTTCTCTCTTGTTTTGGCCTATTAAAGTTTTTGGAGCTCTTTTTTTTAGTTCTGGCGGACAATCCATTCAAAATCCACCTCCAAGCTTTGCATTCTATTCGATGGACAAATCCCATTCATAAATACCCACAGGCTTTTCATTTTGTTCTGGTGGCCCCAGAATCCGTTCAAGAAATCCACACAGGCTTTGCATTCTATTCTGGTGGACCAATCCATTCATCGTCCACTTACACCGAAGCTTTTCGATGCATTCTGGTAGCTTTGCGAATCCATTCAAAATCCACCCCAAGCTTTGCATTCTATTCTGGTGGACCAAATCCATTCATCATCACCACAAGCTTTATGGCTTGTTCTTGTGGCCCAAATCTCATTCACAAACACGCTCGAAAAGTTGAAGAGCTAGTATGGGCCAGGCTAGTAATCTTTATTTTCCTTATTATTGAGTTTTGGCACGCATCTATATTTTATCTCCATGCTTCTCTTCCACCTTCTATTTTGCCAATAAATTTGGTACCAAATGATGCTATCATCTAGTAGTTAATAAACTATTATCTATTTGGAGTTTTAAATATAGATTCTTGATTCTTTCAAAAAGAAGTTGCAAATAAAAACTTCAAATTTAGATATATAGTCTTGATCCCACAATCACTAAATTAAATGTGGATATATAGAAATTAAGTTGTTTTAGGATTATCTTTTCATTCTTTTCCTAAAATTTTATTTTTTAAAAAGTTATATAAATATAAAAAATGATTAAAATAAAATACTTGTTGTAAGATATTATAAAAGCAATTCTTTATCGTGAAATAACGAGTTCCATTTTAATTAAAGACATATCATGTATTTGTATCTTGTGTTGAAAGCGTTATGAGGCACCTCTCAGTGTTAGATTACACTCAATGGCCCGAAATGACTATGTGATGTCAGATTTACAGAGCTTTATATCAGCAGAAGCCCGAGAGACCAGGAACTGGCAGTACCTTACCTTGGTCCAAAAGTTGCTTTGATGGAAAACTGATCTAGCAGTCGGCCCAGACTTGTTTAAATAAGTATCTTTCAAGCGATGAAGATCTGAAGAAAGGACCATGGGAATGATTGGAAGATTCAAAATGGTGGGAGGGAGGTATGGGTCTGGAATGACAGCAATGAAATCGGCTGCAGGTGGCGCCACGCCGCGCCATTATCACGACCAGTCGAAGTAGCGTCAGTGATTGACCGTGAAATTTTGCCGACAAGGTCGCCTCGTCGTGCTCCTCCTCCCTGGACGGCGCTTGTATCAAGGGTGGCGGCGTCTCACGTCGAAGCGTTTGGCTGGCGAATTAAAAGCGACGGTGGGATCCCACGGGTTTTGGGGAATTTTTCTGGTTTTGGAGCTGAAAATGAGTGTTTTGGGAGCTAAGGGTTCTATTTGTAAACAAAACTGGTTATATAGAATAAAGGTGGCTTTGAGTAAGCGAGGACAACCTTGGACATTGATAAAATACTCCTATTTGAGCTCCCACCAGGCCATAACTTTTTTATCAAAGTGAAACCGGATTACAGCGTTCAACCCGTCTAGCAGACTCATATCATTAAGGAGCCCTCTGAAATGGTGTCTTAGTCTAACCCCAAATTCTCCATTCCTTGAAAAGTCAACGGTCAAACTTAATCAAACTTAGTGAATGCAAAAGAAGCATATTATTTGATGCAAGGTGTTCTGGGATCCCATGGGTTTCAGGATTGCACTTTCTTGTGGGATTCAGTGGTTTTATCGGTGGGCGCCTTGGGTAGCTGTAAAGTGGGGCGGGTAGTGGAGCTGCGGGCTTAAGAATCTTCAAGTTGATGGGCCCGCTATATCGACCACCTACCTGCATTGTTTATTTGACTTAAGCTGCAAGAAGAGGTTATCAATTAGTAGATGTAAAGATCAACCTTCTTCTAGGGAGACATCCTATTGGCTATCATTGCACAAGTAAAATTTGAATATGAGAAATCTGAGAGAAAAAAATATGACCTTGATTTTGAAAAGAAATATACATAGCTTTAAATTAGTAGATATATTTTCTTTAGGTACACCAATTTATTGGGTTAGATTTTTAGCATTTAATCGCAGAATTCCACCAGGAAAATATCATATTCCAAAGAGGTGATTTGAAGAATTCTTAAAATTATAATTCTTTTCTTTTGGTATTGGGATTTCAAGATATTTCATAATCTTATTAGAACTTTTTCATATTCCCGAAAATATAAAGAATGCTATATAATAAGAAGTTACTCGTAGAGACTTAGCACCAAAACCTGCATGGAGCACTTATCCGTAATTTTGCATGGAACCCCCATCTTTCTCTTCTTCTCTTGTTTTTGGCTAGTCGAGATTTTGGAGCTCTTTTTTAGTTCTGGCGGACCGAATCGCATTCAAAATCCACCCAGCTTTTGCATTCTATTCACGATGGACCAAATCCCATTCATAAATCACCATAAGCTTTTTCAATTCTGATGTTGTTGGAATCCCATTCAAAATCCACCCCAAACACATTCTATTCTGGTAGACCGAATCATTCATCATCCACCACAGTGAAGCTTTATGGCTTATTCTTGTGGCAAATCTCATTCACAAACACCTCCCAAAAGTTGAAGAGCTAGTATGGAGCCAGGCTAGTAATGATGTTTTCCTTATTCCCAGTTTACCATCTATGTTTTATCTCCAGCCTTCTCTTCACCTTCTATTTTGTAATAAATTTGGTACCAAATGATGCTATATCTAGTAGTTGTAAGGCTATTATCTTTATTTTAGGTTTTAATAAATTGCAGATTCTTTCAAAAGGATTTACCAATGAAAACTTCAAATTGAATATATAGATCTTAGTCCCACCAATCACTAAAATTAAATGTGTGGATATAGAAATTAAGTTGTTTGGATTATCTTTTTAATTCTTTTTCTAAAATTTATTTTAAAAAGTTATATCATAAAAAATGATTAAATAAAATGCTTGTTATAAAGATATTATAAAAAGCAATTCTTTGTTATGAAATAAAAGTTCCATTCACAATTAAAGACATGACTTTTGTTGTATTTGTATCTTATTATTTAGAAAACGTTAACAAAGTACCTATTAGTAAGTACACTAAAATGACCGAAAATGAAACCAACCAAGCGATGTGTAAGGAATTTACAAACTTTATATCCGTGGAGCCCGAGACCGGGGAACCACGATTACCCTTACCTTGGTCAAAAGTTCTTTTATGGTAGCGGAAAACTCGATCCAGCAGTCAGCCAAACTTGTTTAAGTAGTATCTTTCCTAGCGGTGAGGAATGAAGACCACGGGAATGAGTTCGGGTCAAAATGGGGGAGGGAGGTATGGTCGGCTTGGAGATGGCGGCAATAAAATCAGGTGACCAGGTGGCCGCGCCGCCGCGTTGTAGCCCGATGGGTAGCGTCCGCAATGGTGGAAGCCACCGTGAAATTGCGACAAGGTCGCCTCGTAGTCTCCTCCTCCACTAGTAAGTAGTGTATCAAGGGTGGCGGCGTCTCACGGCCAAAACCGTTTAGCACAAGCGGTCGAACGATGATTGTTTCTCATGGTTTGAATTTTTCAGGTTTTGGGTACGAAAATGGGTATTTGGGGCTAGGGTTCTATTTATGCATAAAAACTAGGTTTTATAGAGCCTAGAGATTAGCTTCAAAAATTAGCGAGAATATTTGGATATTGATAAAATCTTTATTATTTAGACTCCTGATGCATAACTTTTTATCAGATGAAGCGGGTTTTGTTAATAGTCTCTAACAGACTCATATGGGAGACTCTGAAATGGTGTCTTAGTCGGCCCAAAGATTATCCATCTTGAAAGTCAAGCAGGTCAAGCAGTCAAACTTAGTCAAATGTGTAAAAAAAGCTTGCATGTATTATTTAGTGGGGTAGTTGAGGGATCCCATGGGTTTAGGACTGCCTGTCTGGTAAGTTCCGTGTGTTTTTAATCGGTGGGCACTTCAGGCGCAATGAGGGTGGGGTAGAGCGGTGAGCTGCGCAGACAGAATCTTCAAGTTGATGGAGCTGCTATAATCTGACCACCTACCTCCTTGTTTTTTTGACAAACCTTGAAGAGTTATCAATTAGTGGATGTAAGGAATCAGCGCTCTAACTACAAGGGAGACACTTCCTATTATTGTCATTGCACAGTAAAATTTGAATAGCAAATCTGAGAGAGAAAAAATGGGCATGATTTTGAAAAATATACATAGCTTTAAATTAGTAGACTTATATTTTCTTTAGGTACATAATTTATTAGGTTAGATTTTAACATTTAAATAAAAATTCTCGAGAAAAATATCGTATTCGAAAAGTGATTTGAAGATAACAAAATTATAATTTATTTTTCTTTTGTATTAGGATTTCAAGATATTTCATAAATCTTATTAGAACTTTTGATTTCCCAAAAATATAAAAAGAATGCTATATAATAGAAGTGCTACTGGCAAGAGACCCGCTAAAACACCATGGAGCACTTATCAAGCCCGATTTTGTATGGAACCTTCATGCTTTCTCTTATTTACTCTCTTATTTTAGCTAGTCGAGATTTTGGAGCTCTATTTTTACAGTTCACAGTGGACCAATCCCATTCAAAATCCACCTCAAGCTTTGCATTCTATTCTGATGGACCCAAATCCCATCATCATCCACCTGGCTTTTCATTACATTTCACGGTAGCCCGAATCTCATTCAAATCCACCCCAACAAATTATTCACAGTGGACTGATCCCATTCATCCACCACAAACTTTTTCATTCATTTCGCGTAACAAGATCCCATTCAAAATCCACCCCAGCTTGCAAATTCTATTCTGGTGGATGATCATTCAACGTCCACCACAAGCACTCATTACATTTCTAGTGGCCCGAATCCATTCAAAATCCACCCCAGAAGCTTTGTAATTCTATTCTTGGTAAGGACCAAATCCCATTCATCATCCACCACAAGCTTGCCAAAAGCTTATTCTTGACGTTAAATCTCATTCCACAAACTTACCTCCCAAAAAGTTGAAGAGCTAGTATGGGCCGAGCTAATGATATTTCATATTGTTGGTTGTACCATCTATAGTTTATCTCCATGCTTCTCTTCTACCTTCTATATTGTAATCAATTTGGTACCAAATGATGCTATCATCTAGTAGTTATTAAACTATTATACTATTTTAGGTTTTAAATAAGTTCTTGAGATTCTTTCAAAAAAGTTGCAAATAAAAACTTCAAATTGAATATATAGATGTGATCCCACCAATCACTAAATTAAATGTGTAGATGTAGAAATTAAGATTATTTTGGTTATCTTGCCATTTCTTTTCTAAAATTTATTTTTTTAAAAAGTTATATAAATATAAAAAATGATTCAAAAATAAAATACTTGTTGTAAAGATATTATAAAAGCAATTCTTTTTCGTGAAATAACAGTTCCATTGCAATTACAAAGACATATCATGTATTTGTATCTTGTTATTTGAAAGCATTATGAGCCACTTTTATCATTAATTACCTAAATGACCCAAAATGAAAACTAGCAAGCGACGTCAAAATTTACAAACTTTATATCAGCGGAAAGCCCGAGACCGGGAACACGATTACCCTTACCTTGGTCCAAAGTTCTAACATAGTGGCGGAAAACTTGATCAATGTGCGAACTTGTTTGGCACAAGTATATTTCCAAGCGGTAGGAATCTGAAGAAAAGGACCACGGGAATGAGTTCAAGGTCCAAAAAATGGGGAGAGTATCAGTTGACTTTGAATGGCCAAAAAACGCAAAATCCGATGGCCCAGAGTGGCGACCCTTGTAGCGTTAATAAACCGTCAGGTGTCTCTTGGGCGGTTGACCTTGAATTTTGCCGACAAGGTCGCCTCGCCGTGCTCATCCTCCACCAGTGGCGTGTATCAAGGAGTGGTTGAAGCGTCTCCCACGGCCAAAACCGTTGCTTTAAAAGCGAGTCGAGCGACCCGGTCGGGCTCCACGGAGTTTGAGAATTTTCAAGGAGTTTTAGTCTTTGAGAAATGAGTGTTTTAGGGCTAGGAGTTCTGTTGGCAGCAAAACTAGGTTTATCATAGGCTGGAATTAAACACCGAGTAAGCGAGGGCGATGCGGACTAACGATAAAAATCTGCTATTACATTCTGCTTGACCCATAACTTTTATCGTTGTTGGTTTGGCGTTCAACCACGTCTATGAGCTAAATGTCGGCGGGGCCCTCACGAAATAGTGTCTTGAATCCGGCCAAAATTATCCATCGCCAAGAAAAGTTTAGCCAAGGTCAAACTTAGTCAGGCTTAGTCAAATGTAAAGAAGCTTGTATTATTTGAGTACGAGTCGTTCTGGGGATCCACATGGGTTTTAGGACTGCACATGCAGTCAGTTAAGGTAGTGGTTTTAATCGTTGGGCGCCTTGGTAACTAAGCGAGGTGGAATGGGAGTAGTGGGCTGCGGGCTTAAGGAATCTTCAAGTTGAACAGATTTGCTATAATCGACCACCATCGCATTTATTTGACAGACCTTGAAGGTTATCAATTTAGTGGATGTAAAGGAGTCAACCTCTAACTTCTAGGGGAGTCTTTACTATGGCCAATGTTGCACAAGTAAAAATTTGAATAATAAAAATACAAGAGAAAAAAAAATGCGAAGCCTTGATTTTGAAAAGAAATATACATATTTAATTAATGAACTTATATTTTCTTTGGGTAGATAATAATTTATTAGGTTAGATTTTTAGCATTAGTGCTGATTCTGTGGGAAAATAATATATTCAAAGAGGTGATTTGAGAATATCTTAAAATTATAATTCTTTTTCTTTTGTATTGGGATTTCAAGATATTTGATAATGTATTAGAACTTTTTAGATTCTAAAATACTCTAAAGAATGCTATATAATAAAGTTACTAATGGCAAGAGACTTAGCCAAACGCCATGGAGCACTTATCAAGCCAACGATTTTGTATGGAGACCTTCATCTTTCCTCTTCTTCTCTCTTGTTTTGGCTAGTCGAGATTTTGGGCTCTTTTTTGGTTCTGTGGACCAAATCCATTCAAAATCCACTATAAGAAAAACTTTGCATTCTATTCAGATGGACCAAATCCATTCATCATCCACCTGACTTTTCATTTCTGTTCCTGGTAAGCTGATCATTCAAAATCCACCCCGAGCTTTGCATTTCTATTCACAGTGAATGATCCATTTAAACATTCCACCCTGGCTTTTCATTACATTTCACAGTGGCGATCTGTTCAAAATCCACCGAGCTTTGCATTCTATTCACAGTGGACCAAATCCCATTCATCCTCCCATACAAGCTTTATGACTTATTCTTGGCGGCTGATCATTCACAAACTTGCCTCCCAAAAGTTGAAGAGCTAGTATGGGCCAGGCTAGTAATGATGTTTTGTATTGTTAGTTGTACCATCTATATTTTATTTCCATGCTTCTCTTCCTCCTTCTATATTGTAAGAATTTGGTACCAAATGATGTTATCATCTAGTAGTTAATAATTATTACATCTAAAGTTTAAAATAAGTTCTTTGATTCTTTCAAAAAAGTTTGCAAATAAAGCTTTCAAATTAGATATATGATGTGATCACAATCTTCAAATTAAATGTGGATATGAAGAAATTAAGTTGTTTTGGATTATCTTTTCATTACTGCATCTATGATCAAACAAATGAAAGACAAGTCATATAAACCCATTAATGTATCCCTACTATTGTTCCATTAACTTGCAGAACATCTTGCTTGACCTGCGGCCTTTATTCCTGGGATTTTCCACCTGCGATTTAAAAGCTGTAGTAATCATAAGGATAGACATAAATGCCTTAGTCGCGAGGAAGAATGATAGTTTGTCATTCGGGAACTTGGAGATGAGAGAAAACAACAATAGTCAAGGGAAAAGTAGTCAGTTTATGATAAATCTCTCTGCAGGTTGATTGCAGAGAGAATGAAGCCTTTCTTCACATGCTCCTACGAGGGAAAAAAGGCCTAGTACTAAAGTTTTATTAAGGTGTACCCTTTGAAGCCCTTACGATCCATATCCTCACAAATTAGGACATAAATATACATGAACTCCTTGACATCATAAAGAAAAATACATCAATTTTTATAGAAAATCAAATATATACAAATTTGAGATGGAGCAATAATAGAATAAAATATTAAATTAAATCTCTTTAAATAGTAGTTTTAAAGCGCAGGCTATGGTTTTATGAAGCTGATATCATTGAATAATGTCATGCAATCTTAGAACTAAATTTATTAGAAGAATAGGCAATGGTAAATCAAATCCTCCAACAACCAACAATCCCTCCAGCACACACACACCAGATTTTAATAGAAAAGTAACTAAGTTAATTTATTTACCATAAGCTTTTTTTCTTGAGATTACTATAAGCATATAACATTGATAAATTTTCCATATTGGTAATTAATCAGGAAGGTAACATAATAATATGAAATTCACCTTCATGCGTAAGAGCCAATTAAAGATCCACATCCATGTTCATTACGATAGAGATTGTGAGATATGTATTATCATCACACATATCTTGTTTTTTTCTCATAGGACTCATCCACCATCTTCACGCCACATGCGGCTATATGTCATAGTTAAATCTGGATAATTTATGGAATTTTGCTATTTTTACACCTTTTCAATTAGTTTTCCTGAATGACAGTTCATTTCACATTGGCTTCTCATCCTGCCGTACGATTCACATACCCAGATATTAAGTTTGTCACGGAATGAAACATCACATCCGTATCGCTAAAAATAAGAATTTGTCATATCAATAGAAGCGTGAGTGAAACGAATTACTAGAACTGACAGATTAGAAATTTGAAGCATATTACATGCATATATGAGCAAGCTAGGGCCAAAATATTCCTATTCATTGATTTTGAATCGACATCCATTGTTTAGTGTGAAGGTCGAAGAAAGTAATTTTGCTAACAACACTCAATTGAATACTAACCTAAATTAGGACTAGTGAGTACTCCCGGAAGTCATTTGAATTACTTAACAACATCATAGTGGAGTATCACCTCTTATCTATAAACAGTGATGGATTTCATAGATTAAAGTACCGTCGGCTTATGAAAAACAAGGCTCATCAAAGAGCGAGAGGAAAGCGAAATAAAATAAAAACACCTGTCCACATGCAATGTAAAGAAGTGAGACAATAGATGTGATAATCACAGCGATATGGTATAGACAGAGAAGAAGACTTATTCAAACAATCACGCCGAAGTCATATTAACTAAAAGCGAGCTGAGTGGGAAATGATGATTTAAAATAATAAATGATAGAATCACAGAGAAAATAATTTGTGAAAAGTAAGCTCTTAGGATTCAGACAGTTTATAGGAAATAAGTACAACATGAGGCTTTCCCACCAGGCATAACCATTGTTTTGAGATAGGAAGAATTTTAAATGCCAGTGGAAGATCTAAATGAAACTGACTAAAATGATTATTATTCCTCTGCCATGGTTGCCAACAAACCCATTTTATTTTGTGTGAACTGACCATATGCATGATGAGCTAGCATCATATTGCATGACTCAAGGAATGGAAATTTGAGAATATAATTAACCGGAAGCACAAGATTTTCATAAGTAGAAAACATCAACTCCATGAGACTAGATGCAGGACATTTTATAATGTCATGAGCGCATATACGAAGCGATTGGGTGCATTTGATAGTAAATTCTTGAATAAAGAGAAGAAATATATTCAACTCCGGATGATTCTATCAAAGCGGATCCTTAAACGATTAGACCCGGCAATAGACTAATCATCCATACATTCCATGCATATACAAAAATAAGGGGCAAATAGCAACATGAGCAAATAATAAAAAAGAAAAAGCATTTAAGCCAAGTAAGAAAAAATCCCATTAGATTTGTGAATAGACGAATCATGCACGGCTCCAATACACAAAATTGCTTGATATTTCTTAGACTTAAGCCTTTGGCAACAACACCAACTTCAAAACTTCGAGAACCCACAACACGAGAAACAACAAAAATGATATAAAAGCTTCCCAAAGCGTAGTGCCTAATTAAAGATTCAGGAAAGTTTAAATATCGGAAGATATGAAATCCTTTTGCACTTTTAACGATTGTCTAAAGGTCTGCACCAATGAATCGATCCCAAACAATAATCACCCACGTCCTATGTTTTGAACAATGAGAACCAAAATTCTTCAACATGCCTAATATTTATAAGTTTACCTTGGTCTATGATCTTGTTCCCTCGTTATCGACCTTTGGATTATGTAATAATACCATAGGATAACATGCACGAAATGTTTTGGGAGTGATAGTGCATTAGAAAAACAATAGATCTTCCTTCTCGATGCATATAAAGAGCATCAATGAACTAACAAATAAAACTCAACTTAAAGAAGAAAAACAAGCTAGAAAGTTCCATGGCTACACCATTAAAGAGAGATAAGTAACTAAAATGAGTTAAGAGAACATTCATTACCTTGATGAAGCAGTGATAATAAAAATAGACAACATAAATATACATCCCTGAGGCACCAATAACAAGAACAAAGTATTCTATTGCGATGAAGTAACTACTCATCTATATCTTTATTCTTTAAGCCCGATATCTCTTAAGAGTTTCAAGCCCCCCTCTAGCAATTGACCTCGTCACAACCTCATTCATGTACTACAACCTTTTGAGTGAAATAGTATTCTAATCAAATTTCAACAATGAGACCAATCAAATAAGCATTAAAAGAACAACCAATGTGCTATCATAAAATATTAAAATAATCCTATGACATATCTCGCCTTAACTAAATACTAAAAATAAAAAACCAAAAAGAGAAAAATAAGCTAAACTAAAAGCTGAAGACTTAATGCAGTAAGAAATTTTAATTTAAAAACGTTTCCTCCTTAAGCCTTTTGAGCACTTTGCTTTTGCCTCGAGATGAATTTTGGAAAGATCAAAGAAGGAAAAGAGAAATCCTGAAAAATCCCAGAGAGATAGAAATTTGAATCTTCATATTTTGGTCAAGAAGATGTGAGAATAATTGAAGAAAAGGGTAGAAAACATTTCCTGAGAATTAAACTTTTTATTTTACTGCGCCACCTTTTTCTTCCCTTCTTCCCTTTTCGCAGCCAAAGTTCCAAGATCAATAACAATGGCTAATTTCGCAAAGATTAAGGTCGAATGAATAAATGATGAAATGCAAATCGCATTCGGATCTGAATTCATCATAGCTGATCACCTGGAAATAGCAAGTTAGAGCTCTAAGGCATAGTTGGATTCCTTCTCTTTTTATGAATTTTTTAAGCGAGTGCTTGAGTTCTTGAAACCAAAGCATGCTGACTTTTCCCCAAAATAACCATGAAAGGTACTTAAGATACATACTTTGTCTGATTAATGTTGACTATTGAAATTCTAAAATCACATTATAAAGCGGTGTGGGTATTATGAAGTAGTAGCAGAACGCAAAGAGGTGGGATAGGCATTCAGCGAGGCGAAAGACCGCCATTTCGACGGAGTCCGTGATGCGAACAACATGATTTGTACAAGCAGTACGATCCGCCAAACTCGAATTTGCAACACCCGACGCGAATCCTAACATTGGAATCGCACGATCATTATAAGTAAATTCCCATTTGGTTGCCAAGAAAACAACTAAAACAAAAATTAAGAACATCGAGAGAAGCCATGATCACAAAACCTGCACAAGACAAAACCCGGTGACAATCTAAATCAAGTGAGATAAACGAAATAAAATTGACTGCTCTGGATAGCCGAAATGGCGGTTTGTAAGATAGGGATGAAATGGATGGGCGATTTGGGAGAAGCGGAGATGAGCGGAAGAGTGGGGCGGGAAGAAGATCTTTGGCGACGTGACAAAGATACCATTCTAACCTGGAGGAGATGGGAGGACTATTCGTCAGCGATCGGAAGAAAAGCCCGGGATGGTTTTTATGAATTAGTGAAGGAGACTTACATCTGATCGTAGTCTGAAAAAAATTCTTTATTATTATGAACAATATTGGATGTCCATAAACTCTCCATTAATCTACGATATTAATAAATTTACATTGAATATACATTTGATGTATATAGGTTACGAATGTGTAGGTTACGTATTTATATACACTTTAATGTATTCATGTATAAAACCCTATAAATAGGGAGCCTTTGTATGAGTCACATACACATGAGAGGAATAAGAAATCTCTCCTGTTTCTTATATCTCTCGCTCTTGTTCTTATTTTATAACACGTTATCGACACGTAAGCTCTGTTGGATTTTCAAAGTACAACAGAAGGTATATTGGAGGTGTGTTCATATGCAACTATCTCTTTTTTATTTTACAATGTTATTATCTTATCTAATATTTTCATATATCTATAATAGTATTATTATATGAATCTTGAGGGGTGGAATTTGTGAAACATATTGATATCAGGGAAAGAATTTCTTGTCATGGATACTAGATGCTGAAATCTATCTAGATGCAAATAGTCTTGGAAATACAATTAAAGAAAGAATACAACATCCATTCAGAAAAAGCCCAGCGATGATTTTTTCTTCGTAAATCACCTTCATGAAGGATTTGAAAGTGATACCTCACCGTAAAAGAGATCCACTTGTTAATAGAGCGATTTGAAGGAAAAGTATGAACATCGAAGCAGTAATTCTCCCAAAAGCTAAGCTATGATTGGATGCATTTGAAATTTATGAGATTTTAAATCTATGAGTGAGTATAGCTGTTATTATTTAGAATGGAGTTCTCAATTACAGATTTATGTGGAGAAAAATTCACGTGAGGATATATTTAGAAAACATTCTCTACTTTTCATGCATCCAATGTGCTCTGCAGCCCAGTGTCTCGATGAAAAAAGGCTTTAGGAAATACGAGATTGATTTCGCATATCTTCTTGGCGAACAAACAATGAGCTTTAGATGAAAAATCCATGAGGCTAAATCCAGTACAGTTACCGCTCCATTCCTTGAAGTAGATAGAGGTAACATATCCACCCTTATAATGGACAAAATCGGGGCGCGGTCATGGTCGTAGTCGCGGTCATAGTCGAAGTCGTGGGCGTGGAGCGAAGTCGTGATCGCGATAGATTACGATTACGATCAGCTGACCCAGAATATGAATATCAAAAGGGGAGAATATTAAGAAAAGGACAACAAAGTAGTGAAAATAGCAAAATGGTGACAAATTTATGCTGCTCGTTGCGCATGAAGGCCATTAGTCACGTACATAAATGCGCTGAAACATTTGGTTGATATCTACCAAGAATCTTTGAAAAAGAAAGTAAAGCGGTGAACAAATTTTGTTTCTAAGGATGAGGTATTGATCCGACCTTAATGATATAGCTCATCTGGATGTTGCGATTTCTTTATTATTTCAGGCGAATATTGAGCACTTGTTTGGTGATAGAAAATCTCCAAAATAAAATATTTCGTTTATATTTTATGTATTTGGGTCTCTTATTATGTAAGTCATTAAATCTTCTGTTGAATAATGAAAGTTATTTTTTTGTTATGTGTTATTTTATGAAATTTCTTATTATATATCTTATTTCTGTGAAGAATATGAAACTCATCTGGTAGGATCCTCAATCGGTGACAATGATATGTCTATTAGATAGTGCATCAACGCATATTACTATGTAAGGATAAAGTTCTTTTCCTTTTTAATAATGCAAGGATCGAGATGTGAATACAATGCTCTGGTGGAAGTCTGAGAATTGATTGAGGCTCGGAAGAGCTAATATGTTATTGCAGGAGGAACAAAAATTCATGATGATGATGCATTATATTCTCTGAGTCTCATTGAAATTTATTGGAGTTTAAAAGATATTCGGCAAAATGGATATCATATTGAGATTACGAATGAAGACAACTACTTGAGTATTTATATATTAAGCGTTATCTTGAGTAAGAAAAATATATTGGAAAAATTACGATCTTTTCCTCACGGTTTGTACTACACAAACATAAGCACAGATTGAGGCACATGCAATGAAGCCAGTTTCTTGATGAAATAATTTATTGTTTGGCATGGCCAAATTAGGACATCTGAGTCTATAATGATGCGAGAATCATTAAAATTCAAATGGGCATTCAGCGAAAATCAAAGATTTTACATCCAGTAATTTTCATGTCTTTTGCTTTTATTCTCCAAGGGAAGTTAATTATAAGGTCATCACCAACAAAATAAGAGGAATGAACCCCTTGCATTTTTCTGATCATATCTGAGGATATGTAGGGAAAGGCCTATTCATCCACCATGTGGACCATTTCGATATTTTATGATTAAGTCCCAGTGCATCAGCGGGATGGTGCATATGCATTTGTCTCAGCGCGTGAGCAAGCATTGCTAGATTGCTTGCTCAAATAATTCGGTTATGGGCTCATTTTTCAGATTATCTGATTAAGTCGATTAAAATGCTTGACAATCTTTGGGAGAATTTAGCCCCAAACACAATTGTATGTCTATTGGAATAACGTTGGAGCATCCTGTAGCATATGTTCATACCAAAGCCAACGGTCTTCTGCAGATGGAACATGCGCAACTATTGGTGGTGCAAGGCCCATTTACTAATGAGGGCGAAGCTCCCAGCTTACGCGAGGCCGCATGATATTTTGCATGCGGCGGCGCTGGTTCTTATTAGACCCGGCAGGTATCATAGATTCTCTCCTTTACAATTGGTTTTTGGTAAGAACCAAATATTTCCCATCTAAGGATTTTTGGGTGTATGCGGTATATGTTCCGATTACTCCACCTGGCGCACTAGATGGGTCCCCAGAAGATTAGGAATATATGTCAGATGCCGAATCTCCATGATAATCAAATGTTAGAGACATCAACTGGAGATTTATTTCACGACTCGTTTTGTTGATTGTCATTTTGATGAATCAGTTACCAGCACAAAGAAAGAAAATAAGCAGTTGGAAAAAGTTATTGAATTTGGAATCAATTATAGTTGTCTCATCACCGACCCTACTTTAATGGAATGTGAAATTTGACGATTCAAGATTATTCATTTTAAAATTTAGCAAATCAATTGCGGTCCATTTACTAATCCAGAAAATACAACTACATCTGCCATACCGGTTGCTAATGTCCAGTTAAATTGATATCCACCTTAAGACAATTTGTTGCGCTAATGAACCTAAAGTATAGGTGGCGTAGTCGACGATTAGTTTCTAAAAGATAAAAATCCTCGGAAAAGAAAGGATCAAGGATCAAGTTGAGGTAGTGGCTCTAGAAGAGTCCCCGATTAGCTAATTCAGAAGAATTCAGGTACCTGAAACCTTATGACAATCAAAGATCTCGATAAACTATGTCACAAGTGGCCCGAAGGTGGAATCGGAATAAAATTAGCGTAAATGATATATTATTTGCCTATAATGGCCCTCCAAGCATTTATTAATCACAATGAGGACCTTGAGCCAAAGTTTGTCGAGGAATGTAAACAGAGGATGATTGGCCAAAATGGAAGATGCAATTGAAGCAGATTAAGATTCTCTTTCAAAACACAGTTTTTTGATCTATTATTACTTACGATGGTGTCAAACCTATGGATACAAATGGGTATTTGTCACGAAAGCGAGATCTGACAAGAAAAGTTATCAGGATATAAAGTGATTAGTTGCACAAGGATTCTCTCAAAGCACGGCATTGATTATGAAGGGACGTATTCCCCTATAGTGGATGCATTTACTTTTAGATAGTTAATTAGCACAATGATACATGAAAAACTTGGTATGTGTTTAATGGATGTAATTCTGGCTTATTTATATGGACCACTTATCTGCATGACATTTACATAGAAAATCCCGGAAGGATTAAAATTGCACCAACACATAATTCAGGTCCTCGAGAACTTTCTCGATAAGTGTAGATCTCTACATGGGATTGGAAACAAATTTGGGCCAGCATGTAGTATAATGATCACCGGTGAATATTTATTGCGAAAAGAGTATAGAATGATCCTTGCCCATGTATTTATTATTAAAAAAAAAGATGGATCCGAGTTTATTTATAATTGGTTATGTTGTGCCTGAATATTATTATTGGAACTCGAATGAGCTTCCAGGAAGCGTAGTCGACAAAGAAAGAATTTGAGATGAAAAATCTAGGAAAAACAAAACTTTGCCTTGGTTTACAGATTGAACACTTAGAGAATGGAATTTTTGTTCATCAATCGAAACATATATCAAAGGAGTGTTGAAGCGATTCTATGGATGATGCATCCATTGAGCACTCGATGGTTTATAGAGTCATTAGATGTGAATAAAGTCCTTCGAGCCTAGGATGGATGACGAAGAACTTCTTGGTGCGAGTGCCATATCTTAAGTGCTATTGGAGCACTAATGCCTTATCTGCCGATCATACACGACTGATATATCATTTTACGCAAATTTATTAGCAAGATATAGTTCTTATCCGAGAAGACATTGGGATAGATTAAACATATATTGAGGTATCTTTGAGATCTGTGGATGTGGGCCTATATTATCAATGTACCCAAGCCAATTAATTGGTTATCGAATCTGGGATATATGTCGACCCTCATAATGCTCGATCACAAGCGGGCTGTTGTTCACATGTGGTAATCACGGCCATTTCGCCAGGCGTTCTCTGAAATAATCAATTGCCATCTTTAATCATGCAGAGATCTTAGCGATTTATGAAGCAAGTCGAGAATGTTTTTTAGTTAATATTGTAATACATCATATTCGAAGTCATGTGGTTTGTCTTTTGCTTGAGGTCGGCGACCTTGTATGAAGATATGCATGCATTGTTCAATTAAAAAATGAGTACATTAAAGGGGATAGAACAAAACATATATCACCAAAATTCTTTTTCACTCATGATCTACAAAAGAAGGTGATATTAATGTTCAATCAATTCGTTCAACTAATAATCTAGCAGATTTATTCACCCAGGCTCCCTACCTCTTTTACTGACATTTGAAGGCTAGTTCATAGCATTGGAATCTCACAAGCTCGGAAATTTAAAGTGATGTGAGAGAGGGGAGTAAATTTTTTATACTGTACTCTTTTTTCCTTCACCGCAGGTTTTTGTCCATTGGATTTTCCTAGTAAGGTTTTAATGAGGCGATATCATGGATCGAGGGAAGTATTATAGACAATGTATGGATGTCCTTAAACTCTCCATTAATCCTAAAGAAATTAATAGAGTACGTGAATATATTGATGTATATAGATTCTGAATGTGGAATTCTGAATGTGTAGAGTTACGTATTTATATACTTTAGTATATTCATGTATAAAACCCTATAAATAGGGAGCCTTTGTATGAGTCATACACATGAAGGAATAAGAAATCTCTCTGTTTCTTCTATATCTCTCGCTAAACATTCTTCTATTAATATAACAAATGTCATGGAAAATAGAGTTTTCCCAAATAATACATTTAAAAAATATATTAAAAATACATTAATCTAATCACGTTTTTAAAAAAAACCCAGAATTAGTCTATCTTAGTCAAAGCCCCGAGTCTAGTGTTTGGGTCCCTAATAGAGATAATTTACTATCTTAAAACTATAATATATTAAAAAAGTGAAAATGACTCTATCATGTCTAGCTCATGTGGAGTAAACGATCAACATTTCAAATATATAGAGACATAAAGAAATGAGGCCTCGAGTTTTGATCTCTAGGATAGTTTGTATATTGTAACTAGGTAGAGTGCTCAATGTTTTCAAATAGTAGGGCTTAGGAAGGGAAGAGCCTCATGTTGAGTCCACAGAGGGACGATTTACTACATTATGTGAGTAGAGCCTTAATGTTTCAAATAGGTAGGGCTTGAAGGAAGTCATGGGTTAGTCTAGAGGGCCAGTTTATTATATTATAACTTCGGTAAAATGCTAACGTTTTGAATAGAGTAAAGCATAAGTTCAAGTCCCACGTGAAGCAATTTACTACGCATTCGATGAGGCGGCAATGTTTCAAATAGGTATGGCGCAGGAAGGAGGGCCTCAGGTTTGAGTATCAGGGACCAGATTTACTACATTGTTATAACTAGGTAGGCGCTAAACATTTCCGATAGGTCGAGTCGAGACAAATTACTGCATTGTAGCTGGGTATGGCGTTCAATGTTTCAGAGGTAGAGTTAGGAAGGGAGGCCCGGGTTAGTCATAGAAATAGTTTACTACGTTGTAAGCCCGGTAGGCGATCAACATTTCAAATAAGTAGGGCATAAGTTCGAGTCCCAGAAAGATAGATTCTTTGCATTATAATTGGGTAGAGCATAGATTTTCAAATAAATTGGGATTAGGAAAGGCCCGGGTTGATCTCAATGGATGATCTACTACATTGTAACTAGATGAAATCTTGATAAAAAAAAGATGGGGACATGGGTCAGTCTGAGAAATATAAATTACTACATTATAATTTGGTAGAGCGTTCGATGTTTTAAATAGAGTACAGGGCATGGGGAAATGAGGCTCGAGTCTAAGGGACAATTCTTGTATTATAATTGGGTAGAGCGCTCAAGCCTCAATGTTTCGTCATTAGAGCATAGTGAAGGAAGGCCTGAGATTTGAATCCACGATGAAAGATTCTTGCACATTATAACTATAGCTATAAAATATATATATACCATATATATATATACATATATATATATATATATATACATATATATATATATATATAAAAAGAAAATAAAAATCAGATTTAAAAGTAAATACAACGCCTTTGCTCTTCCTTCATCCTCCCTCTCTTCTCCCGCCTTCTTTCAGCGGCAGCGCTTGACGCGATAATTAGTGCCACCAGCACTTAGAGTCATGACTCCTCCGCGGCAAATCAGCGAGGGCGATTTTTCCTATTTTTCGCCATTATTTATTTTACGTTTTCTTATTTTACAACGGAAGATTTTCCAAAATGTTCCTTCATTTGGAGGACATTTACGTGATTATGCGAAAAATAATCTTCGTTTCCTCCGTACATTTTGTCCCTCTCTTCATGGCAAAATTTACGACATTACATTTATGGAAATTCTCCCATTCAAATACCTTAAAATTTTTCCAACCATCAAACGCAGGACAATCAGAGACAATATGATTAGATTAAATGGGAAATAGAAGTACGTGATAAAGTAGATAGTAATCTATCTCGATTTCTCTTTATATGTGATAGTAGATATGATAATGTACTTTTTTGGGAGTTTCATGCAATGTTTTCGTGGTTTTTTCCCCGATCCCTTCATATTTATGCCCGAGTTTGGATTTCTTCCAAACTATCCTTTATTATGGAAGTGAGGTCTATAAATAGATGTTAGTGTGTTTTGTAGCAGAATGGCTCAGAAAGGCATAGATGAGTCAGTCTCAAGACTTCTTAAATGTTTAGGTTTTGGATCAATGCTTGCACTCCAGACTGAACAATCTATTTCCGACATAGGGCATTAAATAATGGGAAAAAATCTTCTATGTAGTCTAGGGTGCTATTCCCCATTTTTACCCTCATTTCGATGATCGAGGAGGCCCTCTTGTTAAACTAAAAATTAATGGAAGGATCTCGTTATTGCTTTACATATTTCATCAAATTGGTACAAAAACAAAGAAGTCGCCTAAAAGTACACTGGGAGATACAAAGGCATAGCCCTGAGAAGGACCAAAACATGGAAGAAAAACTCCCAAACCCAAAAAATGCTGACTACCCCATCCAAGTTGTACTCCAAAATACTTCTGTCTCTATCCCCACTAGTCGTCTGCTTCCATTCCCAAGATCCATGTTACAAATGGTTAGAACCTTAATCTATACATGTGAGAAGGTCTCATTATTGAAGACCACTCTATTTCTCTCACACCACACGCCTCGTAAGAGGCAACAGAGACGTTGTTCTCCAAACTTTCTTGCGCTTCTTGCCCACATTTGTTCCTTGCCAAGCTAGAAGGACATGCCGCACTGAGAAAGGGAAGACCCATCCAAACCCCACTATAGCTAAAATAAGCTCCCAAAGCATTCTGGCCTTCGAACAGTGAACTAGAAGATGGTTTAGGATTTCCTCCTCCTCTTCACAAAGGTAAAGATCTGGTCGGCTAAGCGATCTTCCTCTCTTTCGCTGAAATGGTCAGAGCCATCACCTACCCCCAAGACGCTCCCAAGCAAAGAAGCCCGACCTTTACAAGGGGACCATAGTGTTCCAAATCGAGAAGGCAGAAAGGTCTTGTCTCTAGCGGTGCGATTCAAACCTCACATGTGAGTGCCATCAATACACGCCATGCACTCTTTAAGACCAATTGTCTTCCCTATTTGAGACCACTCTCCGTGATGGGTCATTTTCATAAAACTCACCACCTCCATCACTTCCTGGGCCATTGAATGGCCCGCAACCGAGGGTCCAAACCACCTTCGCTCAAACATCCCAAATCTCCTAATCATCGTATCTTTTGAACGCCTGCTAAACAACGTCGGAACGTATGCACAAAGCCTCACCCCCAAACATCTTCCAAAAACCCGATTCGCTACCATCACTAACCATAAATTTGGCATTTAAGCGCATAAATCCCAACCTTCCTAATTTCTTTCCATAAGCCTGTCCCAAAACTGTTCCTAACTTCCCCGAGCACCATCCCCCTCGATTCCCTAAATTTGCTTCTAATAGTCTTCCTCCAGAAGGAATTCCTTTAGTTTGAGAAACGCCAAAGCCACTTTCCTAACAAGGCTTGTTTAGCTTCAGGTAAGCCTTCACCCCTGCCGCCAACCTTTTTATCTCAGATACACTCAGTGGGTCCATAACTTACCAAATGAGGCTTCTTCTGTGTCTCTCCCCACATTAAAGTTCCTTGGATTTTTTCTAGCTATTTGCACACAAGACTCCTGGATCCTAAAAAGCAAATATAAAATAGATAGGAGATTCGACAGAGTGCTTCGATCGTTGTAACTCCTTCTCTTCGAGATATATCGACGCTCCAACTAGCTAGTCTCCTTATGATCCTTTCCTCGATGGTATCCCAAATCTCGACCGACTGGTATGAGCCCTGGGTTGGGAGGGGCCCCCAAATACGAGTAGGCAAATGAGCCGGCCGCAACCCACCCTATCGCACCTCAATATTCCCTCCCCGCCTCCACAGGAAAATCTCGCTTTACTCAAGATTTCAGCCTCGAGAGGCTCCTAAACCACATCAAACCATCTAAACAAGTCAATTGGTCGTGATTATCTTTACGTAACAATTGTATCATCCGTACAGAGAAGGTGTGACACCTCCAAATTCCTCCTCCTCTCTAGCACCACCAATTTTGCATCCAGACAAGAAATTCCCTTCCACAGCCTTGTTTACTAAATCACAAGATATCCATTCCAAGACAAAGAGATACTGGGATGTGGGTCCCCACGGATCCCTGCATTTCTGAAAAGCCCTGGTAAAACCCATTGATGGGGCGATTGAGAAAGACGTGACACACCAAGAGATCCAAGATAGCCATCTGGGCCAAAACCCATTCTTTCATGACCTCAAGCACATACTCCCAATTTAAATGGTCATAAGCCTTTTCAATGTCTAGTTTACAGACCACTCCGCCATTGTTCCTTCTCAAAATGGAATCCACAGCCTCATTCGCAATTAAGGCAACATCAAGGATTTGCCTTCCTTCGACAAAGGCGTTTTGGGATGGAGAGATCACTTTGTCCAACACCCTTCTCAGTCTATATTTAAGCAAAGACTCATGGTGATCTTATATAAGCTTCCTAGTAGACTAATGGGCCTGTAATCCTTTACATCCTCTACTTTTTGGGAATCACCGTGAAGGTAGTGATTAAACTTCTCTACAAATTTCTTCTCATAGAATTCATGAATCCCATAACTTCGTCTTTAACAAACTCCCAAAGAAAAGGACCAAAAGCGACGGAAACCGGTCCTGGCCTTGGGGCTTTTCACCATTGAGACCGCAATGGTCAGAGAGACTTCCTCCTCGAAAACCTGACTTAAACTCAAGCAAAGATCCTCTGCTCAACTCCTCCAAGGAAATACTGGGAAAGCAAGACGCCCAAACCCCGATCCGACAAACCGCCTTAAACTCGCTTCACAATCCCCTTCATCGGCAATATCTTCGATGAGCCACCTACCATTAATTTTAATTTTGTTTATTGCATTCCTCCTTCATGCGTAGTTTCATATTTTATGGAAAAAGCTTCTGCTTCGTCTCTTTGCCATGCTCGACTTTGTCTCCATGAGGCCTCTAACAAAGACCATCTTCTGTAGTCATCCTTTGCTTTAGCTCTCTCCTCAGATTCTTCTAAAGACAGCTCCCTATCCTTCTCCACGTTATCCCAACATCCCACTCTATAGGGCTTCAAATTTTAGTACCCATTGCCAAAACTCCTAGTTCCACCTTTAGCTTCGCTTTAAACCTTCGCCTTTTCAACTCAAAGATGAAACTTGGGTAAGTAACCTTTAAAGCTAAGCCCTTGCCACCACTCCTCTTTAAGGAGATCTTTAAAGCCCTACCAACCATATTTTCAAACCGGAAAGGGGAGGGTCCTGATCTGATACCTCCTCCATCTAAGAGGATGGGGAAGTGGTCCGAAACTGGTCTAGGAAGGGTACTTTGGGTGATCCTACTGAAATAACTTTCCCAGTCCCCCGAGACTAAGAACCTGTCAATCCTAGACATTATTTGGCAATTGATGCCCCCACTCCACGTAAAAGGTCCCCCCTGTAATGGAAAGTCTCTCACCCCCAGGTCGTCAAGGACAAAAGCGAACACGATAAATGAGCGAGTCTTCCACTTTGCATTGATCAAGAGATGAGGCATTAAATCTCCCCACTACCACCAAGGACCAGCCCATAAACCTCTCATTGACCCCAGTTCCTCCCACATCTCTTCCTTTAAGTTGGGAAAAACTAGACCATAAACCCCTGTGAAGATCCATTGAAATCCATCCTCCACATTTCGGAAAGAGCAGGAGGCAGTAAAAATCCCGCACACCGCCCGTCGAATTTCCAAAATTCTTTATCCCACATCGTGATGCCCAAAAATAGACTCGAAGCATCAAATAAACCCACTCAGAATCTCCCGCCCTAGCTTTCGCTTATCCGGCTGTTCATATTTTGAAATTTCGTTTCGCAGTACACCAAGTCCAATTCGCCGGATCCCGATAAATCGTTTGATCACTTTTTTCTTCTCAGGATTATTCACCCCTCTCACATTCTACGATAAGATTTTGATCTTCATCCTAACTTTAACAAGAAATTCCCCCTGTCTCTGTTTACACTTTTCCCACTTCTTTGCCCCCCGTAGTTTATCGTGCACTCCAATTTCTTTAGTCTCGTCTTCACACTCTGGGATATCAAGGCTTCCGTCCCTGGCTCCTAGCCTCTTATTCTCGGTTTTCACCATTTACCGCATGAGGTCAACAATCTGAGTCTCAAAACCCCGCCGTAATCCCAGCAATGCACACTGACCAACATGCTATCCTCCCAGTTTTCATACCCTTCTACTGCTAAAGGGGTAGCCTCAACGACGCCCTCCTCTTGCCCGTACTCCACCATCATACCTTCTTGACCACTTCCTCCCTTCACTTCATTCTCCGCTACAATCTCCAAAGGCAGTACACCCTCCTCCTCCTCTCCTATATCTAGAACCCCCATACCGAAGAACCCTCGAAAAGGGTCAATAAAACAGAGAAGGGGAATTATAAGAAATAAATCTCAAACCCGTTAATAACACCTGGCTCGAATTAAAGGAGCCCCCTATCTCCTCCGGATCTCCACCACGAATTGGAGTGATTGGTCTCGCCGTCTCTTCCATGCTTTCCGACATCTAGGGTTCATCTCCTCCGCCTAGCATTGAAAGGAAATGACAGATTACTGAATAACCGAGGCCCCTCTTTTTTGAAATATGGCCTTAGTAACTGTGAGTAATGGGGTCAGCGCAGTTAAACCCAAATTGTTCCGGGTCATGAGCCCACTCCACCTTCACCAAAGGTTTGCTCGCCACCCTACTAAGAAAATCAATGATAGCCCACCCATCCCTTTACCCGCATCCTCGATCCACATGTCGACCCGACATTCAACCGCACTTCACCCAAAGACTTACCCCGAAACGATCCGAACCGATCCGAAAAATTGCCCGTAGATCGACCAAGACCGCTGGTCTGGACTTGACGTGGATCGGGTGCTTGTCACCTATGTTCTCCGCCTCAGATTCCACACTTCACAAGGGACCGATTATGATATTCATGTTTAGTTGAACTTGTATCAAATAATTACTCGTGACTTTGGTGTACGAACTCAATCAGTCTTTCGAAATTTGAATGGTAATAATTTTCGATATAATAGAGGCAAGTTAGTGTCGAGATAAGATATTGCAACCTTAATTGATAAGGCCACTAATGCTAAGCTACAATTAAGTGAGAACACGCAAGAGGCAGCCGAGATGTCTTGCGCGAAATGGGGCACAATAATGGGTATTTGTATCGCTAAGAAGCAGATGACCTGGGTTACGTGATCATTAAAATCAATTCAAGATCCCGTGGTCATTGTGAGCGAGTTTCTAGTGCACATGGTCCTGCCTTCCGCTGGATTCAAAGAACTAATTTTAGTGTCAGACTAAAGTTAAATAAAAATCGCTCCCTTCGATCAAAAAAGCACCCTAGAAGTGCACTGTGTCATTTTTAACCATTTTTTGAAAAAGACAAAGGAGAACCGATTGTTTACTGCTACGGTTTGAACTCGCAGGTTTTAAAATCGAAGGGTGGTAACTATGATTCCTTGGATGGTTTCATCATGTGCCAAACATTCTTTGCTCTTCGCCCTATTTTCCTTTGCAAAGATACATCACATATAAAGGAAGGCTTTAGCTCGAGGATAGGCTTTCTTTGGCTACATCGCATTTCCTAAGTGGCAGCTTGAAGTGTTTAAAAACCAAGGTTATTTAACTAAACAACAAATTGAACTTGCTCATGGGTGCAAGCGCTGCTTTCAGGCCATTGGCAGCCAGTACCACAGTTACGTATTGGCTCGATGCAGAAACTATAGAATGATATCGCTTAGTGAGCTGGTCATGTTTAATACCAACTCAATCCACCCTCAAGGACGGGCTCTCGTCTCAGAACCATACTGGATCATGATTCAAGAAGGTTGTTTGGGATGTTCAATTAGATGTAATAAGGAAGAAAGCGATCCGATAAACAAAGTAAAGTATTGTTGATTTCCATCAGATTGGACAGACTTTGACATAATATGGTCAATAATTTCTATCAAAAAAAAAAGTGGTCAGATTCTCTTTTAAAATTTCAGAAAGTTTTCCTTTGTTTCGCCAATAAGTTGGTATTATACAGATATTTTACCAAAGAATCGGCAATATACAGATATATTAACAAACTATTGGTATTATCATCGATTATTTTGATGTCAAGATTTAGACTTACTAAACAGTAATTACTTCCTATCCTTCGGGCTTTGATTATTTTACTTTGTGCTTGTGGATGGAAAACACACGGACCGCACCGATAACTTATTATTGAATCTTTTTTAACTTTGTTAAACTTATATATGTCAAGGTTTGCTCCTTGACTGATTAATTTTGGTGATCCTCACACGTATAATGGCATCGCGCCTAGAGTTCCCGCAAAGATATTTAAACAAGATAATCACACTGCTTTCTGGAGGTAGAAGCATGTATTAGTGTCGCTCGTTTTTCCAAAGGTGTGGCTGAGTTGCTCGTTGAAGGCAAGTTGCAACCCTGACATCGTCCATGCTCGACCCCAAAAATCCAAAGATCTAGAAAAGCCTTCGCCTAGTTCACAACATCTCGGCCTTTCAATCATGGTAACCCGAATCATGTATGAATGCATTCTTTCACTCTTTCGTGGTTTATAAGTGAGACTACGCCACCTCAACCGAGAAATCCTTTCCACATTTAAGGCCAAATTAAAAAAAAAGATCGAAGGGATAGGTAACTTCTCCAATATAAGCCGACAGACCTCGTGTATTGATATAGTATCATATGGGATTATACAACATAAAGCAACTTGCCACTCCATGTGGTTTGACCGAATCCTTAAAATAGGTGAAATCATAGCTCCTCTCGCTATCCAAGCCATTCCGATTTTTCACACCAATTGACATCGAGCTAAATAAGACCGAGAGGAATGTCCTGAATGTTTCAGAGAAGAGTCCCAAAATGATAAATAGAACTAAATCGGGTGTTCAGAGATCATCAAGCCCGCTTAACCTTAGAAATTTGCATTTCTTTCTCGCCACACAAACCCAAATGTAGTGAGCAAAGGTGTGATATCACATCTATAGTTTCAAACTTTAGTAAGACCTTATCATCACACAAAGGTGGTATATACATTTGGTTTTTTTTTTTTTCACGGGTAAGCACTTGTCGGAAAATTGAAGTGCGTTGCATTTGGATTAGTGGTTTTTGCTGTTGAATTAAGTAGTTTAACGAAGCTCTAATCAACTAATGTGAGATGGGCAAAGCCTAGCTAGCCTATTCATTGTTTCTGCCTCTGCTTGTAAACTAAATTAGTTTCTCCTTATTTTACACTTTGTTGGTGTATTGTATACATTTCTCTCGTATTAGAAAGGCTCATTTCCCCCATGATTCGTATATCGTATGAGACACCAGGCATTTATGTGATGTAGTCAACCCTGTCTTTGGCGTGGTTTATATCTTCACTTTTTTCACCCTTGTCATCACACAAACAATTAAGGAATGGCATGACTATGGACCGCTATAGGCATTTGTTGTTATAGTTGAGTAATTAGTGGGTTTAAGGTGAATTAAGAACAATACCATCCAAGCTCGACATGATGTTCAGTACTAAGATGGAGTGACATTAAGAATTCCTACCATTTACCCCGACACATCCTTATGCATTTAATACAGAATCTCTTGTTAACAAATTAGATCATTATCCCTATAAATTAGTTAATACTCCAGCTTGTATCAGTTTCTGGTGAGTCAATCACTAATTTTGCCTTAATTTATCCGGTTTTCTCCTTTTCATTGGTTTTTAGAAATGTGTTTAGTCCATACGATGACCCTTGATTTCGACAAAATTGGAGTTTTTTGTTTGTTCAATAAGTATAGTAGATGCATCTCATGCTTCAGGGTTACTCGTGGATCTTTGCGTGAATGGTTGTAATGGGAAAATGGGGAGGGTCATATCCAAGGAAATTGCTTCTACTGGATCACCCTGCTCGTATCATTTAAATGCAAGAGGAATCGCAAACAAAGGGAAGTGTGTGGAAAAGAGATTGTTGCATGGTCCTTCTCGAAGGAAAACATTCTTGTTCGTAGTTGATGAATATCCAAATTTGACGAGCGACTATACAAAGGCTCGATGTAGTGAATGGTAAATATTCATGGATTTTTTTCTATATCAGTGAAAACAAATAGATTTTATTTTTATATATTTGTCTTAAAGAGTAGCTTCTCAGTAATAGCTGATTCTAAAAAAAAAAGAAAAGAAAAAGAATAAGCCATCAGATAACACATTTTCGTTTGTTACATTTATAATTTTGCATTGGTAAGATAAGCAAATAACTTATTTTTTACACCATAGTATCTAGAGATGACATTCTCTATTTTGTTGGTCTCGCTTGTCTCCTTAACAGGATAAAATTGGTATATTGTATGCATTGGTATGATAGGAGACGAGCCCCCACACCCTCACTTTTTTTTTTTGTGATAGGAAAATTGTGAATGATATCAAAGAAGCCTAGTGAAAAGGTGCAAGAATGTTAAGAGAGAAACGTTGTCGCTGTGGATGCAATTATAACCAAGTTTTCCTTATTTTTACCATGTAACATCAATTAGGTATTATCCATCCATTCCTCTTAAGTTTGGATCAATTGTTAAAGAGGATCCAATCCAAGTACCCACAGACATAAACCATGTTAGAAGGGAAAGGCTTACTATGCTAAAGAATGGTGGAAAGCACAGAAGAACTGGTTTTCCCCTCAAACACTATTTGGAATCCATGGAAACCTGTGAAGATTGAGAATTGAGCCTTTACTAAAGAGAAATCGAGGATTTGAGGATACAAGGTATGTCAAGGTATATCATGGCACTAGAAACTTGAGAAATAATTAATGTGATAACTTTTAATCTTTGGACTCAAAATATATATGTTAAGCTAGCATGTTTAGTTTTATAATTTACAGGATTTCTAATGTAGAAGCAACAATTTGTTGGCAAGATCTCATTTATCAGATTCACTACCGCATGGTGGAACTTAATTAACTTCCTTAAAAAAATGAAAGAGAGATTCAGGAATGATGAACTAGAATCCTCGAACTTTGTCTCAGACAATGTCCAATTTGTTCAAAATTTTAAGTGAATCTCGTGAAGTGCATATTTACATTTTCTATGACCTTAAAGATTAAGGTCATGGATATAAATATTTAAACCAAAAGGAAAATAAACTCTGATTATGACATTTCACCGAAGATCTAATTTTTTGATTTTATTATGTTGGAATGTTTATCGCTTCCTTGTTACATGTTATGCGTATAATGCGTAGCTATATTGCAAAGTCAGGTGCCCTTGTACGGGAACTACAAGCTGGACCGAACTGGGTTTATAAGACTGTGAAAGATTCAAATGTTTATGCTTTCATATCCCCACAAATGGGAAAAACAGGATCGTGAATACACAAATTTCAAATTGGCCATAAAGCAAAGGTTACATTGTGGTTCGGTACCAGTCTCAATTAATCTTATTATCTAAAAATAGAAAAAGAAAGAAAGAGTCCCTATTGATCTTGTTTTCTTGTTTGTTCAGGTAGTAGCATTTCTGTCGCATGGAAATCATGGTCGAGCAATTTCTAGAGCTTTTCGGGTATTCTTTACGTAATTTTATTTTTATTTATTTTCTCTGAGAAATTCAAATGCTCCTAAAAGTTCTTCAATCTAAAAAGAACCCATAAAATATGAGTTCATCTAGAAAGCTATAAAACAGAAAAGATGTAGTAAAAACTTTTTTAAAAAAGTTCTCAAGTCCATTTAAGTGGTTGTGCTTTTTGGCGCTGGCTATAGAGAAAAGTACACTGCTTCCCAAGGAAGGATCTAAATAATAAAGGATTCTCATCCCTTCATCCCCAAAGAGACATTCTCCGAGAAAGAAAACTGCACTATTTGAAAAGATCTTTCAAAGAGAGACTGCTAGGATCGCCTTCATAAAGATACCTACTACGAAGAAGTCACCTTACAAACTTCGGGCCAGCTCTCTATTGAAATTCATCAAGGCCAACTCAAATTTTGAGTCTCCTTCACAAAGAGAGGGAAGGATCCAGAAACCCTGGGGCCATGGCAAAAGTTGCTAGCTAAGAAGGTGCTTAGGGCCCCTCCATATCATGCTGACACCAACCAAAGGTCTCCCTCTTCACATAAGTCGGTCATCAGGAAGAATCTTTCTCTCCTAAGTTGTTTCCTTAGAAACGTATAAGAGATCCTGACGCCTTCCTTATTGGATGAGAACAGGGGTTTGTCAAAAAAGGGCATTGTCAAAGGAATTAAGTAAAAGGAGCACACGTAGAACGCCTTCAAAGTAGCCTGTTCTGTTGTTCCTCATTGACCGCCCAATCCTAAATAAAAGATAAAAAAAGACTACAAAAACCCCAGCTCCCTGTCGAAATGTGAGTAATGACTGCTGAATTCCAATGATCATACTCTTCAACTGCCAATCATCTCGCTATTGTTTCTACTGATTTGTCGCACAGATCCTACAAACCAATCTTCTCAAATCTAATGGTACACACACATCATGCATATAATATTCTGATTACTACAAATCACATATTGTAACGGATGTCATTAACAACAACGGTTGCGTTTCATTTTGTTGATTTTGATGATTGTATCATGTGATGCATTCCCCATTTCGTGTGATGGAATTTCATCGTGCCAGCAATCGACATTTCCTCGTACCGCCAAGGCCGCCATTTCATGCTTAAACCTGGGGTGTCTTTCGAGTCGATCAAAGTTGTTAAGCCGCTGGTGCTTTGATTTGGATTATCTGTTAAAGCCAAGTAAGTTTAGAAAATTTTCTTTTGAAGATTATTATGGATTATCTTAATCAATTCTGTAAGTTTTTATTAGTAGTCTTATTTCACCAAAAAAAGGCTTTGATTTGATGGAAGAGTGGAACATAATGTTTACTATTCTCACATGGTCACACATACATAGTTAACTTGGGCTTTGTTTGGAGCTTCAAGTCTCATCCTAATCCTTCTTAACATGTTTATCGATTCAACAAATCCGGATCCTAAAGCAACAAGTCGAGATGGTGGGTGTCCTGTAAGAGTATCTCGAATGGTCATATCCCATATGTATCATCTCGACATCGCCTCGATGAGCAGAATATATATCATATTTTATTTAAAAACACGGCTATCAATTTCTCCTTCTGGGCCTATGGTGCATCTAATGATTCTCAGGTGTAGTAGTTTCTTTCGAGTTTCGCATAATGTGGTAGATCGATATATGCCGAGGGTACCGCTGATGTTACAATTTTCTCGCTAAGAAGGTACTTATCCTTTTCCCTTCCTCGCCTCGAGTATTTTCGTGTTTTTTTCCTTCTCTTCTTCTTCCTTCATTTTCTTCATGCCGCTTCGCCTCCTCAAGGCAGAGAAGCCCTAGGGAAATTTTTTTTTTTTTTTTGTGTAATAGAGACCAAAACAATTGCCAAGCTGACCCAGAGATTGCTTGATTTTCGGGACATTTCAACCCTCTAAATTTACTGCTATGTTTCAACTCAAAAAAAAAAAAAAAACACCAACCCTCCCAAATTAACAGATAATTCCTATAAAAGAGGAGAAGAAGCAAAAAAATCAACTAAAATAGCCAAAAAATTACGAGAAAGTCGTGTAAAAATAGGAAACAACCATCATAATATATATATATATTCGAAGGCGCTCCTTAAAAAAAAAAAACCCCTCCTCAGTGCGCCTTACGCCTCAAATGAAATAACTATGGTTATGTTTCTCCTTGTAATTTCCCATGATTTAAAAACCGGACCGGACCGGCCGATCGGACCGTCGACCGGAGCCAAAGCCGGTCCGATTCACCATAAAAACCCGGTTTACGATTGAATCGGCTTTAAACTGCCCGAACCGACGGTCAAAGTGAGTGACCAGTTGAATCGGATGAACCGCCTGTCGCAATGCACTCCACGGCTCAATTCCCACAATTTTATTTTATTTTATTTTTTCAAGTTAAAACTGACGGGCTGCTTTGATGCTTTTTACTAAACTACTGCTTTGCTTAGTACAGGTTCATAGGTTAAAAGACTTGTAATTAAAAAATTCAATTAAACAATGCGTACTCATGGATTCGAGTATGGGAAAGGGGAAGCATTAGAACCACTTTACCATTATGCCGCCATCAGGATTATTCTGGGATATAACAAAATTATATATTAGCCAGCTAATTAAGTATATTTATATAAATAAGTTTATTTCATTTTAATATGTTTTCATATATAAACATTATACATATTTTTAAAATAAATTTTAAAATACTTTACTTATATAAAAAGTAATAAATAATATCTAAATATTATTAATTATATATTTTAAAATTTAAATAAAATTTAAATAATATATTTATTACGCCACCCGCTCAACTGCTCGACCAAAGGAACCGTGAACTCGGTAACTTTTCCGCTTCAATCACCGTCCGCTTAAAACATTGGTACTTCTCCTTGTTCGCATTAACCCGTCAGCACAAATACTTACTTGTAACACCGCTTTAATTCCATCATATGTTTGATTGTGGTAAATTGCAGATTCAATCAGGAGCAGAGCAGCGGATCTACAATATGATAGACGTTCTGCGGGAGGGTAACATGCGATGACGATGATGGTGATGATGATGATAGCTAGCCCTGGATGGCACAAGCGCAACTTGAGACTCAATTTGAGTCTGAATGTGGAAGCTTTGTTCATAATCCAGTTGATACTTTTTAACTTAAAATGTTTATGTTCTTTTAGTTAAGTTGGAACAGGAGGAAATTTTGGATTAGTTGTTAAGAGCTTGAATCTCCATTTTGGGATTAGTTTAGTTATTAAGAGGCTGAGTCTCTGTTATTAAGAGCTTGATTCCATTTCTGGATTTAGTTATTAGGGAGGCTGAATTTCCATTTCACAGCTGATCATCTCTGATCCACTTGAAGATTATGATCGCAGCCCAAGGGATCCCCGACTAAAAGGAAAACCTAATGTCACAGCCAAATGGTTTTACATTGAGGTTGGATAATGTCTTGGCTTCATTTGGTTCATATTTTACGTCTTGACTGAGAAAGAAGGATCGAATAGAATTAGGTTTATCGTTTTGCTTGAATAGCCCATGTGTCATTCCTGGTTGGTCATCGTCTTCAGCCTATTTGGTCTGCTTTTTTATTTTAAATTTCTAATAATTACATATTATTTTTTAATTATTAAGAATTATTAGGTTTTCTATTATGAAAAATATAAAATAGTTGTTGGAGGATAAAGAATATATTAAATAATTGTTTAACAAAATCAAATAATATTAGTAAGAAAATTTAATTTAAAATTTAAATAAAAAAATTTTATAATATAACTATATAATGTTTTTATAATCTAAGTTTTTAAAAAGAACAACTATAAGTATTTCTAAGAATTTATTTACAAATATAAAATTTGCAAAATTTGTTGTTAATATTTTAATTTTTAATATCTGTTCACTTTATCCCATTTAACTACATAAACTGATGATAGAATGCCAATCAAAAATAATCCGATTAAATTCTCATTAATAAGTCCGACTTTATTATCTCATAGCTCTTACAGGCTCCTAAAAGCCCGCTCTCAGAGTTCCAAATGCATTTGCTTTACATGACCTATAATAAGTATCTTTCTTTCGTGTTTTGCTTGTTTCAAGAGCGAAAATAGATCGCATCAATGTCGACATTTTCGATTCCGGCTTAATCCGATTCGATCAGAGTTCAACCATCGGCCTTGGCTCTCTTAAATCGTGAACCGATAACTTTACCTGCCTCAGCTTTTAAAACATTGATTTTTTTTATTTTGTTTATGTTTTAAGGATTGACATATCAAATTATTCCTTTCCCTATCGATCGAACTTTTACCTAATACAACATTTTAGTTCTTATTAGTATCAATGGTAAACTATAATCCTAGATGTAAAAGGATAAGAAGGTGAATTCTTCTCTGCCTTTAAGAAAAAAATATATATAAAAAAAAAAAAGAGAGAAGAAACATGATCACGAATTTAATATGATAAAAAAATAGTATTAATGAATTGAATTTATTCCATCGTGGTAGCAATAAAAGGAAAAAAAAAAACAAGTGAAAATTAAGAACAATACAAGTGTTAGTTGATTTTCTTCCCATCCACACGTGGTTTGGAATGCGTGGTTATGAATTATTGAATTTACTATCGAATATGTAGGTGAGATGGTTGAGATCTTTCATAAATTAACTAGAGTCTTAACGGAAGCTTGGGAATATAGTTGTGTTATGTGGTAGAATTTACCATCTTCGTGGTCCATCCCAATTAATGAGAATTAGCCTGGGTATGGTATGACTTTAAAATGTGCCTCCGTGTGCATGATCCGCCAGACACCTCATGATCTGGACAAAAAAAAAGAGTGTTATATAAATTATCTTTCATAAAGTTTCAAATCCGTATTTGCTAATATTTACTCGGGAAATTAAGAACATGAGTAAGGAACCCAAAAAGAAGATATTTATAAATAATTCACACCAAAAGAATAAAGAGTTTAATTATAAATGATATCTAACTAAATCGTTCCATCAAAATGTTTTTACTTATACCCATTCCATATTACCAATTTTAAGATTTTTTTAAAGAGTATATCTATTGATTCAAACTAGCAATACAGCCTAGATAAAAAATAAAGACCAATCTATTAAAAATTTTGATGATATGCATCATCCATATTAATAGCATGATAACGACTTAAACCCACATTTGACACAACTGGGTAAAATGAATTAAACAATTGCAACTCCATATCTATAACATATTGACGATTATGATTTGATTTATTGTCTCCGCCTAATCAAATATGTTTTACCATCAATCACCCACATTAGAAAAAGCCGTGAACAAGATTAGAAACCAAATGTACCGAGGCAAAGCGAAATAGAATATTTAAGTGTGACTTTTATACATGTACGACCCTTCATCTCGGAATTAATGGAAGAACATGATTTAAATAGTAAGAGAAAATTCCAGACTAACTTTTAGTTATCGGGTACTTAACTTCTCTGACCCAATCTCTTTAAGTACCGCACTTTCAACTTTCACACCGGTACTAACATTATCCAATAAATCACTTTTTGGAGTACTCAGATCAGCTCAAAGATCATGATTCTAACATCCTCTCGACCTTTGTCATTTATGTTGTACTTAGCTTTCAAGACTTAAGATTCTAGCTTTAGCAACAAAGGCTAGAAACAACACCCGAGTATCAATACTCAACTTTTAGTATCGCAGATTTCACCTACATTTCCCCTCGTAAAATGGCTAATTCTTGCCATTCTCATCTAAATCTTCCAACCAAACTAAACCAAACTTTAAAACTGACTTAAACCAACTAAAATATTATCAAGAGTTGAAGTTTTCTAACCCAAACATAGACAAAGAATCCAGTTAAGGTAGTTTCCTAACCAACAACTGATAGTAAAAGTTTCAAACCAAAGTTCCAAACACGAACAAGAAATTTCAAACAAGAATTCATAATTCTTAACGTATAGAGATCTTCAAACCTGACTTTTTCTTCTTCTCTCTTCTCTTCCCAATCAGAAGTCTTAGCTTCACACCAAAATGAAATATTTCGTCTTCCCTCATAAGGCTATGTTTCATTTTATCTTTATTTTGATTTAATTCTCACTTTTGCTATTAAGGCCTTCATCTTTCTATTATTTGCAAACCAACTTACATTAAATTCCCTAACTAGCATGTAATCTTCTTGGTGTTATGACCTTTGGGTCTAAATGTCAAATTACTAAATTTATAACCTGTATTTTTGTATTAATCTTGGCTTTATCCTTTTTCACTTTTAGCACTTAGATCCCGAAAAGTACAAATTTTACTTTTCTTATACTACAAAACTGTAATAAAACTACTAGGGTCTAATTCGGGGTGTTACATTAATAGCATAATAATCTACTTAAAACCTACACATTTGGTAATCATGTAATGACTAGAATACATGTAACTCCAGATCTGCAACATATTGGCAACTATGCTTTGATTTGTTATCTCCGTCTAATCGAATATGTTTTATTGTCTAAATCACCCATACATTAGAAAAAGCCGCAACAAGATTACAAACTAACAGTCGTACTAAGTACGAGCTACAACATGGTGGCGCTACTATAAGTCGTAGTCAAAATCATGAAAAAATAAATTAAAAACCTAGCTTTGTATAAAAGAACCAATTTATTAAGAAAGAAAAATGATCAAACGTAATATAGATGATTGACTTCAGGTGAAGAATGACAAAAAAAAAATCACGATTAATTACTAATGGAAATGGGCTAGAAGATAGAACAAATAATTTAAAGAATATTTAATTATGCTATTACAAGTCATTTTCATCTTAGAAGATTTTTAATTCGAGTGGATAGATAAAGTAAAGGCATTGATGTATTTATCCCAAAATAATGCATTTTGAAAAAATACAAGTCTTAAATTGTAATGACCCACTCAACAATACAAGTTTTTAACACGCTTTGACCGTATTTGACCAGTTTGACCAACACTTAAGATGTGGACCAAAGTTGGACTTTTTTCAAGGATGAATAATTTGGGTTGACTACACACTATTTCGTAGGCCTCGCGATACGAGTTCATTAGATCTGCCGAATCACAAAATCCGACTTCCTATGGATAAAAAGTTAAGACCCCGAGAGTTCAAACAACAAAGATTTTTAACAATGTCCAAAGTCAAGCCTTCGCTTTACCTAAAGCGAATTCTAGGCCCTATATAAACCTAGCCTTGCATGCTAAAATGAAACCCTAGCCTCAAGACACCACTCTTGAGCTCCAAAATTCCTAGAAAACTCCCAAAATCGGGAACACCGAACTGGTCAAGCTGAATCTACCTTCTCGTGCCGCTCGTTTCACGATGGGGAGCCGATTCGCTACCACCACCGGTGATACACGCGCCGTGGAGAAGAGAGGACCATCAGATCACCACGGTGAAAATTTCTGGCCAGCCGCCGGACGCACCGACGGTCAGCGGCGCGCCGCCACCGTGGGTCACCATTTTTCGCATTTTCGCCACTTAGCCGACCCATACCTCCTCCCACCATTTTTGGACCGTCTAATCATTCCCGTGGTCCCTTGCGCATTCCTCACCGCTTGGAAAGATAAGACAAAAACAAAGTCAGCCGAATCGTTGGATCGAGTTTTCTCCGCCACCAATGTTAAACCTTGGACCAAGGTAAGGGTACCGATGTGTTCCTTGTCTCGGCTTTCCGTATGGATATATGGTTTGCAGAATTTTGACGCCGTTTGGTTAGTTCATTTTTAGTCATTTAGGTAATTATTAAGAAGGTTGAGAAATTAGTAACACCAATAAGTTTTGTCAAATTAGCATGGATGAAAGGAAACTGATGTTTTTATGAATTATCGGACTGCTCAATTTCGTGAAATTAGCCTCGGGGTGAAAGCCCCACTGGAAGTATTTGGTCTATAGGGCACATCAGGTAATTGGACCCGTCTGAGTCCAATTTAGATGGTTTACAGCCTAAAAGTTATTTTAAGGCCTTCTGGGCATCCTAAATGTTGTCGGGTTCAGTTTACCGAGCCTAAGTGGCTTTATTTATATTACGTGCACTCACGCCGAGCCAGAGATGATCCTGGCAGGAGCAAGGACCGGTTTTATTCAGTCCGTGTGAGTGGTTTATATGTTTTAAAATAAGCTCAGGGTATTATATTGGTATATAATTATGGTTAATTATTTAATATATATATCATTTGGATCGAATGGTTGGTTATGCATAAATAGAATGACTGCTTTTCATATAAATGTTATCATTTCATGTGATTTTGTCAACATTTTAAATATTTGTAAGTTTTATCGAAGTTCATGGATTAATTTTTATTTAAATATGTTGGGTATGTGGATTTGAGGTTTTAAACCACTTTGAAAACTTAGCTGTTTTAAGAAAGATTTTAGATTTTCAGAAATGATTATAATACAAGACGCGGAAAGATGCGAGTGGGGCGGAAACGATTATATATTATTTCCACTACCGTGATGTCGGGTTGGCCCAAGGTTTATTAGTTGCCACGTGATGGCTCTGCCATCAAGGTTTATTAGTTGCCACGTGATGGTCGGTTTCACCTAAGGTCATATAGTTACTTGATGGCCTATAAGTTAATCAAGGTTTATTAGTTATTCCGTGATGGCCTGCTTTAACCTAAGGTTTATTGGTTGCCACGGTCGTGAGGCTCCGCTTAATTGAACGCTTATGATAGGTATATGGTACGGCATACTGTTATTTCTCATTAAGGTATAAACGATTTAATATTTATGGTTATGGTACTTTCTTGATTATTTTTACGACATGATGCTGGCTACATACTTTATGCTCAATTTTTAGGTTGTGAATAATTCAGTTATAATTTTCTTTAAAAATCATGCCTAAATTTTGAGCATGAATTTCATATTGTCGATCTCCTGTAGAAGTTTGGCTTTGCAATGTTTTAAACCAGAACCCACAAAAGAGTGGGACGGAGGTCTCGAGAGAAGAAATGTTCAAAATAAAAACATTATTTTCCTTATAAATTATGCCACCACCGGCATTTATTATCTCACATTTATTGCTTTTAAACTGGTTCTCAGGTCCAGCAGCCTGTAGGGCCTACCTTGCGCCGTGATTCAATGACCGCTCTTTCACAAATTTAAAGACTTTATCCGTAAAACCCCACCATCGAATGTTATAATAAGAGTTTTGAACCGATTAGAGGTCCAATGTATAGAAACAGGGTAGCTTAGAATTTAGAACGCCATGGACCTTATTTGGACATGAAGTGGAATTTTCGAAAATTGCAGTAACTCAATGCCCCATGAATAGTGATGTTTCTTATTATATCCTGATTGAGGGTTTACAAGGAATTTTTATGAACAGCCCATGACTTTCGAATCGATATTTAGAAGAGAATAGAGATTTAAGTGAATAGTGATTTTCTAATTAAAAATTCAAGCCCGCGCTGATATTTTCTAAAATTCAATAAAATAAATGTCCGGAAATAATCATAGAGTCTGAATTCAAAATCGAACTAGAGGAACGAGTCCCGCTTGATAGTTTGTTATCCAATCGCACTCTGATAATAATTCATATTGTCCTGATTTATTTGAATGATTTTAATCCGATTTCAAGATTTCCAGAGCTAATTTAATGTGAAGGATTAATGAATGATTTACGGTCAATTTGAAGTTTAGACGACTCATAGAATATTTTTTGACATTTAATCAGGTATAAAAAAGCAAAGATAAGGTGAAAACTAAGATAAAATCTCTATTATAATGGAGATGATTTATCAGTGATATTTCAACCAAAATCTTTCTAATATTGTTAGATTTAAAACATCAATATATAACTAATGAGATTCATGGGCTCAAATGCAATTCTTGGCAAAGTGTGTTTAAATAGCTAACCAAGGACCAAATGGTAATTGTAGCAGAGGATGCAAATATTAAATGGGAAGACAAACAAAAAGTCTCATTTTTATCTCTCAAAATAGGTGGAACCCGTAGGAGAGAAAGGAGAAGGGAGAAAAGGAGAGAAAAGAAAGGAAAGAAGAGAGAAAGGAAGAAAATCTTATAAGCAAAGGGGAGATGTGATTTTCTTCTCCCCTGCTTTCCAAGTGCTCTAATATGGTAGCAAGGAGAGGAGCCAAAGGTCCAAGAACAAGTAAGTTTCTAATGGTGGAGTTAGGGTCTGATGTTTTCATGTCTAATGTCTTGAATTCTTCTGTATGCGATGTTAAAATCGAGGTATTTAAGGTTGAATGATATGATTTTATATCAAATGAGAAAGAAATGGATTAGGTTAGGCTCTCGGAAAATGGAAGTGAGGAATTGTTGTGGTTTGATGTTTTTCATACTTCCAATGTCTTGACTTTTTCCGGTATGGATGTTAATTATGGTATTTAAGAATAGACGTCACGATTTTTGATATCAATTGAGATGAAATTGATTAGGTTAGTTTAAAAAGTGAGGGAATCTGTTAGAACTGATAAGTGAGTGAATTCCTTGGTGTGGATATGTTGAAACATAAGGCATTGGGATTTATGTTTGAGTGAAAAAGTGAAGAGAAACACATTCTGTCATTTTCCAGTGCAGTCTCAGACAAGTGAACGCCTGCTTTCTCCTGTTGACCATTGCTGGGATTAGACCAGCAACTTGCTAATGATCCATTTTGAGGATTCAAGTTGCCGAAGAAATAGGACTTCACTAAAATCAAACCTATAGAAATAGGTATCACAAATTATGAATATAAGTGGCCTAAAAATTTACTCAAAGTAGGGCCATGTGTAAGCCATCACCAATTTTCGGTACAGAAATGCTCTTTTCCTGTTTCAACCATTTGTCATATTTTGACCATAACTTGCTCATTTCTGATCTGATTTGAGTGATACAAGTTTCTGGTTAAAATAGACTTCTAAGGGAAAAATTTATCTGAAGGAAGTTCAAGCAAATTGTAATCCCAAAGTGCCCAGAAAATTTGTCAAAGTGGAGCTATGTGCAGATTCTGTTATGCCAAATTGAGTCATCTAGATGTAAAATACAATAACTTGTGTTATGTGGTTGAGGGCTTTAGAGAAGGAATTTTAAATTGAAAATTTAAATAGATGTCATTGGATATATAAAGGACTGATCTGGAGAGTTTCATAAATTTTGAAGACCGTTTGAATAATTTTTTGAGTCATAAAGTCTATAGAGTATTGTTGGAAAAGGTTGGCCAAATGAGTGGGTTTTAGTGCTAAGGTAATTGTTTATTGGTTTAAAATGAAATGTGTAGTGTAGATTGCAAATGGAAGTTATGATTAATGTATAGTTGTGGTTTTCTTTGAAAAGGTGAAAAGGACTATCTGGATATTGAACTAGACTTCAATGCGGAAGCAAGCTGGGATTGAGCTTGAACTGTGAGGAAAATGATATTTTGAAATTATTTTAAAAGTGAATGGTTTTAATGTTAAATTGAAAGTTTAATGGAAATGCCATGTAATGTTAAGGCATGGAAATGTTTTATCTTGCATCAATATATATTTATATGTATATTAAACTGTATGCATATGTTAAGGTATTATGAAAGTTTAAAAATGTAAAAGAATGCATATGTGTTTTATCGATAAAGTAAAGGATTTAAATGGATTTATAAATGTATTTCAAGAAATGTTTTTAACATGGTTACCCTAAACCCCATATGATCGTTATGGGATCGATATCACGAGGTAATTTTTAAGCATAAGATTTAGAGGGTAGTTATAGGTTACTAAATCGAGGGAGGGAAATAGGTGTCTAGAGTAATATCCTTACACGTGATAAAGTGTTATGACTGGAACCCTATGCAAAGCGTGGAGTTTCTTCCGCAGCCGCAGTGGTTATGACTGGAATGTGACCTGCCCTCACCGTCAAGCACGAAACCTGCTCTGTGTTTATTCCCTAGGTTCCATCGAAAGAAAGAAAGAAAGAAAAAAAGAAGAAAGTTTAATGCACAAATGTTTAAGGTATAAATGATTTTAAATGTATAAGCATTTATAGGTGAAGAAGAGTATAATATTATGATAAATTGATTTAATATATATTTATTAGAAATAGGTATGAATAGGTATAATGATTTTAATTTGCATAATATGTTTATTTAAGAATAAAAGAAGATAATAGAAATAATAATCATCGATCTTTGATTTAATATCTATATCAAAACATTTTGCTGTAGACCTGAGATTATGCGCCGCGTGAGTACCCCGTGGCAAAGGAGTTACCATTGATAAAACGACGATCGTGATTTCATTGTATATATAATTTTTGCATATTGTTTATGTTGAATATTTTGTTGGTGTATATATGTATATGTATAAAGCTGAAAAGGAATTACGCGGGCTTTGATCCTCGCGGACGAGGCAATGAGGCGGCTGCTTAAGTCCTACTTTAAGCCCAATCATTTGATAAAACAAATGCATGGAATTGGAAGAAGTTTGAAATGTTTTGATGATTGAAATGAATAAATGTATATAGAAGAGGCCAGGTTTGATTGCTAGAACGAGGAGTCCTAAAACTAAGTCGAGAAGTTGAGGATTGAAAGATTAGAAGTGTTTTTAAATGTTTCGCGTGTTTTGTAAATTGGGAAAGTCCTAAAAAACAGAGGAAACTCGCCAATTTTTCTCCAAAATCCAAGTGTTTGAAAAGGAAAAAAAAAATAAAAAATTTACACTTCGGGCTCGCATTATTTTTCAAAGATATGCAGGATCAGAAGCGTGGTTCAGCTTCCATGGATTCATATTCTGACCGTTGCAAAGTTTCTATATCCATCGAGTGCCGGAGGTCCCCTCGTCTATGAGGTTAATCCGGTCGGGTCCAACGCTAGCTTAGTTAGTAGAGAGTGCCCTCATTGCTATAAGAGTCCCTTTACATGGGTTCGAGCTCTAACAGAGGCGAAAGAAAAGGCCAATTGGGACCTGGCGAAACAAGACTCCATGAGGCCCCACCCGGCACCACCCTGAGGGTCACGAAGGGCGTGGACCCCACAACATCTCATCTACCGTCAGTTTATTGGACTTATTTATCTTTATTTGTACTCTAAATTTAAAAATACTCTAGAATGCTCTGATATTAGCATTGAACTCCATATGAGTCCTTATTATGCATGTTTGTGGCAGACCTACATTAAGATAGGCTTCGCCGTGGATTTAAGTCATGGATTTTCTACACTGAGGTATTGTGGTACCGCAAATGTGTTTACTCCTTTTCTTAGCGGTTCCATTGTATTCCTTGGTGGATTGTATAAGGACTTTTACTAAGGACTCACTGAGAACCCCGAGGGTATCCAGCCTGGGTCTCATTAAAAATGTTCTAAAAATAATGCTTGAATCGGTGGTTAAAAACCGTAGTTAGCTTTTTTTTACGAAAGAACCCTTGAGAAATCAAGGATAGATAAAAATAACCAACTAGAAAGAACATCAATATAAGGCATCCAAGGAAAGTCGCAGTTTAACCAGAGGATGGATCGCATGAAACCGTAGCCTCTTACGGCGCATGAGCGCCAGTTTGCTTGCCGCTTGCAAATGAGAGTTAAATTCTCTACAAACGAGAGCAATCTCCTACAATCGCAATCAAAACAGTTTAAACTCCGAGAGGTTGACTTTCATGGGAGTGGAAGGCCCACCACATTTTTGCGTACCGCTTACAATGATATTGCCAAGTTGCAATTGTATGATCCAGTGGAGAGCTTCTCTAAGAGTACGGGCTTTAGCCTCATTCGGAGTGACAACTCGAGGTCGTATGTAAAGGCTTGAACTAAGCACCCGCTGTCGTCCCTAATGGCACAACCGACACCCATTTACAGTGATTCCCGAAAGAGAGAGCCATCAATGTTGCATTTTGAGCTTGCCAAGTGAGGTCTACTCCATCACGGGATTGATGTGGCTCATTGGTTGTCGAAGGATTAAGCCATCTCTACCAAATTCCAAGCGCCCTCACAAAGTCAAAACTCAAGTTGACCCGCCACTAGAGGTGGAAGATTTCGAATCAGTCTGCAAACCTTTACTCCCAGCTGTTTCCATATTGTCCATAGCATCGCAGCCTAATGTGCTTACCCGTGCCTTACTCAAAAGGGGGGAGTTTGTGAGTGTAACGTTTGCAAGGGAGTCACGCCATTTACGATCAAGGTTGTAGTTCGCAAGATGGTCTTTGACATTTCCACACAATAGAGAGCACGTGACATGGTTTCCTGCTCATGACATATAGGGCAAAGGGGGCTGTTGATGCCCCTACCTTGAAGGTAAAGAACACAGGAGGCAGCCCTGCATGCATGCGAGGAAAATTTAACGGTGGGGCAGCTGATTCCAAACATGAGCCATCATCTCGATCACTCATGACACATGGCCGGTCTCTACCATTCAAGGAAAGCTCCATACCCCGACTTTACCGAATACATTCCATTCCTTGTGAAGTGTCATATAAGTCGATCCCTCCCCGTTGTCAGTTTCGTGCTCAGGCTATAGCTTGTACATCCTAGGTAGAAAGCCTTGTAGTAGTTCCCATGTCCCATTTCGCTCTGAATAAACATCCTGAACCATTAAGTTTTCCAAGCCTTCTACGATAGGAGTGAGGAGGTGAAGGTGAGTAATGTCTTTCAACCAAAAGTCCTGCCAAACATTTATGGATTTTCCATTTCCTATACGGCACATGCACCCCATTTTAAGGATGGATTGCGCTGACCATATACTCTTCCATGTATAGCCTCTGTCTGAACCCAATTGAGTCGATAGAAAATTCCTAAGGAGCTGATAGAAAATTTCCGAGGAAAGAATTCCCGGTTTGATCAACTGCTAGCTGTAGATTATGAGGGTTAGAGACAAAATTCCAACCATGTTTGCCCAACATTGCAAGGTTAAAGAAGTGGAGATCCTGGAATCCCATACCTCCTTGCTCCTTTCTCGTAGATAAAGTGTCCCATTTTATCCAGTTTATCCTTCTCTTGCTAGTAAGTTTCGTACCCCACCAAAATGAGTTCATCATCCTCTCAAGCCTTCAAAGGGAGGACTTGATTAGAAAGAGCCTTATGTATTAGGGAATGGCCTGCCATCAAGCTTTCACAAGAACCCTCCTTCCCGCATAATAATTTTGATTACCACCCATGTAGTATGTTCCATAGTCTCTCGAGGTACTAAAATTACTCCTTGCTTATCCCTATGAGGGAGGGTAACCCTGCTAAAACCGTAGTTAGTAATGCCAGTGATTTTAACTTAAAAAAATTTAAAGCATAGTCATCAAGAGTAATTTTAACTTAAAAAATTTAAAATTTAAAAACATATCAGATTGGTAATCGGTATTTTTTTTAAAAAAAAAAAGTATTATTTTAGGCACAAAATCGGCTTTAAGAGGTCAGTTCTAGCCTGAAGGTATTCCCGACTTCCTAAATCCGATCATCTCCTCTTAAAAAACCAACAGTAGAAAGAAGAAAGTATGGAGAAGAGGGAAGACTTGCGATTGATACTACCGTATTTGGGAGTGGTAGTCGAAGGATCATCACCGCAGAAGGGCTATCACCGGCGGATCGAAGCCGCCCAAAGCACCGCCAGAGGTCCCGTCACGCTGAACCCAAATCCGGAGAGCTCCGATTCCCGCCATTTCCGACCTCCGCCACTCCCTTTCTCTCCTCCAACGCCTCTCCGCTTCGTCTCATGGCTACGCCTTTCTGATGAGTAACCTTTCGCTTCATTTTCTCAACAATTTTTTTTGCTCTAATTTAATCGGATGATTTCACTGGTATTCACCGTTGTCTACTAATCGAATCCACCAAATGGTTTGCCGAGGTCCCACTCTACAGCCGCCACTGCTTTGCTTTTCCTCTTGGAATTCAACTACCTGAACGCTGACGCTTTTATTTGATTTTTCGAAACTAAACAGGCTTCAGATATCGAATTCCCAACAAATGCATTGTGTTTCTCAGCCAGGTATACCTTCAGATAATGTTTGTTCCATTAGATTAGTTTCATAAGATTATGGTAAGCTTGTGAATGTGTAATTGATTTGTATTAGATGCAACATCCCTTTGACATCTTAGTTCTTATCTACTTTATGTTGTTTTTAGTTGTTATTAGTATACGAGCTTAGTTTTGACCTTTAACCAAATGTGCGGGTCGATCCAAACCCGAGATGGGCAGGCGGGCGACCCGCTAATAAATTTTTTTTTTTTTCAAAATATATCATTATATAGAAATAAAGTACGAAGAATTATATTAATAAAAGTTTAAACTTGAAGGATAGAAAGAGTACAAATTAAGCTACACTATAAGTTTATGGTAATCATGAGATAATTGATTTCTACCGACTCATCCATATTTTGGAAAAATGATTCAAAATGAGTTCTGTCAATGTAATCAATATCTCCTCATGTATACCACTAGACTGTCATTTAACCATTCATCCCCCATTCTATTTCGCAAATCAGTTTTCACAGCTTTCATAGCAGAAAATACTCTTTCAACAGATGTTGTCGCAATAGGTAGAAGTAATGCCAATTCAACTAAACGATAAACCATCGGAAAAACTCTATCTTCATAGTTCTTCTTATCTTCTTTGCTAGACTTCCAAGTCTTCCACATTAAAGAACTCAATCATCTATTCTTTCATATCATTTCAAGAGCATCAAGTTCCCGAGAAAGAAATGTGCTTCAAGATTGTGGAAGTCTACTGATAAAGATCGCAAGATGCTAGAAGCTTATCCATATCAAAATTAGAGAATCCATTTTCGATCATGAGCATGCAATGCAAATCAAGTAAATCCGTCGCTTTCGTAGAAACGATGATTCATCTCAGATAATTGAATCAATAACTGCAATAAAAATATTAATAGTAATTAAATTAAATATTGAGACAACTTTATTTAAAAAAGAAATAAATAGTCTCGCTTGGGTATACCTCACAAAATATTTCACTTGTGAATGATGGGATAGTTTATGACCGTTTGTCCATCCCTCTTCATTCGAACTAGTCTCGGTACCGTGTCTTCCATATTAACAATTGAAATTTTATTAGCTTGACAAAACGTCTCTACTTCGTTCAACAAACCATCCCATCCAGATTCTCTTAGACTTTGTAATTCAATTTTCACAAATTTTGATCCGAATAATAGCATTTAGAATATTTGCATCTTCTCTTCGCAAAACCATAAGATAATCTATTTGTCATTCCCAACAAACGCTTCATCAATATCATGTGAAAAACAAAACTCAAAAGTCCATCTCGGGTACAACCCCTAACTTGAGCTCCCGACAGTTGAGTGTCATTATCAAACACAATTTGTAAAACTTCCAACACCGATGACCACATATCTATGAGGCGAACAATCTATGACATAAAGGTGACCCCATCGTATCACCCGTTTAGCAAGAAGTTCCCTTGATTTTTCCCCCTGCACTGCTATTTCCTCCATTCTCAAGATGTTCCCACCTCTCTTATGTTCCTTTGTCGGGTTCATCCGACCTTTGCAAGATGATCCACATGTATTTCACAACCATAGCAAGTGTAACAAAATCATTAAGTATATCGATTGTTTTGCATACAAAGAATAATTACCAACTCAAGTTGATGTGCAAACAATGAACATGCTCATGTATGATTTCTGCAAGAAGTGACTTAAACCATTAAACTTGCCTCGCATATTTGTCGCCGCACCATCATACCCTTGACCTCTCAATCTCGACTAAAGACAAACCATATTTAGCAAAGAGAGATTCACAAATTTTCCTTCAAACATTTCGCCAATGTCTCCTCACGTGAACCAAAAACCCTAAAAATCATTCAATTGTTTCATGCTTGTTCACATATCTAACACAATGTACCCATTTGTTCTTTCACCGAGCAATTACGAGCTTCATCAACCATAATAGAAAATTACTTGTCACCAAGATCACCAACATCAAGTGTAGTTTCACATCACAAGCACTAATCATGTCTTTTTGAATTCAATGGAGCTAGCTATCCGGTTATTGCCCTGAGCATTCTTCAAAACAACTTTCCCGACCTCCCCTCATTCCTTAAGCTATACCAATGCACTTAACTCCGTAAAATTTCCTTCCTAATGATGTGGAAGACCCATCATGTCCCTCCGAAAGCCAAAAACCCCGACCTAAAAGATAACCACTAACATCAAGAATTGTCACAAACGAATGCGATGTTTGTTCACTTTTTAGATTTGTCCCCTTAACAATGTAAGCCACACTTCAGCTTTTACTCTTAAAAGTTCTCAAAATATGTTCGCTTATCAGGTACTACTAGACGAACCAACATGGTCTCTAAATTTATCTATGGCTTTTTCCAATTTCAAAACGCTCAAACCTACTACGTGAACGCTTCATCCTCGTAAAAACCGCTTTGAAAGAAACACCAAAACAAAATGCAGATCTTGCTACACTATATTCCAACCAAATATTGGTCCTTAAAACCAAGCATCTCAAAACTTCTATTATTTTTTCCAGGCTCTCTTCTTCTAAAAATATGATTGGGTGGTTGACAAGGACCTTTGGATGTGTTCTCTTCACTAATGGGTCACGAATATTATTCACATTAAAACTTTCAATCGGCTTTAATAAACCTTGATCACTAACAATGTCATCTTGATTAATTTCAATTCATCCAGACTATCACAATTCAAAGATTTCGTCAAGGTATTTGCATTTGGAGTTTGTAACGGCTGTTCAATAATATGTGACCTAACCGAATCTCAGCACATTTGAAAATATCTTTCATTCTCAATAGAATAAAAACTCTAATAAATAACTATAATTATCTCAATAATTCAATATTTCAATATTATTATTGTCTAACAATTCAATAAAACAAAACAATTTCAACATTTCCAATTTATTATTCAATTCAACATGCCAATTCAACAATCAACAATTCAATAATCCAATTCAACAATCCACAATTCAATAATCCAATTCAATAATTACACCATTCTAATCCAATATCACTTGGAATAAATAAAAACTTAACTTAATCAATTTCAAAATTTTCAATTAAAAATAATAAAAAATTAACCTAACCAAATAAATACAATTGGAAACTCAAACCCAATAAATTTTCTCATAATAGATGCATAGATTGAAAAATTATTCAAAAAAAATCAAAACTCAACCAATTTTCTAAAAATTTACAAAACCCTAAAACCTAAAAATTTACCAAATGAGTTAAGAAAGAACTCGAAAATGTTGAGCAAATTACATGTGGTGATGGAGCAAATCGACTGAGAGTGAGATGGATCGGCCATCAGTTTAAAGCGACGAGGAGGAAGGCCGCCTGTCCAATGCCGTCCAACTCCACAGGCAACAGAAAGGCAGACGAAATAAATGAATGCAGGTCAGCAAGAGGAGGGTTAGTCTGAAGAGCCTTTTTATTTCACTAGGACCAAAACGACGCTGCGGTCCCAATTAAAAAATTTATCCCTCATCCGATCGGCGGTCGCCCGCCCCTAACCACGCACGCCTCCAAGATACCCGTTTCAAAATCCACTTCAAGAGCCTTTAGATTGATCTTCCATCAAGCCCGAATTCGTGAACCTATAAGGGAAGCAGCTGGAAATTTTGGGCAGCTAAATTTTCAGTGAAGAAATGATCAGAAGAAATTATATCGCCTCATGCCTGGAAATCATCTTTAATGTTTTAAGATCACAAATTGGAGATGTATTGTTCCTTCCTCTTTGTTCTTTATTTATTTGTTTACCAACTTACCTCAAAATGGTAGAGGAGTCATGATTCGCTTCAAGAATCAGCCTTAGTGGTAAGTAAATAATAAAGAGCAATATCTTCCAAAGGAAGAACTTTCCTCTCAAATGAGACAAGGCTCATTGCATATGAACGTATCCTCCCAAAAAATAAAGGCAAGATACTGCATTTTATTTTCCATCTTTCATCGTTAGTTTATAGAGACACTACAACAAATACATCAAATATAATAATTAAAAGAACGCTACAATATTCTCGTAGGATGGCTTAAAAACATTAATGCTGAGTACAACATTCTCGGATTTACGAAAACTCAATACACCTCCAAATAATTACATCGCTCATGGTAGTCACCAAACATGGATGTATGAATTAATAGGCAACAAGAATGTGAAGATGGAACCTTCAAACATCCTTAAAATAACCCAAAAAAAGCAAAAAAAAAAACCAATAAGATAATATCAACAAAGACAAATATCACGCTGGTAAAACTTTGGAGAGATCACTTCCACATGCATGGCCCGCTACCGGAGTTTCAAGCAACCTTCAAGCCCTCATAGAATTTAAGATGCAAGATAGCAAATTTTTCAATCTATCCACCACAATAATGATCTCGCATGCTAAGCTCCTTGCGCACTTTCAAATGATGATTTTGATAAGCAATGAAATTATAAAATGACGAAATGGAAGGGAGCAAACCGAATCTAAACAAGATATACACAAGGAATGAGCACACTCTTTGTCTTAATTCTGCTCATTCTATGAATAACCATCAAGGTAAGCATGCATCCAAGTAATCCTATGCAAGCTAAGTAACAAAAACAAACCACATACTTGGTACTATACACCCATAATACATGGAGCAAGAAAATGAAACAAAATTTAGATTAAAAAGAATAAACCATAAAGGTGGATATACAAGATCATCACTAATCTTTTTTTTCTTTTTCGAAGGGTAAATGTTTTTTCTTTCAGCCCACATTGGACCAACTCAGAACCTCCGTAGCCCTACTTCTAACTTTACCACTTGAGCCTAGCCGTATGGTTAGCATCATCACCAATCTTTTCAACATTTGTAACAACTGTATTGTGCTAGATTTTTATTGGTATTCATGGAAGTGAATCAATCTACCCAACTTATTTGAAGAATATATTTATCCTTAAAAACCTTGCTAAATTTGGAATTTAAAAAAATTGAAAACATGCATTTTTTTTTAAAGTACTAAGTTGTAGACTGTTTTGTGTTACCCTCAAATTTTTTTTACTCACAGAAATGACATCAATTTAGCCAACTCTGTAGCTGACATCCTCTAAGTAAGAATTCTAATGTAGCAATTTGGTATACTAATATACCCATTACATACATTATCACATATCAAAAAATGTAACTTTCTTGCGTATACTAAATAGAATATGTCATTGTGCTTAATGGGACTCATACACAACCCAAACAAAATGTGATAGAAAGACACCATAAAGCTCATCAAAATAAGAAAGAAAGAAATCAAACCGAAGCAACATTACCTAAAACAAACGGTCAGTTGATCATCGAAGATGTTTGTGATCTCCTCGCTGGAGGTTGAAATGCATACAAAAGAAGGAGCACGTGAGAAGAGCACCAATCAATTCCTGGAAAGCAACAAGATCAGACATTATACGCACCATACAAGTAAATGATAGAAAATGGTGCACCCATTAAGAATGAATTACGTGTTTGCTGTGTGCTCTGAAAGCATAAATATATCAAACTTAATCACCCAACACGACATAGTCGACTGGCCTTAGATGGATATGCCGACATGCAAAAAGAGCCGCGACTAATTAAAATAAAACATGGTTTCGAGGATTAGAAGAAAATTTCATGCGAATAAACACCATGGTAAAAATGATGCATCGATCTAACAAGCCTCAAGAGCTCCTGCTACATTGCACCAGTCAGATCACCTGTTACCAAGTCGAGGCGTGAGCCCGTAGGGGTTGTGTTCAGAAGTTGTTTTTACAAAATTTTGGAAGAGTCTGTACTTCTCTAAATTCAAGTTCTTTAGGATGACTCAATTATATACTTTCAGCTGTTCCTCCTGATTATGTGTTTTTCTATGCATTAATTGCACTCTTGGTTAAACTATAGCTTAATTCAGGTGGTGTACAACATTGAACCGAGTTGTGGTAGTGTAATTTTACGATCAGTGAAATTGTAAAGTCTTGAATTGATTATTTCTATTTTTATAAATCAGAAAGCATTAGTAGGGCTGTAGCATATGTGAGATGGTTTCCCTTGCGGTATCAGTGTGAAGTAGTAGTGATATCAGACAACCTGCCCCCTCTCTCTCTCTCTCACACACACACACACACAAATAGGAAGTTTCAAATCCAAAACACATGTGGATACTTGAAACTAGGTGTACTGTAGAAGCCCCAACAAATTCATCAGTTGTCTGACATTTTTTGGGTAACAAGTAACAAATTGGCCTAGAAGCGAACAATGATTCCATGCAAAAGAAAGCGAAGGTTTAACTAAGAGATCGAAAGGGGGCATGTGGGTGGTGATGGTGAATAAGTAGTACTCACAAATTTTAAGGAGTGTAAATAAAATATCTTAAACTAATAATTTTTGGCTTATCTCGAATTAATTAAATTAAATTAAAATAAATCGACCATCATTTTTTATTCTGGGATTTACTAGTATCCTTTTAGTCCAAAATAAACTTCGATCACACACAGAGCAGAAATTATACATAAAAAATTATCTCACATATTGCCTTAACCTTTGTCGATCACGAAAAATAAGGTCTATCAATTCTGAAAAAATCCACTATATATGAAAGAATGAAAATCAAATTATTAAGTAATTAAAGCTCCACTATCCTAGTTGTAGTCTTAAGAAAAACCCAGTTGACCACTTACAGCTTTGACCTTCCCTAGATATAATGGACCAGGGCAATATCTTGGAGCTCATTTTTACTGAGATTGTTTTCTTATTCATGGCTTCGTTTCTTACATTTGTTAAATTTTTTTTTCTTCACTTTATCGTCACTGCGGCCATGTTTTTTTCTTGTAAATTCCTCTTAAATAATTAGAGCTTTGATCCTTAATATTTGTCTTCATTACTATCTCATGTAGGAAGAGATGCATTTCATGATCAATCTGAATTAATTCTTTGGCATGCTTTTTTGCCTTCCATGGCATCTGATGAAATTTATAGAAGTGGTTGATTACAGAAAGATTCTCAAATTATACGGGGTAAGTATGTTTTACTGTGGATTATTGATTTAGCGGCTTAGGACATGGATCGAATGGAAAAACATTTACAGCGAGGAGTGTTATGATATTCAGTGACATCACCATTTTATGGCTTATTTTGTGGACACAAAGTTTGTTTGGGATTGTGCATGTGATTCTGATTGTTGAACTCCATATATTTTTGGGAGCATGTTGAGCCTATATATTGCTAGAACTTCTTTAGAAGTCTTTGGATCTTAATTAGTTAAAAAATCTAGTAGCCATTCTCTTTCTTGTTTCAGTTTTTAGTTTATTTCTCACTTTGTATTTTCTCCTTTCTTTGAAGGATACCTCATCCTTTTTCTTCATTGAATTTATCGTTTCTCATATTCGAAAAGTAGTTTTTATCTGTCTTATTATTGGTCCTTAGGTATGCTATGCTATATTTTAAGGTCTTGTCTACTTTGTTTTGGTAAAAATAACTTCTTCGACAATTAATGTTGTTATTTAGTTAAACATGCTTTGCAACCTTGAACATAAAAACTTATAGGACATTTTTTTGGACGACTTGTTCAGTTTTTTAGTGGTACAGGTATGCCTCATCCTTTCGTTTTGTTGGTGACTATGTGGATAAAAGGGATGTAGATTTTATAGGAAGGCGTAAAACAAAAATCATTGCAATCGATGCATTGTGGCATGAGAATGAGAGCCGATACGGAGACTTGAATACCTTCTCAGGTATGTAAACTTTGTGTTTTACCTTTTCTGCACTGAATAAGTTTATGTTGTCTTTGTTAGAGGATATCAAAATGTTGCCATCACGAAACCATTTGACCTAAGTACCCTCTGCTGGGTTTGTGTGTTATATTTGGATTCATAGGAGAATATGATGAGGCGCTATCAAAATGAGTACTGAGCTTATAGATCCACATGGCTATTTTCTATCCAATCTATAAATGTAATTCTTGACAATTATTTGCTAAATTGATATATTTTTATCTTAGTATTTCTAGAAGTTTTGAATAAGGAAGAACAGGAGACCTGTGAGTTGTGAGCAAATAATAGAGCTTTATGAGAACAATCTACTTAGGTTTTATTTATTAATTTTTTTTAGGCTTTTTTCCAATAGAGTAGGAAGAGTGGTGGTAGGCGGAGAAACCTTATGTCTTGGTTTTGTTTTAATTCTAGTTTATGTTTTTTAAGGGGAAGTAATAAAGTTACTAAATTGAAATTTCTATATTTAGAAAGTTGACTGTGTGTTGGTTAGCATGCCCGCAATATTTTCCCATAGTTTCATTATTTGTTTCCCAATTTAAGTATCTCTTGTTACATGAAATTGGTTGTTTTGTTATGCCGAGGTCCCATTTGTACAAATTATTATTTTTGTATTGTTTCTTCTAATATTCAAGAAAGTATTACTACGACTTCTTGGTTTCAACGGGGAAATAATAAGGCGTGCATGGCTTTTTATCAATCCAAATGTCAGCAGTATCAGAGATTGTTTAAAGGTGATGGACCTTGTGGGGCTCAACTCGATCAAGGGATTCAAGGTTCTGACAGCATCTCTAGGAGCAATCTTTCGGTGGGGTTGATTTCTCTAATATACGGTTTTGTTATTTTGAAACACTTTTTGTATGCTTTTACTTAGTTTTAAAGGTGCGCCTAGGCTCAAGGCATGACCACTCCCTAGTTATAGCACCTCACCTTCCAACACATGCGAAGAGGCGCGCCATATAGACTATAACTGCTTTTAAAAACACTTTTATTCTTGAAATTTCTAATTATATATTGAAATTTTTCACAACTTTTTTCATTGAATTTTTCTTTAAATATTAGAAATCTTTAGTTTTTTAAATTAATATAATCATACTTTGAATCATATTTTATAAAATTGTTGTGCATTTAAGGTCACATTTCACTTCACAAAAACCCTCACCTTAGGTTCGCCTTGCGCCTCAAGGCTCTAAGTGGCCTTTGTGCCTTGCGCCTTTTAAAACTATGATGCTTTATGATTTTGGTACAATACTTTACCATCTGTTTGTTTTGTGTGTTGTGTACTACGTACAAATATATGTTCATGTATAGTCTTCCATTGACATAGGACAATGTTTGGTTTGTCGTGTATAGGCGCTTTTGTCATTGCTAACTTGCTTGTTTTGGAATGGTTTTGCTTTCTATGAATTCTGAAACTCCTTATGTTTTGTTGGAACAAACGAAGGAATACATGGGGGCAGGCAAGATCGGAAGTGAAGAAAGGGCGGCCCCTCTCTGGAACATCAATATGATGTTGGTGTAGTGACAGGGAATTGGGGTTGTGGTGCTTTTGGAGGAGATCCTAAAATTAAAACTACAATTCAGTGGCTTGCTACCTCACAGGTGACTCCTTCCACTTCTTTTTAAACTTTCTACTTCCCTGTGCGGTGTGGTGGGAACAATAGTCATTAAAATGCTTAGTTTAAAGCATAACCTTATTAAATGCCCTAGATGGATTGGTATAAATGATTCCCCCTCCCCAGTTTGAGGAACAAAAGCCTCTTGGGCCCTTGGAGTACATAAAGCGCACTTAAGGCGATAGGACTTTATAAGTGAGGTGCACCATATGTCAAATATATATTTGTGATGGTTGTTTCCTATTTTTATATGACTTTCTCTCATTTTCTTGCTCTATTTTGTTGATTTTTTATACCCTCTTAACTAAAGTTGCCTCCGATGGTTAGAAATTTAGGGATTTTTGGAGTTAGGCTGTAAGCCGGGGTTAAAGTTATACAATGGGGTTGGAGGGGTTGAAATCTTGAAAATCAGGCATCTTGGGCCAAAATGACGTCGTTTTGGTGCACTAGAGGCTTTTTTTGACTCAAGGTACAACTCAAACCGATGTTGTTTTGGATAAGTTAAAAATAACTTATCCAATATGACATTGTTTTGAAAAAAATATGAGACCAAAACGATAGTACAAAAAAAAAAAAAAAAGCCTAGAGGCTTCTCTAAAGTGCTGACCCGACAACAAAGAAAATGAAGAAGAAGAATAGAAGAAGAAAAAGGAAAAAAACTTGAAAATGCTTAGGCGAGTGCGCCACGGGAAGTAGTGGCTTTTGAGCTTTAATCGCGCCTTTGACAACTATGGTTCCCGGGTTTTGACAAAATTCACTTGTTTGTGTCATTAATCTTACATTGTTTTTCTCTGTTCATCCCATTTATTTCTAAAATATACAATTGTTGGTCATATCATAAATGCCCTTACGAAGCGACATTGGAATAGCCAGTTTGTTACTACAAAATGGTTGTGTGCTTTCCTGAGTTTTCAAATCTTGAGTGATTGGTTAAGGTGAGCGAAGTGCCAACTTTGCAGTGGATGCGATTCCAGTCTGTTTGTGTTTTCTTGAAAAATGTTTCTAATGTTAAATCTTTTGTTTCCACAAAATGATAATACTCTTTTTTTGTTAATATGGGTACATTTTTCTTTACAGGCATTAAGACCTTTCATTTCGTACCGCACATTTGGCGTGGAGGCATTAAAGACTTTGGATGAGGTATTTTTGCCTTTTACTCTCGAAACTTCACAGTAGACACCTGTCAATTCCCCGAGATACATTGAAAATTACTTTCTATAAGTTTTGCTAAGGAAAAGAAAAAAATGTTATATATGAAAGAAAATCAAATATAATCAAAATTCTTTGAATTTTATATATTTTAAATTCCTTAGTTCTTATAAAATAGGAATAAACAAATAAAATGAGTTTTAATAAAACATATAGAATTAATTTATTAAGTTATATTTTCCCTCAAATTCTTTTCCTTTCACTTTTTCTTTTCTATTTTCTCACTATTTTAGTCTCGACATCTCCGTCAATATAAGTATAATCAGGCTGCTGCCAGTTTTTTGTGCTTTATGACCAATTTACTAAATGACCCATCACAGCTTAATCTTCCACTAGCATGGAGTTCCCAAAATTGTGTTTGTGATTTGAAGATTTTGTATTTGAGATAGCAATGGGCTTACCATTCGATTAACTCTATCTTGGAAAAAAAATGAATAATTTGCCATGGCCCTTTACTTGGTCATGGCCGGTCATGAGTAGGAAGATAGTGCAAATCCCATATGGTTCCACAGAAATTATGAAATGGTACTTAAGCTTTAGTGATTCTCTTATCTATTAGGCCGGTCTTTTAAGTTAGGTTCTTTTATTGAGCTTGGGTTACCAAGGAAAAGAAAATTTTGTAAGGAAAATTATTTTTTCATGTTTGGTTCCACGGTGGAAAATATAAAAGAAAATCAAATATAATTAAAATTCTTCAAAATTTTACATATATATAAATTTCTTAGTTCTTATATAATAGAGAGAAACAAATAAAATGAGTTTGAAGAAAACATATAGAATTAATTTATTAAGTTTAAACTTATTTTATATTTTCCTCCAAAAATTCTCTCTCTATTTTTTTTCCTTAGTACTTTTCGAATTCCAAACAGAGTCTAGTATTTTCCGGGTTCCAAATGGAGCCTCAGTCCAGTGATGAGTTGGAAGAGCACCTAGCTTTGGGGTCTCTAGATCAAATCACACATGTTCATTCAAATGCTTGGTCCCAATGAAATTATTCTCTCTCATTAGCATTAGCATTGAACCAGTTTTATATGAATTATGTGACACAGGTGAGTGAATGGATTCTATCTCATAAATGGACAGTGGGAGACCTTTAGGATATGTTGATGGATCTCAGCCCGAGAGGCTAAAGGGAGAGACTAGTCTTGGCTTCTTTACTTGGCTCCTTCCATCCCTATTTGCCCCTGATGATAGACCTGACTAAGAGCTAATTTGTTTAATTGCTAGTTGCAGAATGAAAAGATAATCCGAAAACAACTTAATTTCTACATCCATACATTTACTTTAGTGATTGGTGGGATCACATCTATATATTCAATTTGAAATTTTTATTTGCAACTTCCTTTTTTTTTTAAAGAATCTGCAACTTATTTAAAACCTAAAATAGGATAATAGTTTATTAACTACTAGATGATAACATCATTTGGTACCAAATTTATTACAATATAGAAGGTGGAAGAGAAGCATGGAGATAAAATATAGATGGTACAACCAACAATAAGCAAAACATCATTACTAGCTCGTCCATACTAGCTCTTCAACTTTTGGGAGGTGCAAGTTTGTGAATGAGATTTGGGCCTCCAAGAACAAGTCTTAAAGCTTGTGGTGGATGATGAATGGGGTTGTTCCATCAGAATAGGAAATGCAAAGCTTGGGGTGGATTTTGAATGGGATTCGGGCCACCAGGAACAGAATGAAAAGCTTGTGGTGGATGATGAATGGGATTTGGTCCACTAGGAATAGAATGCAAAGCTTGGGGTGGATTTTGAACGGGATTTGGGCCACCAGGAATAGAATGAAAAGCTTGTGGTAGATGATGAATGGGATTTGGTCCTTGGGGAATAGAATGCAAAGCTTGAGGTGGATTTTGAATGGGATTTGGTCTGCTAGGAACCAAAAGAGCTTAAAAAAGGAATCTCGACTAGCTAAAACAAGAGAAGAAGAAAGATGAAGGAGTTCCATACAAAATTGGCTTGGATAAGTGCTCCATAGTGTTTTATGAGAATCTCTTGCTAGTAGCCTTCTTATTATATAGCATTCTTTAGAGTATTTTGGGAATACGAAAAGTTCTAATAAGATTATGAAATATCTTGAAATCCCAATACAAAAGAAAAGAATTATAATTTTGTTATCTTCAAATCACCTCTTTTAGAATATGATATTTTCCTTCGAAATTGTTACTTAAATGTTAAAAAAATCTAACTTGTAAATTATACACCTAAAAGAAAATATAAGTCTACTAATTTAAAGCTATGCATATTTCTTTTCAAAAATCCAAGAGTCAGGATTTTTCTCTTGTATTTCTGTTATTCAAATTTTTACTTGTGCAATGACAATAATAGGAAGTGTCTCCCCTAGAAGTAAGAGGTTGATTCCTTACATCCACTAATTGATAACTCTTCAAGGTTTGTCAAATAAACAAGTGAGGTAGGTGGTCGTATTATACTTGATTCCATCAACGAAGATTCCTTAAGCTGCGCGAGCCACGCTGCACGCCCCACCTCATCAAGAGCGGCCCAAGGCGGCCTATTGTATTAAAACCACACGGGAACCCACCAAGCGAGAGCGGTCCCAAAACCCGCCAGACGGGCGGTCCAAGAAACCCATGAGGATCTATGGCGACCCCGTACCAGAATAATACAAGTTTTTTTACATTTCAGCAAGTTTGATTAAGTTTATTAAGTTGACTTTTTCAAGGATGGATAATTTTGAACGACTAAGACACCATTTCATAGGCCTCGTCGATACGAGTTCATAGACGGGTTGAACGTCAAAATCCGACTTGCGGATAAAAGTTATGGCAGGGGAGTTCAAATAGCGATATTTTATCGGTGTCCAAAGGTGTCTCGATTTTACTGGCGACCCTGAATCTGCCGGCCTAGTTTTCGTGCCCAAAGAACCCTAGCCCAAAACATGTTTCGGCACCCAGCGCTAGAAAAATTCCTCAAAACCTGTGGAGCCCGAATTGGGTCGTTTCGACCCGTTTTTAGGCCAAACGGGTTTTGGCCGTGGGAGACATTTCCGGCCACCCCCTTGATACACCCGCCAGCTAGGGAGGAGGAGCACGGTGAGGCGACCTTGCAGGCAAAATTTCACCGTCAACCGCCGCGGACAGCGCCGGATCGGGTAGAGCCAGGCGCGGCCGCCACAGGTCTTGGTTTTGCTTTCGGTCATTCGGGCTGACCCATACCTACCTCCCCCCATTTTTGGACCCTCTGAACTCATTCCCGTTGTCCTTTTCTTTAGATTCCTCATCATTTTGAAATATCACAGCGAAAACAAGTTTGGCGGTAAGCCCGGTTGGATGAGTTTCGGCCACCCGCAACAACTTTTGGACAATGTAAAGTGCTGCTTTGTGTTCACAGTCTCTTGGGCTTTTCGTTGATATAAAGTTTGTAAATTTTGGACGTCGTTTGGTTAGTTTTCCATTTTGGTTCATTGGGTAATTCTGAAAGGTTTGAGCGAAATTGGGCACCCGACCGTCAAATTAGGAAAAATTGAAGATGGATTAGTGAAATTGGATATTTTTATGATTTATTGGAGGGTTCAATTTCAAAAAATTAGCCTCCGGGTAAAAAGCCCCAATTTTGGATATCGGGTCTATAGGAGCTGCTTGTATAATTAGTTGTCGGAGTCAATTTAGATAGTTTCATAGTTAAAATTATCCACAGACATTTGGGGTGTCCCAATGTATTTGGTTTAGTTAATGGAGTCTAAATGGTATTTTTTTTTAAAAAGATGATTTTGGGACAAAGCTCTTAGTCAGGTCTATCATCAGGGGCAGATAGGGATGGAAGGAGCCAAGTAAAGAAGCCAAGACTAGTCTCTCCCTTTAGCCTCTGGGTTGAGTACTCCGACATATCCCGAAGGTCTCCCACTGTCCATTTATGAGATAGAATCCATTCACTCACCTGTGTCACATAATTCATATAAAACTGGTTCAATGCTAATGCTAATGAGAGAGAATAATTTCATTGGGACCAAGCATTTGAATGAACATGTGTGATTTGATCTAGAGACTGAAGCTAGGTGCCTATATCCTTTGGTGAGGCTCCATTTGGAACCCGAAAAATACTAGACTCTGTTTGGAATTCGAAAAGTACTAAGGAAAAAAAATAGAGAGGAATTTTGGAGGAAAATATAAAATAAGTTTAAACTTAATAAATTAATTCTATATATTTTTCTTGAACTCATTTTATTTGTTTTCTACATTATATAAGAACTAAGAAATTTATATATATGTAAATTTTGAAGAATTTTAATTATATTTGATTTTCTTTTTTATATTTTCCACCGTGGAACCAAACATGAAAAATAATTTTCCTTACAAAGAATTTTCTTTTCCTTGTGGCAAGCTCAATAAAGAACCTAACTTAAAGACCGGCTAATAGATAAGAGAGAATCACTAAAGCAAGTACCATTTCATAATTTCTTGTGGAACCGATATGGGATTGTACCATCTTCCCGCTCATAGTATCATGGCGAAGTAAGAGGCCATAGCGATCATTCATTTTTTCAGTATAGAGTTGCTGAATGGTAAGCCCATTGTTATCTCAAATACAAAATCTCAATCTATCAAAACCTGATTTTGGAACTCCATGCTAGTGGAAGATTGCTTGTGATGGGTCATTTAGTAAATTGGTTGCAAGCCACAAAAATCATATGATTGACTATACTTATATTGATGGAGATGCTAAGACTAAGCAGTGAGAAAAATAGAAAAAGAAAAGTGAAGGAAAAGAATTTGAAGGAAAATATAACTTAATAAATTAATTCTATATGTTTTATTCAAACTCATTTTATTTGTTTATCTCTATAATATAAGGACTAAGAAATTTAAAAATATATAAAATTTTGAAGAATTTTGATTATATTTGATTTTCTTTTATATATAACATTTTTCTTTTCATAGCAAAACTTATAGAAAGTAATTTTGATTGTATCTCGAGGGAATTGATTACTGCTTGTGAAGTTTCGAGTAAAAACCTGGCTCTACTCCCGAAGTCTTTAATGCCTCACGCCAAATGTGATGCGAATGAAAGGTCTTAATGCTTTGTGAAAAATGCACCCCATATTAACAAAAAAGAGTATTATCATTTTGTGGAAACAAAGATTTAACATTAAACATTTTCAAGCAAACACAAAGCGGTGGAATCGCGTGATTGCAAGTTGGCGCCGCTCACCTTAACCAATGCATGCGCATTTGAAAACTTGTGAAAGCATCACAACCATTTTAGAGTAATAGTTGGCTATTCCAGTTGTCAAGCCGGGTAAGGGCATTTTTAGATATGACCAACAATTGTATATTTTAGAAATAAATGGGATGAACAGAGAAAAACATTGTAAGATTAATGACCTGAGCAAAGTGAATTTGTCAATCAGGGAACCATAGTTGTCAAGATGCGCAAGCTGGCGCCACCACTCGATTCTCGACACCTCGCCTTTAAAGCATTTTCAAGTTTTTTCCTTTTTCTTCTTCTCATTCTTCTTCTTCTTCTCCATTTTCACTGTGTTAGTACAGTGAGAGAAGCCCTAGGGCTTTTTTTTTTTTTTTGTACTATCGTTTTGGTCTCATATTTTTTTCAAAACAATGTCATATTGGATAAGTTATTTTTAACTTATCCAAAACAACATCGGTTTGAGTTGTACCTTGAGTCAAGCCTCCTAGTGCGCAACTTGGCGATCATTTGGCCCAGATGCCTGATTTTCAAGATTTCAACCCCTTCAGCCCCATTGTATAATCCTTAACCTGTCATGTTTCAACTCAAAAAAATCCTAACCCCTAACCCTTTGTATAATCTCTATAGAGAAAGAGGAGAAGCAAAAAAATCAACAAAAATAGACAAGAAAATCTGAGAAAATCATATAAAATAAGGAAACAACCATCCGCAAAATATATATTTGACATATGGTGCACCTCACTTATAAAGGCCTCCGTCTTAAGTGTGTTTTGCGCCCCAAGGGCCCAAGAGGCTTTTGTTCCTCAAATAACTAGGAGGGGAACGCATATTTCTATAGTTCAATCCATCTAGAGTTTAATAGGTTATGCTTTAAACTAAGCATTTTAATGACTATTGTTCCCACCACACCGCACAGGGAAGTAGAAAGTTTAAAAAGAAGTGGAAGGAGTCACTTGTGAGGTAGCAAGCCACTGAATTGTAGTTTTAATTTCAGGATCTCCTCCAAAAGCTACCCCAATTCCCTGTCACTACACCAACATCATATTGATGTTCCAGAGAGGGGCCGCCCTTTTCTTCAGAATTTCCGATCTGCTCGTCCCCATGTATTCCTTCGTTTGTTCCAACAGAAACATAAGGAGCTTCCTGTAACTATAGGAAAGCAAAAACCATTCCAAACAAGCAAGTTAGCAATGACAAAAGCATCCATACAATGCACAAAACCAAACATTGTCCTATGTCAATGGAAGACTATACATGAACATATATTTGTGCGTATTACAACACCTGAAACAAACATGGTAGTTATTGTACCAAAATCATAAAGCATCATAGTTTTAAAAACATGAGCACAAAGGCCACTTAGAGCCTTGAGGCGCAAAGCGAAAACCTAAGGTGAGGTTTTTGTGAAGTGAAATGTGACCTTAAATGCCACAACAATTTTATAAAATATGATTCAAAGTATGATTATATTAATTTAAAAACTAAAGATTTCTAATATTTGAAAATTCAATGAAAAAGTTGTGAAAATTTCAATATATAATTAGAAATTTCAAGAATAAAAGTGTTTTTAAAAGCAGTTATAGTCTATATGGCGCTCCTCTTCGCATGTGTTGGAAGGTGAGGTGCTATAACTAGGGAGTGGTCATGCCTTGAGCCTAGGCGCACCTTTTAAAACTAAGTAAAGCATACAAAAAAGTGTTTCAAAATAGCAAAAAACCGAGATATTAGAAATCAGCCCCACGAAAAGATTGCTCCTAGAGATGTTGTCGAGAACCTTGAATCCTTGGTCGGTGAGCCCCACAAGGTCCATCACCTTTAAACAATCTCTATCTAGCGACATTTGGATTGATAAAAAGCCACAGAATGCCTTATTTATTTCCTGTTGAAACGAAATTTGTAATGATACTTTCTTGAATATTAGAAGAAACAATACAAAAATAATAATTTGTACAAATGGAACTGCATAACAAACAACCAATTTTCATGTAACAGATACTTAAATTTGGGAAACAAATAATAATGAAACTATGGGAAAATATTACGGGCATGCTAACTGACACGGTCGACTTTCTAAAATATAGAATTTGATTTAGTAACTTTACACTTCCCTAAAAAACATAAACTAGAATTAAACAGAAACCAAGACATAAGGTTTCTCCAGTCTACCACCACTCTCATCTATTGAAAAAAAAAGGCTTCAAAAAAATTAATAAATAAAACCTAAGTAGATTGTTCTCATAAAGCTCTATTATTTGCTCACAACTCACAGGTCTCCTGTTCTTCCTTATTCAAAACTTCTAGAAATACTAAGATAAAAATATATCAATTTGTATAAATAAAATTGTCAAAAATTACATTTTATAGATTGGATGAAAAATAGCCATGTGGATCTATAAGCTCAGTACTCATTTGGATAGCCCTTATCATATTCTCCTATGAATCGAATATAACACCTGAAAACCTAGTAAATTGTCGAGGTCAAATGGTTGTTTCAGATGGCAGCATTTTTATTATCCTCTAACAGCACAACATAAACTTATTCAAAGCAGAAAGGTAAAACACAAAGTTTTACATACCGGAGAAGGTATTCAAGTCTGTACTGTCTCATTCTCATGCCACATAATGCATCGATTGCAATGATTTTTGACACACCCCCACCCCCTTCCAGGGGCGGGTGTTCCGGCCACTCCACATAAATCCCCAGTCGTTACCTCTAACGACTAGAAATCCATGTGAAGTGAAGCCGTTTTGCTTGCTTAAACCTCGTATAAAATTTTTCTTTTATTTATAACTTAGGATTTGGTAAAATCTTAGCAGCGGAAAAACTTCGGCAGCATGACGGCTGCATATACTATAATTCCAAATCCTGTATACATCCAATTTACACTATATCCAAAATATGGCAACCAGCATCCCAACACATTTGCACAATACTAAACTATGTACATACATATGTTCCATTATACATATTCAAAGTGTTTCCTTACAAAATAATATTAATTAATACACAACACTTATACTGATGTCAGGAGAAGTCCTATTGTGCTCCAGCGTCTTGCGTACCTGTACCTGGAAAATAGTTTTTAAAATACAAAATAATGAGCTAAACGAGCTCAGTGAGTGTATGCTTTTATAAAAGGTTTTGCTTTTTCGGAAAACATCTCAAAATGTAAAACTCTCTTTTCAAAATAACAGAAGCTTTACTTTGCTTTGCTTGCTTTGAAAGTTTCTAAAACTTTTCTTTGCTTGCTTGCTTTTGTACTTGCTTGCTTTGTTTTGCTTTTCTTTAAAAGCTTGTAAAACTCTTATTGCTTGCTTGCTTAGAAGTTTATAAAACTTCTCATAATTTCTCTTTCTTGCTTGCTTTATCTTGCTTGAAAAGTTTCTTAAAACCTTTCACAAACCTTTGCTTTAAAAGTTTCTCAAAACTTTTTATCATCTACGGGAGCACAGGCTCGACCGCATCTTTGAAAATAAGCGAGCACAGGGCTCCAACCGTTTGCTAAAATCCGCAGGAGCTTAGCCGATCGTTTGAAATCTAAGCGGGGTACAGGCTCCAACGTTTGCTAAAACTCCGGAAGCTAGGCGGCAAGGGAACTAATGGTTGATTTTCCAATCGCGTATATCATGCGCCAAAACATCAACCACTAGAGGCCTATTTTTGCTTGCTATACCCTAGTGAACACGGGAACCTGTGCTCAACCGTGCCGGTGGAAGGACCTTTGTCCGCGTCACCTTTTACGAAAGTAGTGGTGGAATTGACCTCGTAATCGCCATCACCATACTTAGTTAGAGCTCATAACATATACTCACATGCGTGCCACGGTCTCCTTTAAATGCATGATGTATGTCCTAAGTTTTGTCGACGAGGCAAAACTACAAGCCACATCTTATGAGATCCTAACACCATCGATTACACGTCTGGAATACGCTATTGGTTGCTCGCTTAGAACTGAAGAGCCTTGTTTTGCAAATATTCTTTGCCTTTTACAGCGAAAAATGGTTCATTATTAAAACCATTTACTTGCCTTACTTACTTGAAAAATGATTTAATTATTAAAAACCATTTTCTTACTTGCCTTGAAAAATGGTTTAATTATTCAAAACCATTTACTTACTTGCTTGCTTGAAAAATGGTTTTACAATTTAAAACCATTTGCTTGCTTTTTAACTCATTGCTTGCTTCTTGAAAATGGTTTGCATTCAAAACCATGAAATACCAGTGTAAAACAGTTTATAATAATAATAATAATACACTAGTATTTGGAAAATGAGTTTAGAACCTTTCGCCTCTTTGCTTGCTAAACTTGAAGCGCGGTTACACTTTTCCACCTTTACTTTTTAACTACACACTCAACTTGAATCTGACTGACAGTGTCGCCTATGTAATCGCGCAACTTAACTTACTCATATACTTAGTCACTATCTCTTTGTGCTCTTTTTAAAGCTAAGGTGCTAAGGGTTCTATTCAACTGGAATCACCCAGGTCGAACACTTAGAAACTCAAGTTACGTCGAAACAACCGGACTACTCTATGTCAAAGTGCAGACGGGGTGGCTTGTACATGGCCCCACTTTGAGTGAATTTTTAGGCCACTTAGGATCAGAAGTTGACGATGCCTATTTATTTAGGTTTGGTTCTCCTGGAAGTCTAGTTTAAGTAGCCACTTGATCCTTCAGATCGGATAAGAAATAAGCAAGTTATGGCTAAAATCGGCCGATTGAAAGCAGGGGAAGCCGAACGGGGTGTGCGGTACACCACCTGAACATGTCTTGGTATACTTTTGCCTCTGGTAGGGTGTCTTGGGTGGCTACACAATACATGTACTGATACCTTCCAAAAAATTTTCCTAGATTTGCTTCTTTTTGCCACTTTTGCTACCAATTAACATCATACAACTTCTATAATTCATATACCTCAAGATTTTACATGGAATTCATCTAAAATCAACTCCACAACACTTGAATTGGTGCTATGGAACCTCAAACCTCAAAACCCTAGGTGAAAAATCCAAGAACTCAACCTAGGTCCACCAATTCTTTTTGAAACCACATAATTTGATGATTCCATGGTTATTTTCTCCCAATTGGGTTTTACTCTCATAACCCCAAAAATTCAAAGGTTTGTGTGATCTTTGCAAACAACATAGACCAAAGGAGCATCTATTCTCCTTGCCAAAGTCCTAGAATCCAATTACCTATGGTTCTGAGGCAGAACATGCCTGATTTTGGACTTCTCCTCCTCTTTGTTCTTCCTTCTCTTCCTCCTCTTGGCTATATCCTTCTCCTCCTACGGTTTGCTAGGGCAAACTTTGAGACCAAATGAATTTTGGCTTTTGTTTTTCCCATTATTATAATATCAACTTTTCATAAATTGCAACTAGCCCTCATCTCTTTAATATTGCAATTGTAACTTATGTTATTTGTATTGTGGCCCATCTCTAATTTGATTTTAATTTCCATATCCTATTTTCTTAATGACAATTTTACCCTTATTCTCATACACAATCCCGGGTTCCATAATTTATCATTTCCTACTTCAGTCTCCAAAATACTACTATGTGACACTTGGTACTCTTATACACCCCTACAGTATCATGTACTGTAGACTCTCTCGGGAAGGGGTGTTACAATTTTTGTTTTACGCCTTCCTATAAAATCTACGTCCCTTTTATCCATAGTCACCCCGACCAAAGCGAAAGGATGAAGGCATACATGCCACTAAAAAACTGAACAAGTCGTCCAAAAAAATGTCCTATAAGTTTGTATGTTTCCAAGGTTGCAAAAGCATGTTTAACTAAATAACAACATTAATTGTCAAAGTTATTTTTGCAAAACAAAAGCGAGGTGACACCTTAAAAATATAGCATATGCAGTCTAAGGACTCACAAATAATAAAATAGAGATAAAAACTACTTTTCGAATACGAGAAACGATAAATTCAATGAAGAAAAAGGATGAGGTATCCTTCAAAGAAAGGAGAAAATACAAAGTGAGAGAAATAAACTAAAAACTGAAACAAGAAAGAGAATGGCTACTAGATTTTTTTTAACCACCGAGATCCAGCGCTTCTAAAGAAGTTCTGGCAATATAGGCTCAACATGCTCCCAGAATATATGTGGTTCAACAATCAGAATCACATGCACAATCCCAAACAAACTTTGTGGTCCACAAAATAAGCCATAAAATGATGATGCTGATTGAATATCAGAACACTCTCAGTGTAAATGTTTTTCCATCTGATCCATGTCCTTAAGCTGCCAAATCAATAATCCACATAAACATACTTACCCTGTGTAATTTGAGAATCTTTCTAGACCAACCACTTCTATAGCCTCATTGTACGCCATGGAAGGCAAAAAGCATGCCGACAATTAATTCGGGATTGATCATGAAACGGATCTCTTCCTACATGAATAGTAATGAAGACAAAATATTAGGGATCAAAGCTTCCACTATTTAAGAGAATTTCTGAGAAAAAACATGGCGAGTGATGCATAAAGTGAAGAAAAATTGCTGTAGAAAGAAACGAGAAGCCATGAATAAGAAAACAATCTCAGTAAAAATGAGCTCCAAGATATTGCCCTCAGGTCCATTATATCTAGGGAAGGTCAGTCAGAAATGGTCAACCGGGTTTTTCTTAAGACTACAACTAGGATAAGGGAGCTTTAATTTAATAACTGATTTTCATTCTTTCATATATAGTGGATTTTTTTTATGAATTGATAGACCTTAATTTTTTTGCATCGACAAAGGTTAAGGCAATATGTGAGATAATTTTTTTTATGTATACTTCGTTTCGTGTGTGATTGAGTTTATTTTGACTAAAAAGGATACTAGTAAATCCCGTAAATAAAAAATGATGGTTGATTTATTTTTAATTTTAATTTAATTAATCTAAGATAAGCCAAAAAATTATTAGTTTAAGATATTTTATTTACACTTCAAAAATTGTGGAGTACTACTTATTCACCATCACCACCCACACATGCCCCTTTCGATTCTTAGTTAAACCTTTCGCTCTTTTGCATGGAATCGATTGTTCGTTTAAGCCAATTTGTTACTTGTTACCCAAAAATGTCGACAATTGATGAATTTGCTTGGGTTTATTAATACACCTGGGCTTCAAGTATCCACATGTGTTTCTGGATTTGAAACTACCTATTTGTGTGTGTGTGTGTGTGAGAGAGAGAGAGAGGCAAGTTGTCCGATACATCACTACTACTTCATTAATTGATACTGCAAGGGGGAAAACCATTTGTCATATGCTAACACAGCTCCTACTAATGCTTGATTTATAAAAAATAGAAATAATCAATTCAAGACTTTACAATTTCACTCTGATAAGAAAAAATTACAATTTCACCACAACTAGTTCAATGTTGTACAATCTGACTGGAACTAAGCTATAGTTTAACCAAGAGTGCAATTAATGCATAGAAAAACACATAATCAGATAACAATCGTAAAGTATATAATTTGAAGTCTTCTAAAGAACTTTAAATTTAGAGGTAGCTGGGCGACTCTTCCAAAATTTTGTAAAGCAAACCTGAACACAACCCCTACGGAGAGCACCGCCTCCAACTTGGTAACAGGACGTCACTTATTTTGAGAGAAAGTCCTTCTGCATGGTATGTTCATTGTTTTGAACATCAACTTCAGTTGGTAATTGTTGCTGTATGCAAAACAAATCGATATACTTGTGATTTTTTCTGCCATACTTGCTATGATTGTGAATACATGTGGATCATCTGCAAAAGGTCGATGAACTTCGGCAAAGGAACATGAGAGAAGGGTAGAACGCCTGAGAATGGAGAAATAACTTCCTGCACAGAAAAATCAAGAGACTTTCTTTGCATAGACCAGTGATACTCATGGGGTCACACTATGTCACTCAAGTGTTCTCATAGATATGTGGGCTACTCTGCGGTTGAAGTTTTATTAAATTGTGTTTGATGACAACACTAACTCGAATCAGAGCTGCTAGGAGCTGTACTAAAGGATGGCTTTTGAGTTTTTTTTCCTATGATATCGATGAAACGCTTGTTGGGAAATGACAAATAGATTATCAATGGTTTTGCAAGAGAAAGATGCAAATATTCTAAAATGCTATTATCTCGATCAAAGCCGTGAAAATTGAGTTACAAACTCTAAGAGAACTGATGGGATGGTTTGCTGAACGTAAGAGAGACGCTTTGTCAAGCTACAATAAAATTTCAATTGTTAATATGGAAGACACAGTACCAAGACTAGTTCGAATGAAGAGGGATGGACAAACGGTCATAAACTATCATCATTACCGAGTGGAAATATTTTGTGAAGTATACCTAAAAACCTATGACTTTATTTATTTCTTTTTAAATAAAGTTGTCTCAATATTTAATTTAATTACTATTAATATTTTGTTAGGTTATTGATTCAATTATACAAGAGATGAATCATCATTTCTCTGAAGCAAGCACGGATTTACTTGATTGCATTGCATGTCTTGATCCAAAGAATGATTCTTCTAATTTTGATATGGATAAGCTTATGATCTTGCCGATCTTTATCCAAAGAGACTTTTACAAGTAATCGGGCGCACATTTCTTTCTCTCGTGAACTCAATCTTTTCTTAGTGATGAGAATAGATGGTCGGTTCTTAATGGGAAGACTTGGGAAGTCTAGCGTAAAGAAGATGAAAGAAACTATGAAAGATAGTGTTTTTCTCCGAAGTGGTTTATCGCTTAGTTGAATCGCATTACATTTACCCGCTATGACAACATCCGCTGAAAGAGTATTTTCTCGCTATGAAAGCCGTGGAAAACCTGATTTGCAAATAGAAATGGGGATGAATGGTTGTTCCATTTTTTGGTGGATGAATGATTCTATTGACAACGAACTCATTTTGAATCGTTTTCAAAATATGGATAGTCGTAGAAATCAATTATCTCGCAGTACAAAACATAGTGTAGCTTGATTTGTACTTTTTTCTATCCTTCAAGTTTAAACTTTTATTAATATAATTGTTCGTACTTTATTTCTATATATTGATATATATTTTCGTAAAAAATTAATTTATTAGCTTAATTCAATTTCCCTCTGAGTTTCAGATCCGCCATCAAGGTGCCAAAGGTCAAAACTAAGCTCGTACACTAATAACAACCAAAAACAACATAGTGATAAGAACTAAGATGTCAGCGGGATGTTGCATCTAATATAACCAATTACACATTCACAAGCTTACCATAATCTTATGAAACTAATCTAATGGAATGAAGGACGAAATGGAACAAACATTATCTGAAGGTATACCTAGCTGAGAAACACAATGCCCGACCGGGTTGAATTCAATATCCGAGCCCCTGTTTCAACTCCATCAATAAAAGGTCCGCCGCGATTCGACAGTGGAATTCCAAGAGAGAGGGGAAAAGCAATCGGGCGAAGCACTGTGAGGGACCTCAAGAAAACCATTTGGTGGATTCGGCCGTAGACAACAGTTGAATGCCAATTGAAATCATCCGATTCGAATTCTAGCAAAAAAAAATTGTTCAAGAGAAATCGTGTTTTTAAGGTTACATCATCGAAGAAGAGGGCGAGCTATGAGAAGCGGCTGAGAGGCTGGGAGTGAGAGAGAAAGTGTGAGGGCGGAGATCAAATGGCAAGGAATAGGAGCCTCCTGACCGGATTCCACCGTGACTCAGACTCACGATTGCTTTCAGCGCCGACCACCGGCGATGGCCACTGCAATGATGATCCTTCGACTACCACTCCCAAATATAGCAGTATCGATCTCAAGTCTTCCCGCTGCTCCATACTTTCTTCTTTCTACTGCTGGTTTTTGAAGAGGAGATGACGGTTTTAGGAAATCTGTGGAATACCTTCAACTCCGGCCGAACTCTACTTCTTAAACGCTTACTAAAAATAATACTTTCTTTTTTTTTTTAAAAAAAATACCGGTACCAATCGATATGTTTTAAATTTTAAATTTTTAAGTTAAAATTATATTTGATATTTATGCTTTTAAATTTTTTAAGTTAAAATCATGTTCTTCTGGTTTTAACTTGGGGTTACCCTCCCTCATAGGGATAAGCAAGAGGGTAATTTTTGTGTACCTCCAGGAGAGACTATGGAACATACTACATGGGTGGTAATCAAAATTATTATCTGGGAAGGGAGGTTCTTATGTGATGTGAGGCTTGAAAGGATAGAGCTCATTGGCAGGGCCATTCCACTCTACATGGCTCTTTCCTAATCCCAGATCTACCTTTGTGAAGAGCTTGGGGAGGAGGATGAACTCATTTGGTGAGAGTGCGAAGCTACTGCAAGAGAGGATAAAGTATTTGGATAAAATGGGACACTTTATGTATAAGAAAGGAGCATGGAGGTATGGGATTAGGGATCTCCCTTCTTCAACCTTGCAATGTTGGGCAGTATAGTTGGAATTTTAATGTCAAACACATAATCTATTCAGCAGACCAATCAAATCAAAATACATTCTCGAGAGGAATTTTCTATGAGCTTCTTGGGGAGCACTCTATCAGCTCAATTGGGTTCGAACTCGAGCTATACATGGAAGAGTATATGGTCAACGCAATCCATCCTTAAAATGGGGTGCAGGTGTCGTATAAGAAATGGAAAATCCATAAATGTTTGGCAGGACTTTTGGTTGAAAGACGATACTCACCCCTCACTCCTCCTCCTATCATTAGGCTTGGAAAAACTTAATGGTTCGAGGATCTATTTATTCAAGAACATGGGAATGGGACATAGAACTACTACAAAACTCTGCCCTAGAGATGTACAAGCTATAGCACAAACACCAGGTTCAACAACGAGGCGGGATCAACATATGGAAATTCACAAAGATGAATATGTATTCGGTAAAGTCGAGTATAGACTTTCCTTGAGTGGTAGAGACTTGACGCTGTCATGACAATGTGGAGTAATTGGCTAACTATTTGGAATCTTAAACTACCCCCACGCGTTAAAATTTTCCTCTGCCGTGCATGCCTGGACTGCCTCCTTGGTGTACTACCTTGAGGTAAAGGCATCAACCAACCTTTGCCTTATATGTCATCAGGAACCAAAAACCATAATGCATGCTGTCCTATTGTGTGGAAATGTCAAAGACCATCTTGCAAACTACAACCTTGATCCAGCAAAATAGGCAGCAAGCTCCCTTGCAAACGTTATACTCACAAACTCCCCCCTTTTGTGTAAGGCATAGGTAAGCACATTAGCTACGATACTATGGACGATATGGAAGCAACATAATGCAAAGGTTTGGAACGGTAGAAATCTTCACCTCAGTATTGATTATGATTTTGACTGTGGTAACAAATTTAGTAGAGATAACCATCCTCCTGACAACCTAACAACATCAATCCCATGTTGATGGAGTAGACCTCGCCTAGGCCACCTCAAATGCAACATTGATGGCTCTCTCTTTCGGGAATCACTGCAAATGGGTGTCGGTTGTGCCATTAGGGACGACAGCGGGTGCTTAGTTCAAGCCTTTACCCACACGACCTCGGGTTGTCCTGCTCAAAATGAGGTTGAAGCCTATGCTCTTAGAGAAGCTCTCCACTGGATCATACAATTGCAACTTGGCAATATCATTGTAGAAACGAACTGCAAAAATGTGGTGGACGCCTTCCACTCCCACAAAGTCAACCTCTCGGAGTTTGGCTGTTTGATTGCTGATTGTAGGAGATTAGCTCCATTTGTAGAGAATTTAACACTCTCCTTTGCAAAGCGGCAAGCAAACTCAGCAGCTCATGCACTTGTAAGGGCTACCCAGTTTCATGCTAGTCCATCCTCACGGTTAAGGCTCGACTTTCCTTGTGGATGCACTGATACGTGTTTTCTAGTTGGGTTATTTTATCTATCCCTTGATTTCTCAAGGGGTTCTTTAAATAAAAAACTAACTCTGGTTTGTACAATTTAAGCATTATTTTCAGACAATTTTGATGAGCCAGAGCCGAGATACCCTCCCGGGGTTCTCGGGTAGTCCATGCGAAGTCCCAGCATCTGATCATAGGGAATGCCTGATGGACACTTTAAGAAGAAGTAAACACATGCAGTACCACAATACCTCAATTATATAGAAAAATCCTGCTGACTTAAATCCACGTGACCTATGCTAATATGGTCATAACCCGCAAAACATACATAATAAGGGATTCATATGAGTTAGATACTAATATCGAGCATTCTAGAGTATCTTATTGAATTTAGGGGTACAAATAAAGATAAATAAAGTCCAATAAACGAGCAGGTGAATGAGATAAATGCATTTGCCCAGCGAGAAGAGCGGTGGTAGATGGCGCGAGTGAAGCCTACGAACTGCTGGACCTAGAGACATATTTAAAAAAGCAATAAATGTGAGATAATAAATCTCGGTGAGTGGCATAATTTATAAGGAAAATAATGTTTTTATTTTGAACATTTTCTTCTCTCAAGACCTCCGTCCACTCTTTAGTAAGGTTCCCACGTTTAGAAACATTTCTAAAACCAACTTTGCAAAGTCATAATGAAATTCATGCTCAAAATTTAACCGACATGATTTTAAGAAATTACTGCTTCAGTGATTCACAACCTAAAAATTGAGCATAAAGTATGTATAAGCATCATGTCGTAAAAATAATCATTAAAGTACCATAACCATAGAAATATTGAAATGGATTTATACCTTAATCGCAAACGACAATGTACCGTACCATATACCTATCATGGTGCAGTTAGGTAAACTGACCTCACGACATCGTGGCAGCCAATAAACCGGTTAAACCCGACCATCAGGCTGACTAATAAACGCCGGGTAAACTAGACCATCACGTGGCAACTAATAAACACCGGGTAAAACCTGACCATCACGTGGCAGCACTAATAGGCATATTAAGCAGGCCATCACGTGGAAACTAGTACTTATGAATTAAACCCGACATCTGCAGTGATGAAATAATATATAATCATTTCCTTACTTACATGTACCTTTCCAACGATACTATATTATAATAATTTCACAAAATCTCAAAATCTCTTTCTTAAAACAATAAGTTTTCAAAGTGGTTTAAAACCTCAATCCACATACCCAACATATTTAAATACCCTGATTTCATCCATGAACTCAGTAAAACTTTCAAATATTTAAAATGTTGACAAAAAATCACATAGGCTGATAACTTGTTTATATGAAAGCAGATCATTCTATTTATGCATAACCAACCATTCGATCAAATGATATATATATTAAATAATTAATACTGTTATATACCAATATAATACTAAAAACATTCACATATAACCACTCACGGACTACGGGCAGCTGGAGTCCATCCCACTGTAGGATCGTTTCCCGGTTTGGCGGCAAAGTGCAATATAAATAAAACACCCACTTTAGGGCTCAAATAAGCGAACCAACAACATTGGGATGCCACAGAAGGCCTTAAAATAACTTTTAGGAGCTATGAAACCATCTCTAAATTCGACTCGACAGATTGTTACTGATGTATTACTATAGACCATTATAAAAATTGGGGCTTTTCACACAGGGTAATTTCCTGAAATTGAACCATCAAATAATTCATAAAAACATCCAATTTCACTAATCCATCTTCAATTTTTCCAAACTTGACCAATTGATACTCAATTTATGTCCAACCTTCTCGGTAATTACTCTAAATGACCCAAAAATGGAAAACTAACCAAACGACGTCCAAAATTCACAAACCATATATCAGCCGGAAGCCCGAGAGACAAGGGTACATCAGTACCCTTACCTTGGTAAAGGTTGTTGTGGTGGCGGCTTGGATCAAGGTCGACCAACTTTTTTTTTGTGATATCTGCCAAGCGGAAGTGAAGAATGTTTTACAAAGGATGCCGGGGTGGTTTGGATAAAATGGTGGAAGGAGGTATGGAGTCAGCTGGGTGGCCGGAAAATGCGGAAAAATGGTGACCCGCGGTGGCGGCGGTAGTCGCCTTCGGCCGGCCGATCGGAGGCTCATCGGCGTGGATGGCGAGAAATTTTATTAAGCGTGGTCGTGCGAGTGGGTCACTCCTCACCCTGGCCCCAGCGCGTGTATAGTGGTGGTGAAAGAGATGCGCTCCACGGGTGAAGCAGAGCGACTGAAAATAGGTCAGCGACCCGAGTTCGTGTTTCACGATTTTGGGGAGTTTTTTCTAGGAGTGCTGGGCTCGAGAATGGGTGTCTTGGGGCTAGGAGTTCTGTTAGCGTGGAAGGCTAGTTTATATGGAACAGAAATTAACTTTCAGTAAGCGAAGGCAATTTCAGACCATTCATTAAAATCGCATTGTTTGAACTCTCTAAGTCCTGCTTTTATCATAAGTCGGATTTTGACCCAGTTCCAACCGTCTATGAACTCGTATCGCGAGGCTGAAATGGTGTCTTAGTCAACCAGTGTTCATCCTTGAAAAAGTCAACTTTAGTCCACATCTTAAGTGTTGGTCAGAGCACAGTCAAATCTGATCCAAACTTAGTCAAACTTGGTCAAGCGTATAATTAAACTTGTATTATTTGAATAAGGTCATTGTTTTACCAGACTTGTATTTTTTTCAAAGTAAATATTTTGGGATAAACTCCTGTAATACCTTTCACTTTATCTATCCACGAATTAAAAACTCTTCTAAGATGAAAATGACTTGTAATAGCATAATTAAAATATTCTTTAATTATTTATTCTGTCTTCTGACCAACTCCGTAGTAATTAATAAATGATTTTTTTAGTCATTCTTCACAAATTAATCCATCTATCTTCACGTTTGATCGTTTTCTTTCTTAATAAATTGGTTTTTAGCATCTAAAGCTAGGTTTTTAATTTATTTTTCTATAGTTTGCGCTGACTTATAATGGTTTCTTGTTGTATCGTCTTGGTATGTTTGTTGGTTTTTAATAATATTATTTGCGGCTTTTCTAATGTATAGATGATTTAGACAATAAAACATATTCGTTGACGGAACCAACAATCAACATAGTTATAAATATGTTATGATATGGAGTTACATATTCTAGTCATTACATGATTACGAAATGTGTAGGACAAGTCGATTATTATCTTTATTCAATGCTAACACGAATTAGACCCTAGTAGTTTTATTACAGTTTGTAGTATAAGAAATGTAAAATTTGTATTTTTCGGGATCTAAGTGCTAAAAGTGTAAAAGAATAAAGTCAAGATTAATACAAAATCAAGTTTATAAATTGGTAATTTGACATTAGAACCCAAAGGTCATAACACAAGAGGAATTACATTTTAAGTTAGAAATTTAATACGTTTGGTTTGCAAATAATAGAAAGATGAAGGCCTTAGCAATAAAAATGAGGAATTAAATCCACTGAAATAGGTAAGGCCAAACATGGCCTTATGGGGGCCAAATTCTTTGTTTGGTGCCTTGAAAGCTAGGGCTTTACGGTGGGAGAAAGAGAAGAGAAGAAAAAATCCAGGTTGGAAGATCTCTTTTAGTTTGGAATTATGGAATTCTTGTTTGAAATTTCTTATTCATGTTTGGAACTTTGGTTTGAAACTTTTGGCATATGGATTTGTTGGTTAGGAAACTGTACTTTCGTTCTTTGTCTATGTTTGGGTTAGGAAACCACAACTCTTCAATACATGTGTATTTGGTTGGTTTAAGTCAGTTTTGGGGGTTGGTTTAGTTTTGGTTGGAAGATTTCGGGTGAGAATGGCAAGAATTAGCCATTTTGCGAAATCATGGGTGAGTCGCAGGTGCTAAAAGTTGAGTATTGATACTGAAGTGTTGTTTTAGCCTTTGTTCTTTAGCTAAGTACTGATCTTTTGAAAGCTAAGTACCAATACTCAAAGTGACGCCAAGGTCAAAGAGATGTGAAATACTAAATGCGAAAGAGATTGAAATCACCAAAATACTCAAAATGTTAAAGCGAATAATATTAAGTACCGTGATTAGCTCATTGCCGACTTAATTAAATACCACTTTAAAATTAAATACATTTATTTTTCTGTCATGTTCTTCGTTAAATTCAGAATGAAGGGTGAGTACATGTATAAAAGTCACATGAAAATGTTACATTTAAACTGCCTCGGCGTTGGTTTTTTCTAATCTTGTTGGCTTTTTCTAATGTATGGTGATTAAACGATGAAATATATTTGATTAGAAATGGAGACAATAAAATCAAACATAAAATAATCAATATATTCAGATCAGATTCTGGGGGTGTCTCAGTGTTAGCGATTGCTCAATAATAGTTTTGATCCATTATCATTACTGTATGTGGATGATAAATATAATATGGTACCTAATAATTTGAGTCTTATTGTTTTTATAAATATTGCTAGTTTGAATCAATAAATTATATATTAAAAATCTTAAAATTGTTAATATAGATGATTGTAAAATAAAGCTCATTTTGATGGTGGTTTGGATTAAATAATCATTTATGATCAACCTCTTTATTTGGTGTGGTCTTGTAAAAATATCATATTGGGTTCTTCTCATGTTCTTAATTTCCAGAGTAAATCATTAAATAAATGGTTCAGCTTTAACATGAAAGGATAAATTTATAGTATACTTTTTTTTGTGAATCATGAGACTATCTAGGCAGGATCAGTATGAAGGCATTAAAGATGTACCATACCAGAGCATCATTCTCAGTAAGTGGGATGGAATACGAAGATGTTAAGTCATATAACTGTTTTATTCTGACTGAATTAAGACTCTAGTTAAGCTATGAAGATCTCAACCATCTTACCTACATATTAGTAATCAGATTAATAAATTCATAAAACATGATCAAACACGATATTGGATGGAAAGAAAAATCAATAACACTTATGTGTTCTTAATTTTCCTTGTTTTTTTTTTTCCTTTTATTGCTACCACAATGGGCAAATTCAATTCATTAATACTTTATTTTTTATCATATTAAATTCGTGATCATGTTTCTCTTCTCTTTTTTTTTTTATATATTTTTCTTAAAGACGGAGAAGGAATTCACCTTCTTATCCTTTTACATCTAAGTTAGTTACCATTGATACTAATAAGAACTAAAATGTTGTATTAAGGGAAAAGTTCGTCGATAAAGGAAAGAAAAGGAATAATTTGATATGCAATCCTTAAAGAACATAAACAAAATAAAAAAAAAAATCAATGTTTTAAAAAGCGAGGCAGGTAAAGTTATGGTTCACGATTTAGAGCGAGCCAGGCTCAGTTGAATCTAATTCGAATCGGATTAAGCAGGAATCGAAATGTCATTGATCGACGATCTATTTTTAAAACAAGCACAGAGCAAGAAAGCAAAACCTGCAGAAAAGAAGATATAACATATGGGTCACATGTAAAACAATGTGGAACAGGCGGGCAGAACCTATTCATTTGTAGGCGATAAGAGTCGAACTTATTCGACGAAATTTTATTCGGATTCGCTTTTGGATAGCCCGGCTTTATGTGAGCTATATGGGCCCAAAATAAGTCCACAAACTAGACAAGATATTAAAAAATTAAAAATAATAAACAACAATTTACAAATTTTATATTTTGTAAATAAAATTCTTTAATCTTATAGTTTGTTCTTTTAAACTTAAAGATTATATTAAATAAATTATTATAGTTATATTTATAAAATTTTATTAAAAATTTTAAATTATTTTCATCTTTATTATTTAATTTTATTAAAAACAATTATTTAATAACTATTCTTTATCTATCAACAACTTTTTTATATATTTTTCATAATAGAAAACTATCATTAATAGTAAAAATAATATGTAATTATTAGAAATTTAAAATAAAAAAAAGCAGAACCGATAGGCCCGAGAGGGCATTGTTAGCCCTAATGACATGGGCCTGTCTCAAGTCAGGCAGTAAACCTGATTACATTAGGGTCACTGTTTCTCGGTAGAACATCAAAAAATATGAACGAAGTGAGCAGGCCCATTATCAACCTCAATCTCAAACCAGCTTTGACAAGCATGACAAGTGGGTTTTCCTTTTCATCGAGGGATCCCTTGAACATAATCTGTAAATCTTCAAGTGGATCCGGATAGTATCAACTAATCCAAAATGGAAATTCAACCTCCTAATAAACTAAAATCCAAAATGGAGATCAAGCTCTTATGAGGCTTCGACCCCTTAATAACTAAACTAATCCCGAATGGAGATTCAAGCTCTTAACAACTAAATCCAAAAATTTCCTCCTTTTCCAGCGCCTTCTAAAAGAACATAACATTTGGTTAAAAGTATCAAAGTGGATTATAGACAAAGCACGCATTAGAGACTCAAATCGAGTCTCAAGTTGCGCTTGTGCCATGGTAGCTATCATCCATCATCATCATCATCATGATGTCGCATGTTACCCTCCCTTGAGCGTCTATCATATTGTAGATCCATTTGCTTTCTGCTCCGATTGAATCACAATTTACCACAATCAAGCGGCAACATTAAGGTAAAGCGGTGACCTGATCACGAGTAATTTGTGCCCAGCGGAGTGTACGGAACTAGGAGAAATTATCAATGTTTTAAGCAGGACCGTGATTGAAGCTGGAAAAATTCACCCAGGTTCTACGGTTCACGGTTCTTGATCGGCTGGTTGAGCAGGTGACCGTAATAAATATATTATTTATATTTTATTTAAATTTTAAAATATATAATTAATAATATTTAGATATTATTTATTACTTTTATATAAATAAGAGTATTTTATTAATTTAAAATATGTATAATGTTTATATATGAAAACATATTAAAAATGAAATAAACTTAGTTATATAAATATATACTTAATTAGTAGTAATATATAATTTTGTTAATATCTAGAATAATCACAATGACAGCATAATGGTAAAGTGGTTCCCTAGTAACTTCCCTTTCCCATATTCGAATCCATGAGTCTGCATTATTTAATTGAATTTTTTTTAATTACAAGCCTTTTAACCCTATAAGCTTTCTAATACTAAGCAAAACGACGTAGTTTCAGTAAAAAGCATCAAAGAAAGCGGCGATCGTTTAACTTGAAAAAATGTCAATAAAATTGTGGGAGTGAACCGACCGATTCGCTTAGAACCGGCCGGTTCATCCCGTTCACTGTCAGAACCACAGTTCGAGGCGGAGTTTAAAGCGAATTAAATAAATGCAATCGGGTTTTTATGGTGAAACCGGACCGGTTTAGCTCGATCGAAGCGATCCATTGGCGAGTCAGTCCAGTTTTAAATCATGGGAAATTACAAAAGGGAGAGAAGTGTATGCATAGTTATTTCATTTGAGACGTAAAGGCGCACTTGAGGAGGAGTTTTTTTAAGGGAGGCGCACCATATGTCAAATATATACTCTATTTATGATTGTTGTTTCCTATTTTTACATGACTTTCTCGTAATTTTGGCTATTTTAGTTGATTTTTTGCTTCAACTACTCCTCCTTTACCTTAGGAATTATATAGTAGTTGGGAGGGTTAGTGCTTTTTTTTTGAGTTGAAACATAACGGGAAATGGGGGTTTGGAGGTTGAAATGTCTAAAATCAAGCGTCTGGGTCCAAAGCAGCGTTGTTTTTGGTCTCACAATACACAAAAAAAAAAATCCCTAGGGCTTCTCTGCTTGTGAGACCTTGGTGACATCGAAGAAAATGAAGGAGAAGAAGAAGAGAAAAGGAAAAAAAAACCTGAAAATACTCGAGGCGAGGGAAGGAAAGGATAAGTACCTTCTTAGCAAGGAAAATTGTAGCATCAACGGTACCCTCAGCATATATTGATCTACCACACACATTATGCTGAAACTCAAAAGAAACTCTGCACATAAGAGAATCATTAGATGCTTACCATAGCTGGAAAGGAGAAATTGATAGCCGTGTTTTTTAAATAAAAGATGATATATATATTCTGCTCATCAAATTACGTTTGATCAGGTGATGTCAGATGATACATATGGAATGCATGACCATTCAGATACTCTTCTGGGACCCCACCTTCGACTTGTTCTTGGGATCGAATTTGTTGAGATCGATGTGTTAAAGAAGTTAAGGGTGGAGAAGCTTGAAGCTCCAAACAAATCCCAGAGTTAACTATGTATGTGTATTCATGTGAGAATAGTAAACATTATATTTCACTCATCCATCGATTCAAAAGCCATTTTTTTTGGTGAAATAAGACTACTAATAAGGAAACTTACAAATTCGATTGAGATAATCACAATAATCTTCAAAGAAAATTTTCTAAACTTTAGCAGCTTTGCCAGATAATCCAAATCAAAGCTTTAACGACTTAGCAACCTGCTGATCGACTCGAAAGACACCCCCGGTTTGAAAGCATGATAATGACGCTAGCGTGCGAAATGTCGATTCTTTGGCACAGTGAGATTCCATCACCTGAAATGGAATGCATCACATGATACAATCATCAAAATCAACAAAATGAAAGCATAACCCGTTGTTGTTAATGACATCGTTACAATATGTGATTTGTAATGTCGAATATTATATGCATGTGTGTGTGTACCGTTCGATTTGAAAAGCGGTTTAGCAGGATCTAATGCGAGAAAATCGGCGAGAGCAATAGCGGATGATTGGCAAGTTGAAAGAGCTATGATGTTGAAATTCAATGATCATTACTCACATTTCTGATGAGGAGCTGGTTTTGTAGTCTTTTTATCTTTTATTTAGGATTGGTCGGTGAGGAACAACGAGCGGTACCTTTGAAGGCGTTCTACGTGTGCTCCTTTACTTAATTCAACATTAATGCCCTTACTACGACAAAGCCCCTGTTCAAATCAACAAGGAAGGGCGTCGGGATCTCCTTATACGTTTCTAGGGAAACAACTTGGGAGAAGATTCTTCTATTGACCGACATGTGGAGACAACGGATTTAGTGCGCATCTGCGCAGCATGATATGGAAACTGACTAAGCCACCTTCTCGGCTAGCAACTTTTTGCCATATTTAGGTTTTCTGGATCCTTCCTCTCTTTGTGAAGGAGACTCAAAATTTGAGTTGGCACGAGTAATTTCAATAGAGCTATAGCGAAAGTTTGTAAAGGTGACTTCTTCGTAGTAGGTATGCTATGAAGCTGATCTAACAGATCTCTCTTTGAAATATCTTTTCAAATAGTGCAAGTTTTCTTTCTCAAATGTCTCTTTCAGGGATGAAGGGATGAGAATCCTTTATTGTTAGATCCTTCCTTGGGAAGCAGTGTACTTTCTCTCACTAGCCCTTTGCCAAAAGCCTAACCAGCAAATGGACAAGAATTTTAAAATTTTTTTACTACATCTTTTGTTTTTATGGCTTTCTAGATGAACTCATATTTTTTAAGGTTCTTTTTAGATTGAAGAACTTTTGAGCATTTCAAAATTTCTCGGAAAATAATAAAAAATCAAATTACACGTAAGAATACGAGAAAAGCTCGAAATTGCTGACCATGATTTCCGTGGCATGCAATGCTACTACTTGAACAAACAAGAAAACAAAGATCGATAGGGACTCTTTCTTTCTTTTCATTTTTTAGATAATAAAGATCAATTGAGACTCGGGTACGGAACCACAATGTAACCTTTGGCATGGCGGTTGAGGCTATTGTATTCGATCACTTGTTTTCCATTTGTGGGGATATGTGGCCTCTGCCTGCAGCCCCGTCAGAGAGAGTGTATGGCTGTAATCTGTAAGGGTGTATAAGAGTACCGTGTCATATTGAAACAATTTTAGACGAAATTAGAAAGGAAAGTTCTGAACCGAATTATGGTATTAAAGAAGGGTACAATTGTCATTAAGCAAAAGAATATGAAAATCAAAATTTAGTTAGATATGGGCCACAATACAAATATAATAAGTTACAATTGCAAAATTGAGGAGATGAGGTTTTAAATTTCAATTAATGGAAAGTTGATCTTAAAATTCTTGGAAGATGGAGGGCTTAATTTTAATTAAGAGAAACTTGAGATTTTAATGTGGGAGTGAACAAAAAAATGTCGCATTTGGGTCTCATTTGGGTTAGAACAGCCAAGTAGGAGAAAGAGAGAGTCAAGAGGAGGAAGAAGAGGAAGAAGAAGGAGGAGGATTTTTGGGTTTTTGGTATGAATTCCCATGGAGAATTGATGCTCCTTGGTCTAGGGTTTGGAAGGATCACTAAACCTGGGTGTTTGTTGGGATTATGAGGTTTCCCTGATTGGTGTAAAACAAGCATGGAATCGTAGCGTGGTTTTTAAATAGGTGGTGGACTAGGTTGAGTTGGATTTACCCTAAGGTTTTGAGGTTTGAGTTATAGCACTCATTTCAATTGTTATGGAGTTGTTTTAAGATGAATTCCATGGCAAATTCTTGAGGTAGATGAATTATAGAAGTTGTATGATGTTAATTGGTAGCAAAAGTGGCAAAAACCCAAATCTGGAAAAAATTCAAAGGGGCTAGCACTCAGTGCAAGGAAACTCTGTTATCTGTTTCGACCAGTTTAAATATTTGACCATAACTTTCTCATTTCTTATTCGATTTGAGTGATCCAAGTGGCTAATTAAACTAGACTTCAAGAAAAACCAAACATATAAAAATAGGTATCATCAAATTCTGATTATAAGTGGCCTAAAAATTCACTCAAAGTAGAAATTTATATGTAAGCCAATAACTGTCTACAGTTCTCGATACGAAATGCTGCATTTTCCTATTTCGACCATTGTCATATTTTGACCATAACTTGCTCATTTCTGATCCGATTTGAGTGATTCAGTTGCTGGTTAAAATAGACTTCTAAGGAAAAATGTATCTGAAGAAAGTTTAAGCAATTGTAATCCCAAAGTGCCCATAAATTTGTCAAAGTGGAGCTATGTGCAGATTCTGTTACGCCAGAATTAGTCATTTAGATGTAATAACTTGTGTTATGTGGTTGAGGCCTTAAAGAAGGAATTTTAAATTGAAAATTTAAAAGAGATGTCGTGGATATATAAAGGACTGATCTGGAGAGTTTCATTATTTTGAAGACCTTTTGAATAATTTTGGTCGAAAAAGTCTATAGAGTATTGTTGGAAAAAGGTTGGCCAAAATGAATGAGTTTAGTGTAAGGGTAATTTGTTCATTTGGCTTTAAATGAATGTGTACGATTAGTTAAAATGGAAGTTATGATTAATGTATAGTTGTGGTTTTCTTGAAAAAGGTGAAAAGGACTATCGGACGGAAACGGGAATTCAGCGGGAAATAAGCGGGGATTGAAGCGTGACGTGAGTGAAAATGATATTTTGAAAATTGAGTTTTTAAAAGTGAATGATTTAATGTTAAGCTGAGTTTAATGGAAATATTTATGTAAATGTTAAGGCATATGGAAATGTTTTATCTTACTTCGATATATATTTATATGTATGCAGAAATATGTATACATATGTTAAGGTATTATGAAGGATTTAAAAATGTGTAAGAATGCACCTATGTGTTTTAATGATAAAATGCAAAGGATTTAAATGGATTTATAAATGTATTTTGAAGAAATGTTTTCTTGATGGTTACCCTAAACCCCCTATGGTTATTATGGCGATATCGGCGAAGTACTTTAAGGCGTGTAAGGATTTAGAGGGTAAAGTTATGGGTTCTTAGCGAGGGAGGAAATGAGTTAATAAGAGTAATATCGCTTCTGCGTGATAAAGTGCTATGGCCCAGGACCCTATGCAAGCGTGGTTTCTCCGCAGCGTCAGTAGTTATGGCCCGGAATGTGGTATCCCTCAAAGTAGTGCAGGAAAGCTATTCGGTGTGTTTATTCCCACAGGTTCCATCGAAAAGAAGAAATAAGAAAGTTTGAGGCATAAATGTTTAAAGGCATAAATTGATTTGAAGTGTATAAGTATTTATTATAAAGAAGAAAGAAAGTTTGAGGCGTAAATGTTTAAGGCATAAATTGATTTTTAATAGTATAAATTATTTATTATAAAGAAGAAAGAAGAAAGTTTGAGGCATAAATGCTTAAGGTATAAGCGATTTTAATTGTATAAGTATTTATTACTTTGATATATCTTGAAAATGTTATTTTAATGAAAATGTACACTCCTTGGGCTCCTTTAGCTCATTCTTTTCCGTATCTTCAAAAGCATTTAGGGACCAGGAGCGGGTGCGTAGATGAGAGGACCCTCCGTGCGGAGTGGTCGAGACCTTGAGGAAACGGCAGTGATTTCATTGTATATGTAATTTTGCATATTATATATGTTGAATATTTTGTTATGTATATATGTATATGTATAAGTTGAAGAGGCTACGTAGACTTTTGATCCTCGATGGAGCCCGAGTCACGTAGGCGGTCGGCTTAAGTCGGCTCAAGCCCAATCTTTTAGAAAAAAATGAATGAATTAAAGTTTGGAATGTTTTGATGATTTGAAAGAATATATGTTATGCGTATATATTGTGTTTGATTAAGGTTGTGGACGGAGTCCTAAAACATAAGTTGAGAAGTTGAGGATTGAAGATTAGAAGTGTTTAAATGTTTTCGCGGGTTTGTAAATTTGGGAAAGTCCGAGAAAACGAGAGGAAATTCTAGCAAAATTTTTTAAGAAAAATCAGTGTTTGAAAAAGAAAAGAAAAAAAAATAAAAATTTATCACTTATCTTCGCATTATTCACCCAAGATATGTTAAGGATTGTAAAGGGGTTCGCTCCATGAATTTTATTTGATTGTTTTTAAGGAAAAGTTTCTATATCCATTGGAGTGCCGGGAGGTCCCCTCGGGTTCATGAGGTTAATCCGGGTCGAGATCCTTCAACGTGGTATCAGAGCCACGGTTTTGAAAATGTTATAAAGATTTGAAAAATTTTATTTTCATATAATTGTTTAATAATGTTTTATTTTAAATTTCATAACTTATTTATGTGATTTAAAATCATATATGCAAATACATGACATATTAAATTTTTGATTACTGAAAAATCAATGCAGTGAGCCCATTTACAGAAGAATACGAGGCAGTAGTACCACCACCAAGGAATATGTTGATGGAGTGCATATGTTCCTCCGCGCGGTCTGAGTGACCACATGCCACCCGCAAGCAGGGCCGCCACACCTGCAGGTGAGTGGGGGCAGATATCTTTAAACCGGATAAGCTCGACTTTTTAGCCAACTGCGTTCAATGGCCAAGAAGCGGTGGCCCCTAGAGAGGGGCGAAAGCTAGGGGCAGACTATGATGGATTGGGAGACCGGAAAAGGAAGCCGTCATGGTTAGAAATGAGCAATTACTACCCGGGTGATCTGGTGTCTGGGACTAATGGATGGTCCCTTTTTACCTTGCTTTCTCCTACGGGACCAGAGCATTGAAGTGGTGGAGACGGTTCGGAGAGTGCCAGAGGTGTCTTGACCTGATTTGAAAGTTCTGGAATGCAAAAAGTTTGTTCCCGGCCCGATTCACAGGATCTGGGCGAGGAGTTCTTCCAGAATTTGGAGACCGGGGGGACTGCTCTGTGACGGATTATGAGGCGCGAGTTTTACGAGCTAAATTGGACCTCCCATTTATCGGGGATAATGAAGTTTAAGCCAGGGGACTGCGTAGGTCTTCGTCAGGATCAGACTGTGTGCGTCAATGACCCTGTCTGGCCGGTGGTAAAGAGATTTATGATTGGGGTTGAAAGGAAGGAGCATGAAGTTTGAAATCGACTCGACCAGTCAGAGACTAAGCGGGAGTGAATTGAGTGATGGGTTTAGGAAGTTCAGTGGCGGTTGAAGGGAGGAAGACCGCAGTGGATCGGTGGCGCAGACCAGTCAGCGAGAGGGTTGATGAAATTTGCGAGACAGTAACTCAAAGAGTGCGGCGAGTGTGCTGAGTGTGGGAAGAACCATTATGGTGGTGCGAGAATGGGAGATGACCGGTTGCTTTAGTGTGGACGGCCGGGACACTTGGCGAGTACCAGATGGTTGGCGGTGGATCGAGTGGAATAAGCAGGGCGAAGCGGGGTTCAGTCTTGGTAGGAGTCGAGTCAAGTGGGAGGGGTTTGGGACGGAGGCCCACATTACTAGATCCCCGGAGGACCAGCGTGGTGAAGTCAGCCAGTCCGGGAAGGACAGGAGCAGGACCGACCTCGAACCACGAAATTTAGGAGTGTTTCTGTGATCACTCAGCAAGAGGAATGAGTCTGCTTTGGAGGTCATGTGATCTTATCAGATTTTGGTGTGTTCTTATCATCTTGACTAGATAAGAGTTTTTACTCACTCTACGTTTATTTAACGAGGAATTTATTGCACAAGTGAACATAGAGATACAGCTGCATGAGTTATGTTATAGTGACCTCCTTCTCAGGAATTATATATGGGATGAGTGTATGGGTTGTAGAGTGATTATTGAGGGCCGTGAGTTTATGGCAAATTTAGTGATGATTGGACATCCGAGGACTTGATGTGATACTAGGGATGGATGGTTGTCTGACATCACTTCTGCCAGTTGTTTGAGAAAGATTCAAGTTCTTGTGGGCAGAGACAGGAGGATTATGCATAGGTGAAAGATATTGTCCTCGTGTGTCCATCTTATTAATTAAACTGGAAGATGTGAAAATCATATCAGGGTATCTAGCCTATCTGATTGAGGTGAGAGATGATGATGCTGAGGTGGAGAACATTCGGTGATCGGGAGAATTAGATGTCATTTCCGGATGGTCTTCGAGGACTACCCCGGATAGAATTGATTTTGGTCGAGTTAGCCACGGACAGAGGCGTTAGAGGCGCCATATACAGGATAAATCTGCGTTGAAAGAGACTTGTGCGGATGGAAGAAATGGTGGCAGGGGTTCGTCGGGCCTGAGCTATCTCATGAGGGGGCAGGTTTTATTTGTGAGAAGAAAAGGACGGGGCATCGTTGTCTGATTGGAGAGGTTGAGCCAAGTAACGTCATGTCGGTATCCTCTTAGGATTGATGATCTCTTTGATCGATTCTGGTGGTGTTCCTCGAGAGATTGATTTGAGAGTCGAGCTATCATCGGTTGAGAGTTCATGATGAGAATGTTCCCAAAGCGGCAGTGAACACGATACGGGCATTTTGAGTTTCTAGTCATGCCATTTGGACTTCTGAGATTTGGCCGCTTTTATGGATCTCATGAGCGAGTTTTCGGGCCCTTACTTCGATCGAGTTTGTGATCGTGTTTATTGGCGATATCTTGATCTATTCGGGCGTGGAAGAACATCTGGAAGCACTTAAGGATAGTGCACGCAAGCGTGCGGGAACATCGGTTATATGCTAGACTCGGTAAGTGTCGATTTTTGGCTCGTGATTAGTAAGCGGCTTTTTGGGACACATAGTTTCTGCGGAGGGTCTCGGTGGATCAGCGAAGGTCGAAGCTATCTTGGTGGAAACCTCCTCACGGAGTGTTACGGAGATAAGGAGTTTTACGGGTTTGCGGTGTGCCGTAAGTTCGTTGGGGATTCTCGACGATAGCTGCTTAGCCTGACTAGGTGACGAGGAAAGAGGAACCTTTTTATGGTCGGGAGGGCTTGTCTCGAGAGAGTTTTGATGAATTGAAAGGAGGTTGACCTCGGCTCAGTGCCACACTTCCATCGGGCGGGATGAAGCTGCGGTGTATTGTGATGCCTCTAGGCAAGGCCTAGGTTGTGTGTTAATCTGCGAATGACAGGTGATTGCATATGCTTCTAAGCGATTAAAAAGCCTGACAATTATCCTACACACGACCTTGAGCTAGCGGCGTAGTGTTGCCTTGTGGATATGGAGGCATTACTTATAAGGAGTGCCACAGCAGGATTTTACGGATCATAAGGCTTACGGTATCTATTTCGCAGTGAAGAGGCTGAACATGAGATAGAGGAGATGGATTAGGCGGATTATGAATGTACCATTGAATATCATCTGGAAGAGCGACGTGGTAGCGAGATGCCCTTGGTAGAACCCATGAGTTCTTCATCGCACTTAAGGGCCGTGCATCTTCCTCTACTCATAGAATTGAGGTCCTTGGGTGTGGCGGAACTAATAGATTCGGAGACCTTTGGTAGCCACATTTTCATGTACGTCTGTATTGATAGACGGGATTAGAGAGCTTGGAGTCGGGATCCCACGGATAGTGAAGTTGAAAGGTGGAAGTGGGGAATGCAGGCAACGGAGGATTTGTCATTGAGAGAGAGGATGGTACCGTGGTCATGGGACGAGAGGTTGTGTGTACGGTCTTAGGTGGAAGTAAGGAGAGAGATTATGGAGGAAGCCCATTCCCTCCGCTTATGCTATGCATCGGGAAGCGCAGATGTATCATACCCTAAGGGTATCTTGGTGGGAAGGGTATGAAGAGGATATGCGAGAGTTGAGTCTCGGATGTCTACATATGGCTGGTGGCCGAACATCGGCTGCGGGACTATTACGAGTCACTCAGTTCCTCAGTGGAAATGGGAGAGAATCACTATGGATTTTGTGGTAAGACTTCCACGTTGCCGGAATGGTCATGATACGATATGGGTGATTGTAGACAGACTGACGAAATCAGCCCATTTCCTACCTATCAAGAATAGTGATTCATTGGATAAGTTGGCCCAATTATACGTTAGAGAGATTATCGGGCTGCACGATGCGCCCGATTTCCATTGTTTGACAGGAGATCAGGTTTACCTCGCGATTTTAGCTGGATTTCTGAATGCCCTTGGCACTAAAGCGCATTTTAGTGCGGCTTTCATCCCGCGGTGGAGATGGCAATCTGGGGACTATCACGGACTTTAGAGGGGATATGCTTAGGGCATGTGTTGCGGAGTTTAGAGGAGTGGGACACCCATCTACCACGATGGAGTTTGCACTCTGATAATAACAGTTATCGGTAGTATTGGTATGGCCTTATGAGGCTCTTGTGGGCCGAAAATGTCGAACTCGGTCTGTTGGAATGAGGTAGGTGAAAGGAAATTAGTAAGGTCGGAAATTGTTCAAGTGACTTGTGATAAGATCAAAGTTATAAGGGATAGGCCGAAAATTTTCCAGTTCAGCCAGGAAAAGTTATCACGGACAATCGCCGTAGGGACCTAAAGTTCGGGTAGTGGATGGTATTTTGAGGATTTCCCACATGGAAGGCGTACTAAGATTTGGGAAAACGTGGAAGGCGGAGTCCACAATATATTGGGCCATACGAGTTGTTGAGAGGATTGGAGAGGTGGCATATCGATTGGAGTTGCCATGTCGAGCCTCGATCGCATTCCACGATGTTTTCCATGTTTCTATGCTCTGCAAGTACATACGGACCCTTCACATGTATTGACACTGTAAGCGATTGGAAATAAAAATTTGACATATGAAGAGGAACCGGTCACGAGATCCTCGACCGTATAGAGCAAGTTATGCGCAACAAGACTATTCATTTAGTGAAGGTATTGTGGAGGTCATACTGATAGAGGAAGCTCTTGGGGCCGGAGGCTCGGATGTGCGCCGTTATTGCCTCGATTGTACCGAATGAGGTATTTTCCTTTCCTTTCTTTTGGAGTTTAGTTTATTCATTTCGAGGACGAAATGTTCTAAGGTGGGAGGATTTGTAACGCCTCGTCCCGAGAGAGTGTACAGTACATGATACTGTAAGGGTGTATAAGAGTACCAAGTGTCATATTGAAACAATTTACAGACGAGAATTAGAAAGGAAAGTTTATGGAACTGGAATTATGAGTATTAAAAGAAGGGTACAATTGTCATTAAGCAAAAAGAATACTGAAGAAGAAAGAAATCAAAATTTAGTTAGAGATGGGCCACAATGCAAATAGAATAAGTTACAATTGCAGAATTGGGGGATGAGGTTTTAAATTTCAATTAATGGAAAGTTGATCTTAAGAATTCTTGGAAGATGGAGGCTTAAATTTTAATTAGAGGAAGCTTGAGATTTTTAATTTGGGGAGACAAACAAAAAAAAAATCACATTTTGGACTCTCATTTGGGTTAGGGTAACCGTAAGGAGAAGAGAGAGAGTCAAGAGGAGGAAGAAGAAAGAGAGGAAGAAGGAGGAGGAGGAGGAGATCAAAATCGTTATGGAATCCTTTTTTTTTTTTTGGGTTTGGTATAATTCCCATGGAGGAATTGATGCTCCTTGGTCTAGGGTTTGGAAGAGATCACTAAACCCTAGATGTTTGTTAAGGATATGAGGTTTTCCCCAATTGGTGTAAAGTAAGCATGGAATCATCAAAAGCATGTGGTTTTAAATAGAGATTGGTGGATCTAGGTTGGGTTCTTGGTTTCCACTGGGTTTGAGGTTTGAGGTTCCATAGCACTCATTTCAAGTGTTGTGGAGTTGTTTTTAGATGAATTCCATGTAAATTCTTGAGGTATATGAATTATAGAAGTTGTATGATGTTAATTGGTAGCAAAAGTGGCAAAAAAAGAAGCAAATCTGGAAAAAATTCAAGGAATTTTCGATGCAAGGAAATACTCTTGTTTTCCTATTTCGATCAGTTTTGAATTTTGACCATAACTTTCTCATTTCTTATCCGATTTGAGTGATTCAAGTGGCTAATTAAACTATACTTCAAGAAAAACCAAACATATAGAAATAGGTATCATCAAATTCTGATTATAAGTGGCCTAAAAATTCACTCAATGCGGACCATAAAGCCAACATCGGTTCTCAGTACAGGAAATGCTCACATTTTCCTGTTTCGACCATTAATGGATATTTTACATAACTTGCTCATTCTGATCCGATTTGAGTAATTCAAGTTTCTGGTTAAAATAGACTTCTAAGGAAAAACCTCTGAAGAACATGGTGTAATCCCAAAGTGCCCATAAAATTTGTCAAGTGGAGCTATGTGCAGATTCTGTTATGCCAAATTGAGTCATTTAAGATGTAATAACTTGTGTTATGTAGTTTGAGGGCCTTAGAAGGAATTTTAAATTGAAAATTTAAAAAGAGATGTCATTGGATATATAAATGACCCCAGTCTGGAGGTTTCATAATTTTTGAAGGCGCTTTGAATAATTTTGGGGGTGAAAAGTCTATAGAGTATTGTTGGAAAAAGGTTGGCCAAAATGAATGGAGTTTTTAGTGCTTAAAGATCAATTTGTTCATTTGGCTTTAAATGAATGTGTACGGTGGATTAAAATGGAAGTTATGATTAATGTATAGTTGTGGTTTTTGCAAGAAAAGGTGAAGGACTATCGGAAGGAAAGCGGGGAGTCGACGGCAAGCAAGCGGGATTGAGCGCGGTGAAGCTGTGAGTGAAAATGATATTTGAAAATTGAGTTTTAAAAGTAGATGATTTAATGTTTAAAGCGAGATTTTAATGGAAATGTTTATGTAAATGTTAAGGCATATGAAATTGTTTTATCTTGCATCAATATATATTTATATGTATATGAAAATATGCTTATGCATATGTTAAGGTATTATGAAAGTTTAAATATGTAAAAATACATATAATGTTTTAATGATAAAGTAAATGATTTAAATGGATTTATAAATGTATTTTGAAGAAATGTTTTGCGATGGTTACCTAAACCCCCTATAGTTATAGGCGATATCGGCCGAGGGTACTTTAAGCGTGTAAGGATTTAGAGGTAAAGTTATAGGTTACTAGCGAGGGAGGAAATGAGTGTCTAGAGTAATATCCTTACACGTGATAAAGTGCTATATTTGGGACCCTATGCAAGCGTGAAGGTTCTCCGCAGCGTAGTGGTTATGAAGCTGAAGTCTTGTTGTCCCTCACCGTCGATTACCAGCGTTCGGTGTGTTTATTCCACAGGTTCCATCGAAAGAAGGAAATAAGAAAGTTTGAGACATAAATGTTGAAGGCTTAAATTGATTTGAAGTGTATAAGTATTTATTATAAAGAAAAGAAAGAAAGAAGTTTGAGGCATATAAATGTTTAAGGCATAAATTGATTTTAATAGTATAAGTATTTATTATAAAGAAAGAAAGAAAGTTTGAGGCATAAATGCTTAAGGTATAAAGCGATTTTAATTGTATAAGTATTTATTACTTTGATATATACTAAAATATTCATTTAATGAAAATGTACACTCAGCGACTCTTTGGCTCCATTCTTTTCCGTATGTTTCAAAACATTTTGGGGACCGAGACAGGTGCGCGATAGAGGACCCTCACAGTGCGGTGAGTCGAGACCTTGAGAGATAGCGACTGTGTTCATTGTATATGTAATTTTGCATATTATATATATTTGAATATTTTTGTTATACCTGTATATGTATAAAGTTGAAAAGGAACTCGTGGGCTTTGATCCTCGGTGGATGAATACGTGGCGGTCGGCTTAAGTCAAAACCAGACGATCTTTTGAAAAAAATGCATGGAATTAAAGAAGTTTGGAATGTTTTGATGATTTGAAAAGAATAAATGTTATGCGTATATATTGTGTTTAGTTGGGTTGTGGACGAGGAGTCCTAAAACGAAAGTTGAGAAGTTGAGGATTGAAAGATTAGAAGTGTTTTAAATGTTTTCGCAGGTTTTGTAAATTTGGGAAAGTCAGAAAAATAGAGGAAACTACGGCCAAAATTTTTCACAGAAAAATCGAGTGTTTTGAAAAAAGAAAGAAAAAAAAATTTATCCTTCGCTTCCGCATTATTTACTAAAGATATGTTAAGGATTGTAAAGGGGTTCGCTCCATGGATTTTATTTAATTTGTTTTTAGAGAAAAGTTTCTATATCAAATTGGAGTGCGGAGAATCTCCCGGGTTCATGAGTTAATCCGGTTGGGGATCCTTCATAAACATTTGAATCCTTTCCACACGAGTCTTATAAAGCCTAGTTCCTGTCCCACACTGTCGTTCCCATTATAAGGGCACACCAACTTTGCAATATAGCTCTGCATTATGCATAACATGTAACAAGAGCAATAAACATTCAACATAATAAACTCAAAAATTAGATCTTTAGGTGAATGTCATAATCTAGAGTTTATTTTCCTTTTGGTTCTAAATGTTATATCCATGACCTTAATCTTAAGGTCATAGAAACAACATGCACTCACAGATTCACTTTTAAAAAATTCTTGAACAAATGGACATTGTGCGAGACAAAAGTTTGAGGATTCTAAATTATCATTCCTAGATCTCCTCTTTTCATTTAAGGAAGTTAATTAAGTTCCACCATGTGGTAGTGAATCTAGTAAATGAGATCTTGCCAACAAATCGCTTCAGAACTCAGAAATTATAAACTAAACATGCTACCTTAAACATATATATTTTGAGTCCCAAGATTAGTGCTATCATATCTCGTAGTATTTCTCAAGTTTGTAGTGCCATGATATAATTTCGACATACCTCAGATCCTCAAATCCTCATTCTCTTAGTAAAGGCCTCCAATTCTCAATCTTCACAGGTTTCCATGGATTCCAAATTGCTCGAGGGGAAAGGCTCAGCTTCCTTCAGGCTTCCACCATTCTTTAGCATGAGAAGTAAGCCTTTTCCCTTCTAACATAGTTTGAAATCAGGGTACTTGAGGTTGGATCTTAACAATTGATCAACTTAAGAGGGAATGGATGGATAATACCTAATTGATGTTACATGTTAAAAATAAGGAAAACTCGTTGGGAGTGCATCCTCGTGACAACTTGTTTTTCTCTTAACATTGCGCACCTTTTACTAAGGCTTCTTTGATATACATTCAATTTTCCTATCACCAAAAAGTGGGCCGAGGGTGTGGGGGCTCACGTCTTATCCATACCAATGCATACAATAATATACAATTTTTATCCTATAGGAGACAACTGAGACCAACAAAATAGAGAATGTCATCTCTAGATACTATGGTGTAAAATAAGCGATTTTGCTTATCTTACCAATGCAAAATTATAAATGAAACAAACCAAAATGTAATGGGTATACAATTGCTATCTTTTTCTGCGCAATCGCTTTACTAAAGGCTTCTCTTTAAGACAAATATAAAAACTAAAATCTATTTGTTTTCATCTGATATAGAAAAAAATCCATGAATATTTACCATTCACGTAGATCGTAATCGTATAGTCCACCACAATCAAATTTGATATTCATCGATCACTAAGCAAGAATGCTTTCCTTCCATGACCATGCAACTTAATCTCTTTCCACACACTTCCACGCTTGCTCCAGATTCCTCTCAGACGCTAAATGATACATAGTGGTGAAAACCACACAGAAATGAATTTTGCTGGATAATGTACTCCTCCCCATTTTCCCATTACAACCATTCACTTACAAAAGATCACAAGAACTACAAAGCACGATGCACATCTACTATACTTATTGAACAAACAAAAAACTCCAAATTTTGTCCATAAATCAAGGGTCATCGTATGGACTAAACACATTTCTAAAAACCAATGAAAAAGGAGGAAAACCAGATAAATTAGGCAAATTAGTGATTGACTCACCAAGCAATGCAACTGGAGTAACTAGCTACAGGGATAATGATCTAATTTGTTAACAAGAGATTCCTTGTTAAATGCATATGATTCTTTAATCAGGGTAATTGGTAGAATTTCATAATGTCCTCCATCTGCGCCTTATTAATCATCGAAGCTTCGATGGTACTTGTTCTTAATTCCCGTGAATCCCATAATTACTCAACTATAACAACAAATGCCTATAGCAGTCCCATGGTCATGCCATTCCTTAATTGTTTGTGTGGAACTCGACAAGGACAAAAAAAGTGAAGATATAAAACCACATAAAGAAGACAGTTGACCACATCACATAAATGCAATAAAATTGCCCATACCGATATGCAAATCATGGGGAAATGAGCCTTCTTAACTGGAATCTATACAATACACCAACAAAAGTGTAAAATAAGAGGAGAAACTAATTTCAGTTTGCAAACAGAGACAGAAACAATGAATAGGCTAGCTAGGCCCCTGCCATCTCACATTATATCATTTTTGTTGTTTCCTCAGGTTGTGTGGGTTCTTGGAAGTTTTGAAGTTGGTGTTGTTGCTGAAAGGCTTGGGAAGTCTAAGAAATATCAAGCAATTTTGTGTATTGAGTCGGTATGATCCGTCTATTCACAAAATTTAATGATTTTCTACTTCGCTAAATGCTTTTCTTTTATTATTTGGTCATGTCGTTATTTGCCCCTTATTTTGCATATGCATCGAATATGGATGATTAGTCTATTGCCGTCTAACTGCCTATGATCCGCTTGATGTATCATCTGAGTCAATATATTTCTTCTCTAATTCAAGAATCTTTCGCACAATGCATCGCATTCGCCCGTATACGCAGCTTTCACGACATTATAAAATGTCCCAGATCTAGTCTCATGAGTTGATGTCTTCTCTACCATGTTGGTAGCAACCATGGTAGAGAACATTAATCATTTTACAAGCTCTCATTTGTAGCCTCGGTCATATTTAAAATTCTTACCTATCTCAAAAAACAATAAGCGTATAAGCTCAGAGAAAGCTCATGTGTTTGCATTTCGTTATTTCCTCTTATAAAATCAGCCTGATCCAGGAGCTACTTTCACAAATTATTTTCTGTAGATCTCTATCATGTATTATTTTAAATCATCATTTCCCCGTTCCCAGCTCTGCTTAGTTAACATGACCCTTATGTGATTGTTTGAAACAAGTCTTCTTCCTGCTCAATGCATAACGTTATGATTATCACAGCCTATTGTCTCACTTCATACTGCATGTGGGATGGTGTTTTACTTCTAATTCTTTGTTTTCCTCCGCTTGATGAGCCTGTTTTTTCATGTCGATTCTGCATTAATCTATGAACCATCACTGTTTTGAGTAGATAAGAGGTGATACTTCCCACTATGATGCTATTGCTAATTCAGCTTACTATGGAGTACTCTCGCTTGTCCAATTCAAAGTTAGTATTCAATTGAGAGGTGTTGTTAGCAGTTCACATTTTCTTCAACCTTCACATGAAAACAATGGGATAATGATTCAAAATCTTCACCGTTAGAATATTTCGCCCTAGCTTGCTCATATATGCACATGTAATACGCTCTCGCCTAATTGCCGGTTCTAGTGCACCGGGGCTCTTACTCACTTTTCTCGCTGGATATGATAAATTCTTATTTTTAGCGATACCTACAAAGACAACGCTATTCCGTGACAAACTTAATATTCGTGAGCGCACTGTACGAGAGGATGCGAGTGCCAATGCAGTTTGAAATGTGTTCGTTTCGTGGAAAATTAATTGAAAGGGTGTAAAATAGTAAATCTCCATACCATCTCAGAATTTAATTATGACATATACCGCATGTGAGTGTGTGAAGATGGTGGATGAGTCCTATAGAAAAATGAAGATAGTGTGTGATGGATAACACATATCTCTTAACTTTCATCGCAATGAACATGGATGTGGATCTTTAAATCGCCTTACCATACAGATCTCATATTATTATGTTACCTTCCTCGGATTAATCCATTAACATGGGAAAAAGCTAGGTCAATGTTATATGCTTATAGCAATCTCTTAAAGAAAAAGCTTATGGCAAATAAATTAACCACATTTTCTATTAAAAATCGGTGTGTGTGGGGGGGGAGGGGATTGTTGGTTGTTGGAGGGGATTTGACTTCACCATTGCTCATTCTCTAATAAATTTAGTTCCCAGATTGCACATTTACTATTCAATGATATTGCTCTGATAAACCATAGCTCATGCTTTAAAAACTACTATTCGGGTGATATTTCAATTAATATCATTCTATTATCACAGATCTCAAATTTGCATATATTTGATTTCTAATAAAATCGATGTATTTTTCTTTTATGATGTTGAAGGAGTTCCATGCATATTCGTGTCCCGACTTGCAGGATATGGATCAGTAAGTGCTTGTTATGCACTCCTTACTAAACTTGGTACTGTAATCTTTTTTCCCTCGCAGGGAGCACCATGAATCGCTTCATTCTCTTACAATTCAACCCAGAGAGTAGGCTTAGTTTGTGAAATTCTGATTTCATTTCTTTTTCTCCTTGACTATTGTTGTTTTCATCTCCAAGTTCTGAATGACAAATTATTGGTCTTCCAAGCGCTGCTGCGTTTATGTTCATTCCTTTTATGATTACCACAGCTTTAAATCTGGGCCAGGAAAAATTCTGGAATAAAGGCGCAGAGGACCGCGCTGATGTACCAAGTTAATGTGGAATAATAGAATGATACATTATCGGGCTTATATGACTTGTCTTTCATTTGTTTGATTGTTAGATTTAATGAAAAGATAATCTGAAACAACTTAATTTCTACATCCACACATTTAATTTAGTGATTGGGCGGGATCACATCTATTTATTCAATTCAAGTTTTTATTTGCTACTTCTTTTTTTTGAAAGAATCCCAACTTATTTAAAACCTAAAATGTAGATAATAGTTTATTAACTACTAGATGATAACATCATTTGGTACCAAATTTATTACAATATAGAAGGTGGAAGAGAAGCACGGAGATAAAATATAGATGGTATACAAACTCAACAATAAGCAAATATCATTACTAAAGATGTCCATACTAGCTCTTCAACTTTGGAGGTGCAAGTTTAAATGAGATTCGGGGCCCCAAGAACTAATCATAAAGCCAAGGGTGGATGATGTTCGATCAGTCCACCAGAATAGAATGCAAAGCTTTGGGGTGGATTTTGACTGGATTCACACCAGAAATTACATCAAAAGTTTTTGGTGGATGATGAATGATTTGTCCACCAAGAATAGAATGCAAAACTCGTGGATTTTAATGGGATTCAGGCCACCAGAAATGTAATGAAAAGCTTGTCGTGGATGATGAATGTGACGGTCCATCGAGAATGAATGCAAAGCTTCGAGGTGGATTTTAAATGGACTGGGTATGCCAGAACCAAAAAAGAGCTCCAAAATCTCGACTAGCTAAAAACAAGAGAGAAGAATAGAAAGATAAAGGTTCACAGCAAAATCTGCTCTGATGGTACTCCATGGTGTTTTCAAGGTCTCACAAGAGAACTTTTTATTGAGAGAGTAGCATCTTTAAGAGTATTTGGGAATCTGTAAAAACAATAAGATTACAAATATCTTAAATCCAAATACAAAAAAGAAAGAAATTATAATTTTGTTATCTTCAAATCACCCTTTGGAATATGATATTTTTCCTTCAAGAATTGTTATTAAATGTTAAAAAATCTAACCTAATAAATTATCTACCTAAAAGAAAATATGTATAAGTCAATAATTTAAATGTTTATTATTTCTTCTAAAACATAATAGATTTTTTTTCTTGTATTTATGTTATTCAAATTTTTACTAGTATGATTAATGAAGAGAATGCTCTGTAAGAGGTTGATTCTTACATCCACCAATGATAACTCTTCAAGGTTTGTCAAACAAGTGAGGTAGGTCAGATAGCAGGCTCATCAACTCAAGATCTTGTTCATAGTCACATCATTCTGCTCACCTCAAGAGAAGGCTCAAGGTGGCCTAATCGTATTAAAACCACACGGAACCCACCGTGATGTGGCAACCTCAACCATGTGGGATCCCCAGAATTTAATTCATATACCAAATAAAGCTTTTTTAACACATTCAATTGAAGTCAACAAGTCCGACCAAGCTGACTTCTTTCAAGGATGGATATTTTCTGTCGACTAAGACACCATTTCAGAGTTCTACGAGCACAGCTCATAGATCGTCGGTAATGTCAAAACTACCAATCTGATAAAAGGCGCCCAAGGGAGTTCAAATAGCGATTTTATCAATGTCCAACATCCGCTTTACCTGCTGAGTTTAATTCTAGGTCGAGTATGAACCTAGTTTATGCGGCAAATAGAACCCTAGCCTCCCAAACACCTATTTTCACAGATCAAAACCCTGTGAAAATTCGGCAAAACCCGTGATTCGACTGGTCCTTTCGACCGCTTTTAGGCCAACCAGTTTTGGCCGCCAGAGATGCTTCCGCCACCTTCGATAGCACGCAGACCGGCCGTGAGGAGGGAGCATCTTGAGGTGACCTGCCTGAAAAATAAGGTCAACCATCGCCGACGCCCTATCTTGCCGCATGGTCACACTAAGCCTCCGCCGATTTACGCTTTTCTACTAGCCTGAGCCGGCCCATACCTCGCTCCTCCTATTTTTGAACCCTCTGAACTCATTCCTGTGGTCCTTTTCTTCAGATTCCTCACCGTTTGAAAGATACGATGAAAACAAGTTTGGTCGACAGTTGGATCGAGTTTTCCGGCCACCACAACAACTTTTGGACCAAGGTAAGGGTACTGCTGTGTTCCTGGTCTCTTGGGCTTTCCGTTGATATAAAGTTTGTAAATTTTGGATGTCGTTTGGTTAGTTTTCCATTTTTGGGTCATTTTAGGTAATTTACCGACAGTGCCTCATAACGCTTTCAAATAACAAGATAAATACAGCATATGTCTAATTGTAATGGAACTGTTATTTCAATGAAAAAAGAATTGCTTTTTATAATATCTTTTACAACAAGTATTTTATTTTTAATCATTTTTTATATTTATATAACTTTTTAAAAACAAATTTTAGAAAAGAATGAAAAGATAATCCAAACAACTTAATTTCTAGCATCCACACATTTAATTTAGTGATTGGTGGATCATGATCTTTATATTCAATTTGGAAGTTTTTATTTGCTACTTCTTTTTTTGAAAGAATCAAGAACTTATTTAAGAAAACCTAAAATAGGATAATAGCTTATTAACTACTAGATGATAACATCATTTGGTTCTCAAATTTATTACAATATAGGCGTGAAGGAGAAGCATGAGATCAAATATAGATGGTACAAACTAACAATAAGCAAAACATCATTACTAGCACACCATACTAGCTCTTCAACTTTTGGGAGGTGCAAGTTTGTGAATGAGATTCTGCCTCCAAGAACAAGTCATGTGCCGTGGTGGATGATGAATGGGACGGTCCACCAGAATAGGAATAAAAAGCTGGGGTGGATTTTGAATGGATTCGGGCCACCGTAGAAATGTGTAATGAAAAGTCATGTGGACGATGAACGGGATTTGGTCCACTCAGAATAGAATGCAAAGTTTGGGGTGGATTTTTGAATGTGGGATTTGGGCCACTGTGAAACGTAATGAAAAGCTTGTCGTGGATGATGAATGGGATTTGGTCCATCGGGAATAGAATTCAAAGCTTGAGGTGGATTTTGAATGGGATTTGGTCTGCCAGGAACCAAAAAAGAGCTCCAAAATCTCACTAGAAGCAAACAAGAGAGAAGAAGAGAAAGATGAAGGTTCCATACAAAATTGGCTTGGATAAGTGCTCCATGGTGATTTGGCGAAGTCTCTTACCGTGAGTAATTCTTATTATATATCTTTAGAGTATTTTGGGAATCTAAAAGTTCTAATAAAATTATGAAATATCTTGAAATCCCAATACAAAAAGAAAAGAATTATAATTTTGTTATCTTCAAATCACCCTTTGGAATATGATATTTTTCCTTCTCGAGAATTGTTATTTAAATGCAAAAATCGAACTCTAATAAATCATCTACCTAAAGAAAATAGATAAGTCTACTAATTTTCAGCTAGGCATATTTCTTTCTTTTCAAAATCAAGGTCAGATTTTTTTCTCTCAGATTCTAAGTATTCAAATTTATCAGGCAATGACAATAATAGGAAGTGTCTCCCTAAGGCAGGTTGATTCCTTACATCCACTAATTGATAACTCTTCAAGGTTTGTCAAATAAACAAGTGAGGTAGGTGGTCGTATTATATGTGCCCATCAACTCGAAGATCTCTTTAAGCCCGCAGCCCACCGCCCGGCCCACCTCATGAAGCGCCTGCGCGGCCCACGGTGGGATGCCAAAACCACACGGGAACCCACCAAACAAGGCAGTCCCAAAACCCATGTGGGATCCTGTAACGACCCGTACCAAATAATACAAGTTTTTTTTTACACATTTGACCAAGTTTGACTAAGTTTGACCAAGTTGACTTTTTCAAGGATGGATAATTTTGGGTTGACTAAGACACCATTTTGTAGGCCTCGTCGATACGAGTTCATAGATGGATTGAACGTCAAAATCCGACTAACGGATAAAAAGTTATGGCCTAGGGGAGTTCTAAATAACGCATTTATCAATGTCCAAGGCCGTCTCGCTTACCGAAAGCCACCCTAGGCTCTATAAACCTAGTTTTGCGTGCCAAATAGAACTCTATCCCAAACACTCTATTTCCGCCCAAAACCCTAGAAAATTCCCAAAACCCGTTGAGCTCGAATTGGGTCAAGCTGACCGCGCAGCCAAACGGGTTTGGCCGTGGGAGACGCTTTCCGACACCCTCGATACACGCCGCCAGCCAGGAGGAGGAACATCATGAGGCTAATTTTGCAGCAAAATTTCACGCCAACCACCGCCGACGTTCTGATTGAAATGGCGACCAGGCAGCGGGCGGCGCCACCTTGGGTCACCGGATTTTGTTGTTTTCAGGCCATTCCAGGCCAACCCATACCTCTTCCCATTTTGACCTCTAACCCGCCTCTATGGTCATTTTCTTCCATTCTCACCGACATTGAAAAGATACGACGAAAATGTAAGTTTGGCCGACGTTGGATCAAGTTTTTCGCCACCACAACAACTTTGACCAAGGTAAGGGTATCATTGTTCTCATCTCTGCTTTCCTAGCTTATGCAAAGTTTGTAAATTTTGGACGTCGTTTGGTTAGTTTTCCATTTTTGGGTCATTTAGGGTAATTACCGAAAATGTTTGAACTGAAATTGGGCATCAACTGGTCAAATTAGGAAAAATTGAAGATGGATTAGTGAAATTGGATATTTTTTTGATTTATTGGAGGGTTCACTCTCAAATTAGCCCTCCGTAAAAAGCCCCAATTTTCGAAGATATCGGTCTATCATCAGATAATTGACCTCGTCTGAGTCCAATTTAGATATATAAGCCAATAATGTATCATTCTATTATTCCACATTAACTTACAGCTTTCAACGCGGCCTCTGTGCCTTCATTCCCAGATTTTCCACCTGCCCGATTTAAAGCCTGTAGTAATCATAAAAGGAATAGACAAACACCTTAGCTGCCAGAGAATAAATAGTTTGTCATTCAAGAACTTGGAGATGAGAAAACAACAATAGTCAAAGGGAGAAAAAGAAATGTAATCGTAATTTCACAAACTGCTTCACTGGGTTGAATTGTAAGAGAAACGGCAAAGGCATGTACTCCTTCGAGGAAAAAAGGCCTAGTACCAAGTTTTAGTAAGGAGTGCATAACAAGCACTTATCCGATCCATATCCTCATGTCCGACACCAACATGAGAACGAACTTCTTCCAATGATCATAAAAAAATAAAAGCATCAATTTTTTATTAGAAAATCAATATACAGAATTTGAGATGGATAATAATGAATGATATTAATCAAATATCACTAAATAGTAGTTTTTAAAGCATGAGCCATGGTTTATCGTATAATATCATTGAATAGTAAATGCAACTGAAACTAAATTTATTAAAAATGAGCACGAAGTCAAATCTCCTCCCCCAAGTAACACACACACACCGATTTTTAATAGAAAATGTGGTTAATTTATTTGCCATAAGCTTTTTTTTTCTTTGAGAGATTGCTATAAGCATATAACATTGATACAAGTTTTTTCCCATGTTAAGCCGTTAATCCAAGGAAGGTAACATAATAATATGGAGATTCACCTTCATAGTAAGGCCAATTTAAAGATCCACATCCATGTTCATTACTGATGAAAGTTGTGAGATATGTGTTATCCATCACACACTATCTTCATTTTTTTTTCTATAGGACTCATCCACCATCTTCACACTCACATGCAGCTATATGTCATAATTAAATTCATAGATGGTATGGAATTTGCTATTTTACACCCTTTCAATTAATTCCTGAAACTAAAACATATTTTCAAGCCTTACATTGGCTTACTATCCTCTATGCAATTATCAAGCCAAGAAATATTAAGTTTGTCATGTATCAAAGGCCATTACATCCGTATACGCTTAAAAAATAAGAATTTATCATATCAAATGTAAACGTGAGTAGACAGTACTAGAACCAGCAATTATAATCAAGCGCATACATGCATATGAGCGTTAGGGCCAAAATATTCTAACTGGCCGGCGTGATTTTGAATCTCGACATCCATTGTTTTCATGTGAAGGTCGGAAGAAATGTAATTTTGCTAACACTCAATTGAATACTAACCCGACCGTGACTAGCCGAGAGTACTTGTCGCCGAATTAGCACCAAGATCATAGTGGAAGTATCACCCCATCTACTCAAACAACGATGATGGTTCATGATTAGTGTCACTAACATGAAAACAAGGCTCATCAAAGAGCAGAGGAAAACAAAAAATAAAAAATTAAAACACCCTGTCCACATGCAATGTGAAGTGAGACAACAGGATGATAATCACAACAAGATGGTATTGAATGTGGCTAGACTTGTTTCAAACAATCATCAATAAGTGTTAACTAAAGCAGAGCCGACAGGAAATGATATCAAAACAACACAGATAGAGATCCTAGAGAAAATAATTGCAGAAAGTAGCTCCTAGGATCAAGACAATTTTATAAGAGGAAATAAATGTATACAACACATGAGCTTTCTACAAACATACGCTATTGTTTTGAGATAGGAAGAATTTTAGACATGACCAGCTCTAAACAGGAAGTTCACTCAAAATGATTAATGTTCTCTCGCCATGCTGCTACTAACAAACCCATTTTATTTTGTGTCCGCATCGACCATATGCATTGATGAGCTAGCATCATAACCGTATGACTCAAGAGAATGGAGCTTAGGGAATATAATTAACCGTAGTTTTCGACAAGATTTTCATAAATAGAAAACATCAACTCATGAGACTAGATCCTGGGATATTTTATAATGTCATGAATCGTATGTACGCGCATGGCGCAGCATTTGATAGTAAGTTACCGAATCAAGAGAAGAAATATATTCAACTCCGGGATCTATCAAGCGTAGATCCTTAGATGCTTAGACCAAAGAATAGACTAATCATCCATACATTCGATGCATATGCAAAATAAGGGCAACAACCTAACATGACCAAATAATAAAAGAAAAGCATTTCGAAGAAAAGTAGAAAATCCCATTAGATTTTGAATAGACAGATAATACCACGCCCAATACAAAATTGCTTGATATTTCTTATACTCCCAAGCCTTCAAGAACAACACCAACTTTAAACTTCCGTGAACCCAATAATAACCCGAGGAAACAACAAAATGATATAAAAGCTTCCTTAAAATGTAGCTGCACGAAATTAAGATTCCAGAAAGTTTAAATATCGTAAGATATGAAATCCTTGAACTTTTTTCGTAGCTGTCTAAAGGTCAACAATGAATCGATCCCAAATAATCAATGCATCGTGTTTTAACAATGAAAACCAAAATGCTTTCAATACGCCTAATATTTGCAAGTTTGCAAATCAGGTCTTCTCGATCTTGTTCCCCCTCATTATCCAACCTTTAGATTGCCCATAATATTACCATGATAACATGCCAAAATGTTTCGGGAGGATGGTGCATTGAAACAATGAGATCCTTCAACCATCGATGCATGTAAAGGCATCAATAGACTAGCAAATAGAAACTCAACTTCAAGAAAACAAGCTGCAGTTCAATAAATATAATCATTTAAGAGGAGGAGATGCTAAAGTAACTAAAAATCAAGAAGAACATTCAATGCAACAAAGAAAAGCAAAGGATAATAAAATAGACAAAATAATATACACATCCACAGGCACCAATAACAAAAAACAAGAAATGTTCTATTCGGCAAGAGGTAACCACTCACATCTATGTCTTCTTTAATCGAATATCTCTTGAAAGTTTCCAAAGCCCCTCTATCAAAGAAATTACAAGTCATTAAACTGCATCAACTCGTAAACCCCATAACCCGATTGAATGTTATAATATAGTTTTTGAACTGATTAGAGGTTTAATGATAGAAACGAGGGTAGATTAGAATTTAGAACGCCCCGGACGTCATTTGGGCATAAAGTGAAATTTTTCGAAAATTGTAACCGTGTGCCCTAAGGAATAGTGATTTTTCTTATTATATCCGGATGGAGGGGTTTGCAAAGGAATTTTTAAGAAATTTCAGTTCTTATGACTTTGAAATCCACGATTTAGAAGAGAATCGAGATTTATGAATAGTGATTCTGACTAAAATTCGAGCCTGCAACAAATTTTCGGAATTAATAAAATACAAAAATGAAGTCCTGAATAATCATAGCCCAACTAAAATGAAACTTATGAAACGGAGTCCGTTTTGGATAGTTTCCTTACCCAATCAATTCTATGAGCATAAGTTTGTCCCATTTCCGATTTTAATGATTTTAAACTGATTTTATGGATTTCAGAGCCCTGAATCCAATGTGAAGGATTTAATTAGAATATTTCATGGTCAATTTGAAGTTTAGATAATTACAGAATATTTTTGACATTTAATCGGTATAAAAGCGTGATAAGGTGAACCGAGATATAACCGCTATAAGGAGATATTTTCAGGAGAGCCAATTAAAACCTTCTAATGGCTAAGTTATGATTAAAATATCATGAGAATGGACCAATGCGATTCTTGGGGCACAAGAGCCAATCAAAATTTTTGTACATAAGAAGAAGTGACTCATGAGAATGGACCAATGGGATTCTTTTGTTCAAGGGCAAAATTGTAATTGCCATAAGGGATATGAAAATCATAAAATGAGTAGAGATGGGCCATAATAAAAATTACAAAAGTTGATGTGAAATTTTTGAGAAGATGAGAGAAATAAAACAAGTTGAATGGAAATTCTTGAGAGATGGAGGACAAAATAGTAATTAAATGAAAGATTAGAATATTAAAATGGGAAGACAAACAAAAAGTCTCATTTTTTGTCTCACAAAGGCTAAGGCACCCGTAGGAGGAGAGAAAAAGAGCAAGAAGGAGAAAGAAGAGGAAGGAGAGGAAGAAGAAGGGAGAAGAGGAAGAAGGAGATCAAAAAAAGGTATGTTTTCATTATGGAATCAAATGTCTGGATGTCTGGGCAGAGACCCCACCCTTCGTGACCACTCCCATGGGTACCCTTCGTGGAAGCTCACTCCATGGATATCCTCATTCTAATCGAAGTTCTCATCTGCAGATTCGAACCCGTGACCTGCGCCTTTCCACCCAAGATCTCCGGTACTAATCGAAGCAGTAGTTGCTATATTAGATTTGATGGATTAAAAGACCCTAGTCTCGTTCGATTCGCGAAGGAACTTCGTTGGGATTCACTGGAAGGGTGTTTCCATGAGGTGGTCAAGGGTGGGGCCCCACAACAAAAGCTACGCCTTTTATTGTGAGACTCCCACCCTTCTCGTGACCACCTCATGGGTACCCCTTCTCTTCAGGGTCCACTCATAGGATATCCTCATTCCCACTCGAGTTCTTCGCCTCCCTGTGACTCAACCTAGGACTCCAGTATCTTTAGTCCAGCAAAGCATCTTCGTACTTAACCGAGCTACTATTTTATTGTGAGACCCCACCCTTCGTGACCACCTCATGGGTACCCTTCGTGTGGAAGCTCACCACAGGATATCCTCATTCCCATCGAGTTCCGCCTCCCCGCAGATTCGAACCCAGACCTGGTGGTCTTTACCCACCCGGGAAGCATCTCCGGTAATTAATCGAAGAGCATTACAGGCCAGAGATGCTTTCTCATCGGGATTATTCTAGTCTTCTTCGGTTCAATCTGAACTGCAACGGTGATGAGGAGCAGCTTCCACCGGGCGGCACCCATGAGGTGGTCACGAAGGGTGGGGGTACTCCTGATAAAGTAGCCTTTTTTTTGTGAGACTCCCGCCGCCGTGACCTGTGGGTGCCTTGGTGAGCTCCCTGCATGAACATCCTCATTCCCAGCAGTTCCTTCGCTCAGATTAGAGACCTAGAATCTTTGGCAATGAAGCATCTCTAGCGAGCTAGAGAATGGGGGGCTCCTGTCTCACAATGGACATGGTGTGGACCCCTCCTCGTGTTTCCTACCTCATGGGTACCGCCCGGGTGGAAGCTCACTCATAGGATATCCTCATTCCCAGCAGTTCCTTTCGCCTCCCCGGGGTCGAGACCCGGGACCTAGGGTCTTTGGTCAATGGGAAGCATGCGGTACCAACAGGCTACTGGCTGGTTGGTGCGAAGATGCTTCCCGACCAAGGTTCGAAACGGGAAAGGAAACTCGACGGAAGCTGTGTCTATGGTACCTGAGCAGTGATCCTGTGAGTGAGGTCTGATAAAGGCGCCCAGCTGAGACCCCTGCCGTGACCACACGAAGGGTACCCATGAGAGGTGGTCACGAAGAGATTGAAGTCTCACATAGGGTTATTGGTGTGATTGCTAGGGTTTTTCTATGGAGATTGGTTTGTTTCAAAACCTAGGGTTTTGGTTGAGAGATCACACAAACCCTTGATTTGTTGAGGTTTTGTGGATAAAACCCCAATTGGTGTAAAATAAACATGGAATCATCATATTTATATGAGTTTTAGAAGAATTGGTGGACCTTTGATTGAATTAATAAGATTTTTACCTAGCGTTTTGTTGTATGGAGTTCCAATCCACCAATACAAGTGTTATGGAGTGGTTTTGAATGACTTTCATGTTGATTATTAAGGCATTATGGAATAGTTGTAAAAAGGAGAATGTTGGGGTTTTAAAGAGAATGCTGTCAAAATTTCTGTAAAACCCTTGTTTTTATTTAGGCTATAGATTAAGTTAGAATCATCCAAATGAATTGATTCAAATTAGTAAAGAACAATAAGAGATAGGGCTACAAATGTATAGAAGGGACCAAGAGCAAATTGTAGCTCTAAGGCTCCCAAATACGGACTGAAAGGTGAGCTCGTGTAGCTCACTGATTTTGCTCTGTTTTGGGTATGGTTGTAGTGTTTTGGCCATAAGTTGATTTTCACTCATCCAAATTGAGTGATTCAAAATTCTGGGTAAAATAGACTTCTAGGGATAAAATATATCTGAAGGAAGTGCATGCAAATTGTAACCCCAAAGTGCCCATAAAATTTGTCAAAGTGGAGCTATGTGCAGATTCTGTTCTGCCAAATTGAGTCATCTAGATGTAAAATACAATAACTTGAGTTTTGGTGATCCAAATTGGGTGATTCAAATTGGAGAAGAAACATTAGAACCATAGATTCAAATTAGAGAAGAAACCATTTCAAATTTATGGAGTTAAGATCCCATAAATAAAGGATAACAGTAGGTGATTCAGTGAGTTAACCAAGTTGGCATCAAAAACATGTTGTAACTTGTGTTATGTGGTTGAGGGCTTTAGAGAAGGAATTTTAAATTACAAATTTAAAGAGATTTCATTGGATATATAAAGGACTGATCTGCAGAGTTTCATAAATTTTGAAGACCGTTTGAATAATTTTTGGGTCATAAAGTCTATAGAGTATTGTTGGGAAAAGGTTGGCCAAAATGAGTGGTTTTTTTTGTTAGAGGCTTTTTAGTGCTCAGGAGTAAATTTGTTCATTTGGCTTTAAATGAATGTGTATGGTGGATTAAAATGGAGTTATTATTAATGTGTAGTTGTGGTTTCTTGAAAAGGTGAAAGGACTATCGGACGGAAACGGGGTCGACGGGAAGCAAGAATTGGGATTAGAATTTGTGAGGCTTGTGAGTGTAAAATGATATTTTGACAATTGAGTTTTAAAAGTGAATGGTTTTAATGTTAAACTGAAAAGTTAATGGAAATGTTTATATAAATGTTAAAGCATATGGAAAGGTTTTATCTTGCATCAATATATATATTTATATTAAATTATATATGAATGCATGTGTTAAGGCATTATGGAAGTTTAAAAATGTGTAAAGAATGCATAAATGTATAAATAATAAGTAGTGTGTTTAAATGGATTTAGAAATGTATTTTGAAGAAAGGTTTCTTGATGGTTACCTTAACCCCATATGGCCAGTATGGCGATATCGTAGAGTACCTTAAAGCGTGTAAGGATTTAGGGGGTAAAATTATAGGTTCTTAGCGGGGAGGGAAATAGGTGTTTAGAGTAATATCCTTACACGTGATAAGGTGCTATGGCCCGGAACCCTATGCAAGCGTGAGTTTCTTTGCGACGTAGTGGTTATATTTGGAATGTATTTGTCCCTCACCGTCGATTGCAGGAAGCGTTCGGTGTGTTTATTCCTGGATTCCATCGAAAGAAGAAAGAAATAAATAAATAAAGAAAGTTTGAGGCATAAATGTTTTAAAGACTTAAATGGTTTGGTGTATAGTATTTATTATAAAGAAAGAAAAAAAGTTTAAGGCATAAAGTTTAAGGCATAAATTGATTTTAATCGTATAAGTATGTATTACTTTGATATATATTGAAAATGTTATCTTAATGAAAATGTACACTCACTGGGCTCCTTTAGCTCATTCTTTCTCGTATGTTTCAAAACCATTTTTCGGGAACGAGACGAGGGTGCATCGGTGAGGCATCCGCCCCAGAGTGAGTCGAGCCATCGGGGAGGCGACGCATGTGAGCACGTGTATAGAAAAAGTTTGCATATTTTATATGTCGAAAGGAGTGCAGTGGTCGACTTAAGTCCGGCTCAAGCCCAGTCTTTTTATAAAATTGTGCTTGGAATTGAAGAAGTTTTGAATGTTTTGATGATTGAAATGAATAAATGTATATGGTATATATTGTGTTGATTGAGTTGTGGACGAGGAGTCCTAAAACGGAAGTTGAAAATTGGAAGATTTGAAGTGTTTTTAAATGCTTATGCAGGTATTTGTAAATTTGGGAAAGTCGAAAGCGGAAAACTCTTGCAGATTTTCTAAAAAAATCAAGTGTTTGAAAAAAAAGAAAAAAAAGAAAAAAATTACCACTTAAGCTTCCGCATTATTTTCTAAAGATATGTTAAGGATTGTAAAGGAGGTTCGCTCCATCGTTTTATTTGATGGTTTTGAGGAAAAGTTTATATCCATTGGAGTGTCGGGAGGTCCTCTCGGGTTCATGAGGTTAGCTGCGTCGGGATCCTTCAACAACCTTTTGAGTGAAAATAGTATTGTAAATCAAATTTTGGCCAGTGAGACCCGATCAAATAAGCATTAAAAGAACAACCCAGTGTGCTATATATAAAATATTAAAATAATCCCTAACAGCATATCTCATGCTTTACTAAGCTCTAAAAACAAAACCAAAAGAAAAATAAGAAGCTAAACTAAGCGAAGACTTCAATATACTAAGAAATTTTTATTTTTTAAAAAAAACGTTTCTCGTTAAACCTTTTTGAGCATTTTGGTTTGCCTCTGATGAATTTTGGAAGATCAAAGAAGGAAAGAAAGAAATCTAAAAAGTCTAGAGGGAATAAATTTGAATCTTCCTTGTTTTGGTCAAAGAAGATGTGAGAATAATTGAAGAAAAGGGTAGAAAACATTTCTGGGAGTGAAACTTTTTATTTTACTGCACTTACCTTTTTCTTCCCTTCTTCCTTTTCATAACGGATCAATATGATAGCTAATTTCATAAAGGGTTAAGGTCAAAAGACATGAATAAATGATAAATGCAAAATGCATTCGAGGCTGAATCGTCCTTATATTTGAATACGAGATAGCACGTTAGAGCTCTTGGGCATGGTCGGTTCTTTCTCTCTTTCTCTTTTTTTTTTTTTATGAATTTTTGGAGATTAGCGAGGGCTACTTGAAACCAAAACATGTTTCAACTTTTCCCCCAATAACCAGTAAAGGTACTTGAGATACATACTTTGTCTTGTGTGTTGACTAGGCGAAATTCTAAAATGCATTGTAAAGCGAGAGTGGGTGTCATGAGAGCGAGCATAGGCGAAGAAGCGAAGCGTAAAGGGGTAAGATAGAAGCGACCGGCGAGACCTTGACTGCGGTAAGAGATCCATCAAATGTCGAACAACCGCGGTTGTACACCAAACGAGCCACGATCCTTAAGCTACGATTACTTGACCTTGGCTTAGCGAATCCAACATTGGAATACGCGATCACTATGAAGTAAATTCTGTTTAGTTTGCCAAGAAAGAAACAATAAAACAAAAATTATGAACATCGGAGAAGCCATCAATCACAAACACCGCCTGAAGACAAAACTGATGACAATCGAATCAAGTGAGGAAATGAGAAAAAACGAAATAAAATTGACTACTTGAAGTGGATGACAAAAATGAAAGCGGTTTGTAAGATAGGGATGAAATGGATGGACGATTTGGGAGATGAGCGGAAGGTGGAGGCGGGAAGAAGATCTTGAAGCGGCGGCAAAATACCATTAACCACGAGAGGATGAAACTGTCGCCGCCGATCACGAGGGAAAAGAAAGAGTGGTTCTATATACACCCCAGAGGTATCTCTTCACACCCCATTTTCTAAGTTCACCCAAATCCGGATTTTCTAATCCGGTTTCAATCAAATTCAGTTCCAAATCGCGTGGCGCTATTCTATTTTTGGATTATCCTGCATCCGGTAATAACAATCCTAATCGATTTTGATATCAGGGATATTATCTATAATCGGTTGTTAATCAGGTTCATGAATATCCGGAGAATATTATGATATCCGGATTTTCGAATCTGGATTAAGCACATTCTGTGAAAAAAAAAAACCAACCTGATCAACTTCCTCGTCTTCCTTCTCCACCGTTTTAAAGCTGATTTCAACGCCTTTCTCGCTATTTTTCAACGCCATTCTCACTATGTTTTTCAGTATTAGGAGCCAACATGTTTTTACCGGTGTGGGAGCCCTTAGGAGAAGGAGTTAGGGTGCAGAGAGATGAAGAAGAAGAAAGAAATAGAGAAATTAGGGTTAAGGGTAAATTTGTATTTTCCTTTATGGTATTTTTAATGGGGTGTATAGAGAAATAGATGGGGTGTAAATAGAATTTCTCGGAAGAAAAGCTGGATGGTTTGCACTGATTAGTACGAAGGAGACTACATACAACAATCGTGCAGAAAAAATTCATTGCCATGGAAAATAGAGTTTTTTCCCAAAATAATACATTTAAAAATATATATTAAAATACATTTATTATGAACAATATTATGGATGTCCATAAACTCTCCATTAATCTCGATATTAATAGGTACATTGAATATACATTGATGTATATGGAGTTACGAATGTGTGGAGTTACCGAATGTAGGTTACGTATTTATATACACTTTAATGTATTCATGTATAAAACCCTATAAATAGGGAGTGTAAAACTAACTGATTAGATATTATAATAGTTTTGGGCCGATTAGAGATCGATAGATAGAAACGAGGTAGATTGAATTTAGACGGCTCGAGGCGTCATTTAGGCATAAAGTGAAATTTTCGAAAATTTTCTGCGAATGCCCTAAGGAATAGTGATTTTTCTTATTATGTCCAGGATGGAGAGGGTTTGCAAGGAATTTTTAAGAAATTTCGGTTCATGACTTTGAGCGATATTTAGAGAGAATTGGATATTTAAGTGAATAGTGATTCCAGGGTGAAATTGAACTGCTTGGTCGATGTTTTGGAGGTGGGCGAAAATGCGAAAATGTCCGAGAAAATAATCTAGAGTCTAGCGGCTGAAACGAGTCCGTTTGGATAGTTTTCAAGCGTCCGACGTAGTCGGATAATAATACGCTATTGTTCGAATTTACGATTTTAACGAAGATTTTAAATCCGATTTCGGTGATTTGAGCACAGAATCAATGTGAAGGATTTAATTAGAATATTTTCATGGTCAATTTGAAGTTTGACGACCATAGAATATTTTGACATTTGTCGATATAAAAGCGGTATAAGGTGGGCGAGATGGAATCTGTATAAGGGAGATATTTTCTTGTGAGCCAATCAAACCTTCTTAATGGCTAAGTTATGATTTAAAATATCGTGAGAATGGGCCCGTGAGATTCTTGGGCACAAGAGCCAATCAAATTTTTTTTAGGGCTAAGTTAGGGTTAGTGACTCATGAGAATGGACCCGATGGGATTCTTTCGATCGAGGGTAAATTTTGGAAGTTGATTTGCAATATCAAAGTGTTTGAGGACTAAATTGTAATTGCCATGGATATGAAAGTCAAAATCAAAGTAGAGATGGGCCATAATAGAAATAACAAGAGTTTATGTGCTCTTGAGAGATGGAGGACTAACTTATAATTAAGTGAAATATGGGACTATGAATGTGAGGAGACAAACAAAATAATTCATTTGGTCTCTCAAAAAGTTAAGGCACCTGTATGGAGGAGAAAAGGGAGAAGAAGAGAGGAAGAAGAGGAAGAAGAGGAAGGAGAGGAAGGAGAAGAACAAAGGTATGTTTTTTTTTTAATGGAATCAAGTGTCTTTTGGATGTCTAGGGTTATTGGTGTGATTGCTAGGGTTTTTCTATGGAGATTGGTTTGTTCAAACCTAGGGTTTTAGTTGAGAGATCCACGCCCAAACCCTTGGTTGTTGAGTTTGGATAAAACCCCAATTGGGGTATTTAAAGGTTGAATCGTGATGAATTTGATAGAAATTGAGAAAGAAATGGATTAGGTTAGGGTTGAAAAATCAAGTGAGTGAATGGTTAGGGTTTGATGTTGAAATTGTTTGAGTTTATGAAATTGAGGTATAATGTATTGGAATTGGTTAGAAAAGAAAAGGATTTGAATTGGGGGCATTAAGATCATGTTGTAAAGTAAAGGGGAATGCTGTCAAAATTTCTGTAAACCCGTGTTTTTAATTTTGGCTATAGATTAAAGTTATAATCATCAAAATGAATTGATTCCAATTGGTAAAGAACCATAAGAGATAGGGATAAAAATGTATAGAAGGGACCAAGAGCAAATTGTAGCTCTAAGGCTCCCAAATACGGACTGAAAGGTGAGCTCGGGTAGCTCACTGATTTTGCTCTGTTTTGGGTATGGTTGTAGTGTTTTGGCCATACGTGGAGTTTCACTCATCCAAATTGAGTGATTTAAAATTATGGGTAAAATAGACTTTTAGAGGAAAATTTTATCTGAAGGAAGTTCATGCTAATTGTAATCCCAAAGTGCCCATAAAATTTATCAAAGTGGAGCTATGTGCAGATTCTGTTCTGCTTAAATTGGATCATCTAGATACTGAAATACAATAACTTGAGTTTTGGTGATCAAGGCGATTCCAATTGGAGAAGAAACATTAGAACAATAGATTCAAATGAGTAAAGAAACCATTTCCAATTTATGGAGTTAAGATCCCATAAATCAAGGATAACAGTAGGTGATTCAGGGAGTTAACCAAGTTGGCATCAAAAAACATGCTGTAACTTGTGTTATGTGGTTGAGGGCTTTAGAGAAGGAATTTTAAATTTAAAATTTAAAGAGATGTCATTGGATATATAACGGACTGATCTGGAGAGTTTCATAAATTTTGAAGACCGTTTGAATAATTTTTTAGTCATAAAGTCTATAGAGTGTTGTTGGAAAAAGGTTGGCCAAAATGAGTGGGTTTTTAGTGCTTAAGGGTAATTTGTTCATTTGGATTTAAATGAATATGTATGGTGGATTAAAATAGAAAGTTATGATTAATGTGGTGTGGTTTTCTTGAAAGAGTGAAAAGGACTATCGGACGGAAAGCGGGAGTCGACGGGAAGCAAGCGGGATTGAGCGGTGAGCGTGAGTGTAAAACTAATATTTGAAATTTTAGTTTTAAGGTAAATGATTTTTAATGTGAAAAAGGAAAAAGATTAATATAAATGTTTATATATGGATATCCATAAGAGAATGTAGTAAATGTATAAATGTTTACTTTGCCTAAATATATGTATTTATATTAAATGATTATATATGTATGCATATGTTAAAGCATTATGGAAGTTTAAAAATGTGTAAAGAATGCATATGTATATTTGTATATATATGTGTTTTAATGATAAAGTAAAAGATTTAAATGAATTTATAAATGTATTTTGAAGAAAGGAGTGAATGATTTTAATGTTAAAATGTAAATGTTTATATATGTATGCATATGTTAAAGCATTATGGAAGTTTAAAAATGTGTAAAGAATAATGCAAAAATGTATAAATGATAAAGTAAAGGTTTTAAATGGATTTATAAATGTATTTGGAAGAAATGTTTCTTGATGGTTGCCACACAACACCATATATTTATTATGAAAATGATATCGGCCGAGTACCTTAAGCGTGTAAGGATTTAGGGGAGTAAGTTATAGGTTACTAAGCGGGAGGGAAATGGGTGTTTAAAGTAATATCCTTGCACGTGATAAAGGTGCTATGTTTGGAACCCTATGCAAAGCGTGAGTTTCTCCGCGGCGTGAGTGGTTATGGCGAAATGTATTGTCCCTCACTAGTCGGTGCCGAAGCTGAGTCGGTGTGTTTATTCCACTGCCAGGTTCATCGGAAAAAGAAAGAAAGAAAGAAAGAAAGAAAGGAGTTTAAGGCATAAATGGATTTTTAAATGTATAAGTATGTATTCGTTATTGATATATGCAAAATGTTATCACTTAATGAAAATGTACACTCATGGGCTCCCTTTAGCTCATTCTTTTTATATGTTTCAAAAAGAAACATTTTGGGGAACCAAGGCAGTGCGCCGGTGATACCCTCCTGGCAGCGAGTGAGTCGAGCCATCGAGGAGACGACACATGTGAATTGCATTGTATAAATAGTTTGCATATTTTATATGTCAAATAGTTTGTCATGTATATATGCATATATGGATATATTTTGAAAAGGAACTACTTAGGCGGTCGGCTTAAGTCCGGCTCAAGCCCAATCTTTTTATAAAACTGTGCATGGAATTGAAGAAGTTTTGAATGTTTTGATGATTGAAATGAATAAATGTATATAGTATATATTGTGTTGATTGAGTTGTGGACGAGGTCTAAAGCAGTTGAAAATTGGAATATTAAGTGTTTTTAAATGCTTATGCATGTATTTGTAAATTTGGGAAAGTCAGAAAAAACGGAGGGAAACTACGGCGATTTTTTAAGAAAAATCTAAGTGTTTGAAAAAAAAAATAAAAAAAATTTACCGCCGGCTTCCGCATTATTTTCTAAAAGATATGTTAAAGTTATAAGGGTTCGCTCGGTGATTTTATTTGATGGTTTTGAGGAAAAGTTTCTATATCCATTGGAGTGCCGGGAGGTCCCCTCGGGTTCATGAGGTTAATCCGGGTCGGGATCCTTCAGGGAGCCTTTGTATGAGTCACATACACATGAAGGAATAAGAAATCTCTCCCATGTTTCTTCTATATCTCTCGCTCTCTTGTTCTTCTATTTTATAGCAGCGTTATGTGAAAATCTGGTGGATTTTCAAGAAATATATTGAAGAATGAAAACTCATGCGGTGGGATCCTGTTCGGTGACAATGATATAGTGTCTCGATAGTGCATCAACGCATACTATATAGGATAAAAAATTCTTTCCTTTTTAATAATGCAAGGATCATATGTGAATACAATATCGAGTAGTGCAAAAATTGATTGAGGCTCCGGAAGAGCTAATATATTGTGCAGGAGGAGCAAAATTCATATTGATGATGCATTATATTCTACAAAGTCTCAAAGAAATTGTTGAGTTTTAAAGATATTCGACGAAATGGATATCATATTGAGACTACAAATGAAAGATATAACACTAAGTATTTATATATTACCCAGAGCGTTGTCTTGGGTAAGAAAAAATATATTGGAAAAATTACCCGTCTTTTCCTACGGTTTGTACTACCTGAACATAAGAAAGCCTGGTGAGGCATGCCATAGTAAACGAAGTTCTTGATGAAAATAATTTTATTGTTTTAGCATAGTGATTGGGACATCTGAGTCTATAATGATGCAGGAATCATTAAAAATTCAAGTGGGCATTCCTTTGAAAAATCAAAGATTACTACGTCGATGAATTTTCGTAATCTTTGCTTGTTCTCGAGGAAGTTAATTATAGGCTATTTTCTTTATCGATGCCTCGATTTCTTTAGTTCGGATTCACACCTAGATGCGGCGTACGTCGGTCTCGGTGCTGCTATTCTAGTTTTCACCATTTGCGCATGAGGTCAACAATCGAGTCTCAAACCTCGGTCGCAAATCCCAAAATTCAACGTTTTACGACATGCTATCCTCGAGTTTTCATACCCTTCTTTGCTAAAGGGAGTCGCCTCAACGACGCCCTCCTCTTGCCCGTACTCCACCATCATACCTTCTTGACCACTTCCTCCCTTCACTTCATTCTCCGCCACAATCTCCAAAGGCAGTACACCCTCCTCCTCCTCTCCTATATCGTGTGAACCCCCCAGACCTGAAGAACCCCCTTGAAAAAGGGGTCGGCCGAAAACAGAGAGAGAAGGGGAATTATCAATAGGCATTGAAATCTCAAACTGTTTAATAACACCGGGTCGACCAAAGGAGCCTCTATTCTCTGGGATTCCACCAGCAATTGGGAGTGATTGGTCTCTGCTGCTTCCTCTCCATGCTTTCCGACATTGGGGTTCAGTCCCCCTTCTGCCTCGACATTGAAAGGAAATGACAGGGCTTGAAATTTGGAATAACGAAGGCCCTCTTTTGAAATATGGCCTTAGTACCCGTAGTAATGGGGGTTGGGCCAGAGTTAAAGCCCAAATTGTTCTGCCTGTGAAAGCCATCCACCTTTACGCTGAAAGTTTTGCTTGTCACCGGCCGAAAGAAAATTGGGTTGGTTCACACCGCATCCTGATCCACATCTTGACCCGGAACGATGCGACGAAATTTGACGAAAGACTTACTCGGCTTGATCAGAGAGCCGTCAAATTGGCCCGTGGGCGACGAGGCCGCCCGTTAGGTTTGACTTAGCCTTGTGGGTGCTTGTCACCACGTCTCACGCCTCGTATTCCGCACTCTTCACAAGGGACCGAGATTATGATATTCATGTTTAGTTAAACTTGTATCAAATACCTGTGGGGTGTGACTTTAGTGTATGAACTCAAATCAAGTCTTTACCGAAAATTGAATGGTAATAATTTTTCGATATATTAGAATTAAAAGGTGTTGAGATAAGATATTGCAATCTTAATTGATGAAGAGCCACTTAATCTTAAGCTATCTTAAGTGAGAACATACGAGCGAAATTTGAGATGTCTTTATTCTTTGTCGAAATGTACAATAATAATAGTGTTGTGTAAAATCAACTTTGATTGAATGTTATAATAGTAGTTTTGAACTGATTAGAGGAGTCGATTATAGAAACGAGGGTAGCTTAAAATTTAGAAACGCTCTGGACCTCATTTGGACATGAAGTGGAATTTTAGAAAATTATGTAGAGATACCCTAAGGAATGAGTGATTTTCTTATTATATCGGGATGGAGGGGTTTCTTGAAGGAATTTTTAAGAAATTTCAGTTCCTATGACTTTGAGCGTATTTTAGAGATTAGGAGATTTAAGTGAATAGTGATTCCGTGCGAAATTCGAACTTCTTGTGAAATTTTGAAATTGGGCGAAAATACGAAAATGTCGGAATATATCATAGAGTCGCGAGGAAACTGAAAGCGGAATTGAAAGCGAATCCGTTTGGATAGTTTCCGGGCGATCAGGCGTGAATTTGGATAAGAATCTGTATTGTCCGTGTTACGATTTTAATGATTTTAAATCCGATTTTGGTTATTTGAGCACAGAATCCTGTGAAGGATTTAATTAGAATATTTCATGGCGATGTGAGTTTAGGCGACCATAGAATATTTTGACATTTAATCGTATAAAAGCGGTAATAAGGTGAAACTAAGATAAAATCTGTATAATGGAGATATTTATTGTGAGAGCTAATCCAAATCTTTCTTAATGGCTAAATTAAGATTTAAAATATCATGAGAATGGACTGATAAATTCATGGGCTCAAATGCAATTTTGGCAAAGTGTAAGTTAAATAGCTAAATTCAAGGGACCAAATGGTAATTAAAGGAAAGTTAGAATATTTAAATGGGAAGACAAACAAAAAAATCACATTTTGGTCTCTCAAAAAGTTAGGGGAACCCATAGGAGAGAAAGGAGAAGGGAGAAAAGGAGAGAAAAGAAAGGAAAGAAGAGAGAAAGGGAAGAAAATTGTGGAGCAAGGTGGGAGATGTGATTTTTTCTTCTCCTTCAAGCTTTCCAAGTGCTCTACAAGTGGTAGCAAGGGAGAGGAGCCAAAGGAAACCAAGAACAAGTAAGTTTTTAATGGTGGGAAAGTTAGGGTTTGATGTTTTTCATGTCTAATGTCTTGAATTTTCTAGTATGGATGTTAAATTGGTGGTATTTAAGGTTGAATGATATGATTTTGATATCAAATGAGAAAGAAATGGATTAGGTTAGGCTTTGAAAAAATAAAGTGAGTGAATTATTTAGGGTTTGATGTTTTTCATATCTAATGTGTAGACTTTTATGGTATGGATGTTAAATTGGTGGTATTTAAGGTTGAATGATGCGATTTTGATATCAATTGAGAAGGAAATGGATTAAGGTTTTGAAAAAGAAGAGTGAAATTTGTTGTTAGGAATTGATAGTGAATTTTGTGTGATATGTTGAAATGGTTATAAGGCATTAGATTGGAGTGTTTAGAGTGAAAAAAAGTGGAAGAAAGCAACGTCAGTCGTTTTAAGGCGGCGGTGTCAGTACGAGGAATGCTGCATTTTCCTGTTTCGACCATTTGTCGTATTTTGACCATAACTTGCTCATTTCTGATCCGATTTGAGTGATTCAAGTTGCTGGTTAAAATAGACTTCAAGGAGAATCAAATCTATAGAAATAGGCATCGTCAAATTCTGAATATAAGTGGACTAAAAATTTACTCAAAGTAGGAAGTATTGTGTAAGCCGAATGCAGTTAAGAATACGGAAATCACTCTGTTTTCCTGTTTCGACCATTTGTCGTATTTTGATCATAACTTGCTCATTTATAATCCGATTTGAGTGATTCAAGTTGCTGGTTAAAATAGACTTCTAAGGGAAAAATATATCTGAAGGAAGTTCAAGCAAATTGTAATCCCAAAGGGCCTGGAAAATTTGTCAAAGTGGGTATGTGCGGATTACATTACGCAGATTAGATCATCTAGATGTAAATACAATAACTTGTGTTATGTGGTTGAAGGCTTTAGAAGAAATTTTAAATTGAAAATTTAAAGAGATGTCATTAGATATATATAAAGGACTGATCTGGAAGTTTCATAAATTTTGAAGACCATTTAAATGAATTTTTGAGTCATAAAGTCTATAGAGTATTGTTGGAAAAAGGTTGGCAAAAATAGGTAGGTTTTTAGTGCTTAAGGGTAATTTGTCCATTTGGCTTTAAATGAATGTGTATAGTGGATTAAAATGGAAGTTATGATTAATGTATAGTTGTGGTTTTCTTGAAAAAGGTGAAAAGGACTATCGGGCGGGAAACGGGAATTCGACGGGAAGCAAGTGGGATTGAGCGGTGAACTGTGAGTGAAAATGATATTTTGAAAAGTGAGTTTTTAAAAGTGAATGGTTTTAATGTTAAATTGAAAGTTTAATGGAAATGTTTATGTAAATGTTAAGGCATATGGAAATGTTTTATCTTGCATCAATATATATTTATATGTATATTAAATTGGATGCATATGTTAAGGTATTATGAAAGTTAAAAAATGTGTAAAGAATGCATATGTGTTTTAATGATAAAGTAAATGATTTAAATGGATTTATAAATGTATTTTGAAGAAATGTTTCTTGATGGTTTTACTAAGCCCCCACCTTAATTTGTTATGGCGATATCGTAGAGGTACTTTAAGGCGATGTAAGGATTTAGAGGGTAAAGTTATAGGTTACTAATTGGGGGAGGAAATAGGTGTCTAGGTAATATCCTTACACGTGATAAAGTGCTATGGCCCCGGAACCCCATGCAAGCGTGAGTTTCTCCGCGTAGTGGTTATGGTGGAATCTTATTTGTCCTCACCGTCGATCTTAGGCTGTTCGGTGTGTTTATTCCCCTGGGTTCCATCAGAAAGAATGAAATAAAAGAAAGTTTGAGGCATAAATGTTTAAGGCATAAATTGATTTGAAATGTATAAGTATTTATTATAAAGAAATAAAGAAAGTTTGAGGCATAAATGTTTAAGGCATAAATTGATTTTAATAGTATAAGTATTTATTATAAAGAAAAAAAGAACGTTTGAGGCATAAATGCTTAAGGTATAAACTGATTTTAATTGTATAAGTATTTATTACTTTGATATATATTGAAAATGTTATTTTAATGAAAATGTCTGTTTCCATTTGAGAACCATTTTCGCTCGTTCTTTTTTCCATATGTTTCAAAAACATTTTCAGGGACCGAGACAGGTCTTGTAAACGAGTATCCTCCTGTGCGGTGGAGTCGAGCCATTGAGGAGGCAGCGCATCAATGAATTTGCATTGTATAAATAGTTGCATATTTTATATGTCGAATAATTTGTCATGTATATATATGCATATATGGATATATTTTGAAAATGAATTGCTTAGGCGTCGGCTTAAGTCGACTCAAGCGGAATTTTTGTCTGAATAACGTGGAATTGAAGAAGTTTTAAATGTTTGATGATTGAAATGAATAAAGGTATATAGTATATATATTGTGTTGATTGAGTTGTGGGCCAGTCCTCTGACGGAAGTTGAAAAGAATTTGAATATTAGAAGTGTTTTTAAATGCTTATGCAGGTACTTGTAAATTTGGGAAAGTCCGAAAAACAGAGGAAACTCTGGCCGATTAAAAGCACCTAGAAGTGCTAATCAGGTCATTTTTTTTAACTTATTTTTTTGAAAAAAAGACAGTGAGAACTGATTGTTTACTACATGGTTTGAACCTGTGGTGGTTTTAAAATCGATCGTATGCTTGTGATTCCTTGGTTGGTTTCCATCATGTGCCAAAACATTCTTTGTTTCCTTTACGCCACATTTTCCTTTGCGAGTGCCATCACATATAGTGAAGGCTTTAGTGTGAGGATAGGTTTTAACTGTACACATCAGATTTTCAAGTACGATTGAAGTGTTTAAAAACGAGGTTATTTAACTAAACAACAAATTGAGCTTGTTCAAGTGTGAGCCCTTGCTTTGTGGCTATTAGTGCCTAGTACTATTACATGTATTGGTTTGATGCAGGAACTAGGTAGAACCGCATCTTTAGTGAGTTGGTCATGTTTAATACCAACTCAATCCCCCTATCCTTTCAGTTTCGGATTATTTTACCTTGTGCTTGTGATGGAAAACACACGGGACTGCACCAGATACCTTATTATTGAATTTTTTTTTAATCTTTTGTTAGCTTATATATGTCGTGTTTGCTCCTTGACTGATTAATTTTTTTGGTGATCCTCACACAGATAATGGAATCGGTCCTTGAAGGACCAGCGAATATTTCAACAAGATAATCCTTGTTTTACGGAGGTAGAAGGCGAGAATAGTCTTCGCTCTGTTCTGCGGTGGTGCGGGCGGAGTTGTTACGTTTTTGGAAGGCGGAAGTTGGCAACCCGGATATCGTCCATGTCGACCCCTGAATCCGGCATCCCCAGAAAGCCTTGACTAGTTCACAACATCTCGGCCTTCCAATCATGGTAACCTGGAATTGATGTATGAATGCATTCTTTCACTCTTTCGTGGTTTATAAGGAGACTACTTTTTCACCCTCAACTGAGAAATCCTTTCCACATTTACACAAATTAAAAAAAAAAAAAAAAGATCGAAAGGATAGGTGGGTGAACCCTCCAATATGCTGACGAGACTTGTGCATTGATATAGTATCACATGGGATTATACAATATCGCGACTTGCCACTCCATAGGGTTTGAAATTTGAATCCTTAAAAATAGGTGAAATCATGGCTCCTCTCTTTGCTATCCAAGCCATTCACGATTTTCACCAATTGACATGTTTGAATAGTCTTGAGAGGAGAATGTCCTTGAATGTTTCGAGAAGATTCCCAAAATGATAAATAGAATCAACAGCTCAGAAGATCATTGAAGCCTCTTCGCTTAACCTTAGAAATTGTTGCATTTTCCCCGCTACACAAACCTAAATGTAGTGAGTAAAGGTGTGATATCGATCTATAGTTTCCAAACTTGTGGTAAGACCTTATCAGTCACATGTATATCATTTGGTATTTTTTTTTTTTGCTGGGTAAGCACTTGTTGGAAAAATTGAAGTGCGTTTTTTTTGGCATTTGGATTAGTGGTTTTTATGTTGAATTCTGTTTAGTTTAACGAGTTTGAATCGAATCTAATGTGAGATGGCAGGGGCCTAGCTAGCCTATTCATTGTTTCTGTCTCTGTTTGTAAACTGAAATTAGTTTCTCCTCTTATTTTACACTTTTGTTAGTGTATTGTATGATTTAGATTAGAAAGTACCATTTCCACATGATTTGCATATCGCATGAGACAAATTGTGGCATTTATGATGTAGTCAACTCCGTTTCTTTATGTGGTTTATATCTTTCACTTTTTTTTTGGCTCTTTGTCAGTCATTACACAAACAATTAAGGGAATGGCATGACCATGGACTATAGGCATTTGTTGTTATGCTTGAGTAATTATGGGTTTACAGAATTTTTAAGAAACAATTACTATCCAAGCTTCATGATGTCTGCACAAAATGGAGGACATTATGAAATTCTACCATTTACCTCATTAAGATCCTTATGCATTTAATGTCATGAATCTCTTGCTAACAAATTAGATCATTATCCCCGTAGTTGCCATCAGCTTGCATCGCTTGGTGAGTCAATCGCTAATTTGCCTAATTTATCTGGCTTTTCCTTTTCATTGGTTTTTAGAAATGTGTTTAGTCCATACGATGACCCTGATTTCTGGACAAAATTCTGAGTTTTGCCTATTCAATAAGTATGTAGGATGACCCCATGCTTTGTGGTTACCAGATCTGCAGGAATGGTTGTAATGGGAAAATGGGGAGGTCATATCCAAGGCAATTGTTTCTCGCCGGACTTCACCCCGCCCTCGTATCATTTAGCCGTGTGAGAATCCGGCAAACAAAGGGAAGTGTGGAAAAGAGATTGGGTTGTATGGTCCTTTCCTGGAAGGGAAAACATTCATGGATTTTTTTCATCAGAAACAAATAGATTTTAGTTTTATATATTTGTCTTAAAGCAGAAGCCTTAGTAATAGCTTGATTCTAAAAAAGAAAAAAAGAAAAAAAAGAATAAGCCATTGTATACCCATTACATTTTGTTTGTTATGATTTATAATTTGCATTGGTAAGATAAGCAAATAACTTATTTTACACCATAGTATCTAGAGATGACATTCTCTATTTTGCTGGCCTCATTGGCTCTTTAATGTGATGTACCTGTATATTATTGTATGCATTGGTATGGATAGGAGTGTGAATTTATATCAAAGAAGCCTTAGTAAAAGGTGCAGCAATGTTAAGAGAGAAAACAAGTTGTCACAGGATGCACTCTAACCAAGTTTTCCTTATTTTTTAACATGTAACATCAATTAGGTATTATCCATCCATTCCTCTTAAGTTGATCAATTGTTAAGATCCAACCTCAAGTACCTACAGATTACAAACCATGTTAGAAGGGAAAGGCTACTTCAATATAAAAGAATGGTGGAAAGCACAAGAAGGAACTGAGCCTTTCCTCAAATAATCGCTGGGAATCCATGGAAACCCGTGAAGATCAGAATCGAGCCTTCGACCAAAGATAATGATAAACAGAGCAAAGGTGTGTCAAGGTGCGAATCATGGTACCAGAAACTGAGAAATACTCTAACATGACAATCTTTGTCTCACCGTAATATATGTTTAAGCTAGCATGTTTAGTTTTACACTGCCAGGATTTACTTAAGCAACAATTTGTTATAAGATCTCATTTACTGTATTCTCACAATACATGGTGGAACTTAATTAACTTCCTTAAAATGAAAGAGAGATCTAGAATACTTGAACTAGAATCCTCGAACTTTGTCTCGCACGTCCAATTTGTTCAAAATTTTAAGTGAATCCGTGAAGGCATATTTATTTTCTATGACCTTAAAGATTAAGGTCATGGATATAACATTTAGAACCAAAAGGAAAATAAACTCGGATTATGACATTTCACTAAAGATCTAATTTTTGAGCTTATTATGTTGAATGGTTATTGCTCTTGTTACATGTTATGCGTATAATGCAGAGCTATATTGCAAAGTTGGTGCCCTTGTAATGGGAACCATTAAAGGGGCCTAAACTGCTTATAAGACTCCGTGAAAGATTCAAATGTTATGCTGGGCTATATCCCCACAAATGGGAAAACAGTGAACAAAATAAGCAATAGCCCTAAATTGGCCATAAAGCAAAGGTTACATTGTGGTTCTTGGTACTCGAGTCTCAATTGATCTTTATTATCTAAAAAAAATGGAAAAAAAGAAAGAAAGAGTCCCTTTATTGATCTTTGTTTATTTGTTTGCTCGTAGTAGCATTTCTCACGCTATGGAAATCACGGCCGAGCAATTTCGAGCTTTTCTCGGTATTCTTTATGTAATCGGATTTTATTTATTTTCCGGAGAAATTCGAAATGCTCCTAAAGTTCTTCAATCTAAAAGAACCTTGTGAAAATATGAGTTCATTTAGAAAGCCATAAACAAAAAGATGTAGTAAAAAAATTTTAAAAGTTCAAGTCCATTTAAGCTGGTTGAAGCATAGCTGGGCTAAGCGAGAGAAAGTACACTGCTTCCCAAGGAAGGATCTAACAATAAAGGATTCTCATCCCTTCATCCCTGAAAGAGGTATTTGAGAAAGAAAACTTGCACTATTTGAAAAGATCTTTCAAAGAGAGATCTGTTAGATCAGCTTCATAGCATACCCCACACGGCTATGTCACCTTTACAAACTTTCAGTTTGCAGGTCTATTGAAATTACTGTGCCAACTCAAATTTTGAGTCTCCTTTCACAAAGCTGCTAGCTAAGAAGGTGGCGAGCTGCTTCCCATATCATGCTGCACGCTACACCAAATCCGTCTCCCTTCTTCACATAAGTCGGTCAATAGGAAGAATCTTCTCCCAAGTTGTTTCCTAGGAACGATGCAGATCCCGACGCCTTCCGCTGGATAGCGAGGAATTGTGGGTTTGTTTAAAGGGTATTGTCAGCGAATTAAGTAAAGGAGCACATCGAGAACGCCTTCAGCACTGCTCGTTGTTCCTCACTGACCGCCCAATCCTAAATAAAAGATAAAAAAAGACTACAAAAACCCCAGCTCCTCATCAGAAATGTGAGTAATGATCGTTGAATTCCAATGATCATAGCTCTTTTCAACTTGCCAATCATCTGCTATTGTTTCTGCTCGATTTGCTGCAATAGGATCCTACAAACCAATCTTCTCAAATCTAATGGTACACACACATCATGCATATAATATTCTGATTACTACAAATCACATATTGTAACGGATGTCATTAACAACAATCTGCTATGCTTTCATTTGTTGATTTCTGATGATTGTATCATGTGATGCATTCTATTTCGTGATGGAATCTCATCGTGCCAGCAAATTGACATTTGCATCGCCAAGGCCGTCATTTCATGCTTTCAGAAACTGGGGGTGTCTTTCGAGTTGGTTCAAAAAGGTTAAGTCAAGCAAAGCTTTGATTTAATTATCCGTTAAAGCGGCAAAAGTTTTTTAGAAAATTTTCTTAAGATTATCAGGATTATCTTTTAATCGAATTTAAGTTTCTTATTAGTAGTCTTATTTCACCAAAAAAAAAGGGTTTGATTTGGATGATGAGCGGGAACATAATGTTTACTATTCTCTACATGAATACACATACATAGTTAACTTCCAATGGTTTTGGAGCTTCAAGTCTCATCCTTAATCCTTCTTTAACATGTTTATCGATTCAACAAATCCGGATCCTAAGCAACAAGTCGAGATCAGGTGTCCTTAATATATCTCGAATGGTCATGCATTCCATATGTATCATCTGACATCGCCTGATGAGCAGAATATATATATCATCTTTTATTTAAAAACACTATTATCAATTTCTCCTTTCCACTATGGTAAGCATCTAATGATTCTCTTGTGTGCAGTTTCTTTTTGAAGCTTCAGCATAATGTGTGTGGTAGATCGATATATGCCGAGGGTACCATGATATACAATTTTCCTTGCTAAGAAGGTACTTATCCTTTCTTCCTCGCCGAGTATTTTCAGTTTTTTTCCCTTTTCTTCTTCTTCTCCTTTCATTTTCTGATGTCACAATTTACGAGAGAAGCCCTTAGGGTTTTTTTTTTTTTTTTTTTGTGTGTATCAGTAGACCAAAACAACGCTGCTTTTGGACCCATTGCTTGATTTTCGACATTTCGAACCCCTCCAGCCCATTTCCGTTATGTTTCAACTCAAAAAAGCACTAACCCTCCCACATCAGATAATTCCTATAAAAGAGGAGAAGCGCTTTCAAAAATCAACTAAAATAGCCAAAAATTACGAGAAAGTCATGTAAAAATAGGAAACAACCATCATAAAATATATATATTTGACATATGGCGCGCCTCCCTTAAAAAAACCCTCTTCTTCTGGGCGCCTTACGCCTCAAATGAAATAAATTACATACACTTCTCTCCTCAGAATTTCCCATGATTTAAAATCGGACCGACGGCCGACGGACCGCCGAACGGAAAGTTAAAGCCGGTCCGCTTCACTATAAAACCCGCATATTGAATCGGATTTAAATTGCCCAAACCTAGCGGGTTTGATTGATCCGATGAACCGTCGGTTTGCTGACCGTTTGGCCTAATTCCCACAATTTTATTTTATTTTATATTTTTCAAGTTAAAACGACGTCATTTTGATGCTTTTTACTTCAAAACTACGTCGTTTTGCTTAGTATTAGAAAGCTTATAGGGTTAAAAGACTTGTAATTAAAAAAAATTCAATTAAATAATGCACTAAGCGGATTCGAATATGGAAAGGGAGTTACTTAGGGTCCACTTTACCATTATGTCGCTTATCATGATTATTCTAGATATTAAATAAAATTATATATTACTACTAATTAAGTATATATTTATATAAATAAGTTTATTTTATTTTTATTATAAGCTCATAAACATTATACATATATTTTTAAATTAAATTTTAAAATACTTTTTATTTATATATAAAAAGTAATAAATAATATCTAATATTATTAATTATATATTTTAAAATTTAATAAAATAAAATATAAATAATATATTTATTACGCACCGCCAACCGCGGTCGACCTGAACTGAACTGCAGAACTTTTCCAGCTTCCAATCACCGGTCCTGCAAACATCGTGTTTCTCCTTGTTCCGCACAATTCCGCTGCACAAATATCAGGACGGTGTCAATCGCTTAATTTTACTGCTGTTGTTTGATCGCGGGTAAATTGCAAATTCAATCAGGAGCAGAGCAACGATCTACAATATGATAGACGTTCTGCCGGAGGGTAACATGCGATGACGATGATGATGATGATGATGATAGCTAGCCCGATGGCATAAGGCAACTTGAGACTCGGGATTTGAGTCCTAATGTGCTTTGTTCATAATCCAATGGATATTTTTTTAACTTAAAATGTTTATGTTCTTTTAGTTAAGTCGAACAGTGAGTAAATTTTGGATTAGTTGTCAAGAGCTTGAATCTCCATTTTGGGATTAGTTTATTTATTATGTCATTCTCAAGTATTAAGAGCTTGATCTCCATTTTGGATTTTAGTTATTAGGAGGTTGAATTTCCATTTTGGATTAGTTGATACTGTCTGGATCCACTTGAAGATTATGATTGGCAAACAAGGGATCCCTCGACTTAGTGCTGAAAAACCCACTTGTCGTTGTCAAATGGCCAAGCATTGAGGTTGGATAATGGGCCTTGCCTAATTTCGTTCATATTTTCGATGTTCGACCGAGAAAATAAATGACTAATAGAATTAGGTTTATCAATGTCAATAAAGCCCATGTCATTCTAAGCTTGTCATCGACCCTCTCGCCTATTTGGTTCGTTTTTTATTTTAAATTTTTAATAATTACATATTATTTTAATTATTAAGAGTAATATTAGGTTTTCTATTATGAAAAAAAATATATAAATAGTTGCTTGATAGATAAAAGAATAGTTATTAAATACCTGTTTTTAATAAAATTAAATAATAGTATGAAAATAATTTAAAATTAAATAAAAATTTTATAAATATAATCATAATAATTTATTTTATATAATCTTTAAGTTTAAAGTTAATAAACTATAAGTATTTCAAAGTAAATTTATTTACAAAATATAAAATTTGTAAATTGTTGTTTATTATTATTTTTAATTTTTTAATATCTTGCTCATTTTGACCTATTAGCCCATAGCCCGCCATGTATAAAGCCGGGCTATCCAAAATAATCCTAATAAAATTCATTTTAATAAGTCCCCACTTTATTGTCTCATAGCCTTAATAGGCTCGGGCCCGCCTGTGTTCCAGCTATTGTTTTACATGTGACCCATATGTTATATCTTCTTTTCGTGTGTTTTTGTTTTTGTTTTGTTTTAAAAATAGATCAAGCCGATCAATGACATTTTCTTTGATTCGCGAATCCGATTCCGATCGTAGTTCAATCCATCTGTCATTCTAAATCGTGAACCGATAACTTTACCTGCCTACTTTTAAACATTGATTTTTTTTTTTATTTGTTTATGTTTTAAGGATTGACATATCAAATTATTCCTTTCCCTATCGATCGAACTTTTCCCTAATACAACATTTTAGTTCTTATTAGTATCAATGGTAAATCCAATCCTAGATGTAAAAGGATAAGAAGGTGAATTCCTTCTCCGTCTTTAAGAAAAATATATAAAAAATAAAGAGAGAAGAGAAACATGATCACGAATTTAATATGATAAAAATAAGTATTAATTAATTAAATTTGTCTCATTGTGGTAGCAATAAAAGGAAAAAACAAGTGAAAAATTAAGAACACAAGTGTTATTGATTTTCTTTCCATCCAATATCGTTGTTCGAATGTGTTTATGAATTATTGAATTTACTATCGAATATGTAGGTAAGATGGTCGAGATCTTTCATACTTAACCAGAGTCTTAATTCGAAGCCAAATACAAATAGGTTATGTGGTAGAATTTTACCATCTTTGTGGTCCATCCCGACTCGAATGAGAATTAGTTTGGGTATGGTATGACTTAAATGTGCCTTCCGTGTGTGCATGGATCCGCTCAGGACACCTTATGATCTGACAAAAAAAAAAAGTATGCTTATAAATTATCTTTCATGCTAAAGTTTCAACCAGATTTTGCTAATATTTACTCTGGGAAATTAAGAACATGAGTATGAACCCAAAGAAGATATTTATAAATAATTCACATCAAAAGAATAAAAGAGTTTAATTATAAATGATATCTTAATCCAAACTGACCATCAAAATGTTTTTACTTATACCCATTCCATATTACCAATTTTAAGATTTTTTTAAATATATACTTTATTGATTCAAACTGCAATACATTCGAGCAAAAATAAATAAACTCCAAATCTATTAAAAATTTTAGATGATAATGCATCATCCATATTAATAGCATGATAATTGACTTAAAACCTACACATTGGATAATCATGCAATGACTAGAATACCTGTAACTCCGTATCCAGAACATATCGACGATTATGCTTTGATTTCATTGTCCTCACTTCTTAATCAAATATGTTTTACCTGCCTAAATCACCCATACATTAGAAAAGCCGTAACAAGATTAGAAAAAACCAACAAATTGAGGCAAAGCTTAAATGTAACATTTTTCATGTGACTTTATACATGTACCGACCCTTTCATTCTAATTAACTAAGAACATGACAAATGGTGGTTATAGTACCTGCACTCAACTTTGCTAGTACTTAACTTTCTCCGACCTTAATTCTTGGGCACCAGTGACTAAACTTTCAAGACTGTACTTAACATTATCCGGGCCCAAATCACTTGAGTACCTGCATCAACTTTCGCACCGGTACTTAACATCCTCTGGACCTTAAGTCACTTTGAGTATTGGTACTTAGCTTTCAGTACCGGTACTTAGCTTTTAGTAACAAAGGCTAAAAACAACACTGAGTATCAATACTCAACTTTTAGTACCGGTACTCACCTACGATTTCTGCAAAAATGGCTAATTCTTGCCATTCTCATCGGAAATCTTCCAACCAAAACTAAACCAACCCCAAAACTGACTTAAACCAACCAAATGTTATTATTGAAGAGTTAGGGTTTTCCTAACCCAAACATAGACAAAGAACTGAGTTAAGGTGGTTTCCTTAACTAACAAATCCATACAAAAGTTTCAAACCAAAGTTCCAAACATGAATAAGAAATAAACAAGCACTCCATAATTCCAAACTAAAAGAGATCCTCTGCCAACCTGGATTTTTCTTCTTCTTCTCTTTCTCCCACCGTGAAGCCCAGTTTTCACACCAAAAATGAAATATTTTCGTCTTCCCCCTCATAAGGCCATGTTTGGCCTTATCTTTTATTTTGATTTAATTCCTCATTTTTTCTATTAAGGCCTTCATCTTTCTATTATTTGCAAGCCAACTTATTAAATTTCTAACTTAGAATGTAATCTTCTTGTGTTATGATCTTTGGGTTCTTAATGTCAAATTACCAATTTATAACCTTGGCTTTTGTATTAATCTTGGCTTTATCCTTTTTCACTTTTAGCACTTAGATCCCGAAAAATACAAATTTTACTTTTCTTATACTACAAAATCGTAATAAAAACTACTAGGGTCTAATTCGGGTGTTACATTAATAGCATAATAATTCCATTTAAACCCACATATCTTATGAATCACAGAATTCCACTGTAATACATGTAACTCCGTATCTCAAAATATATTGACAACTATGCTTTGATTTGTTGTCTCCGTCTTAATCGAATATGTTTTATTGTCTAAATCATCCATACATTAGAAAAAGCCGCAAATATATTTATAAACCAACAATGCATTCAAGACGATACAACAAGTGCCCATTATGTCGTGAGTCAAAGCATGAAAATAAATTAAAACCTAGCTTTGTATAAAAGAACCACTTATTAAGAAAGAAAACGATCAAATGTAATATAGATGATTGACTTCAGTGAAGAATGACAAAAAATCACGATTAATTACTAATGGAAATGGGCCAGGGAAGATAGAACAGCTAATTTAAAGAATACTTAATTATGCTATTATTACAAGTCATTTTCATCTTAGAAGAGTTTAATCGGGGTGGATAGATAAAGTAAAGGCATTTAAGGTGAGGGTTTATCCCAAAATAATGCATTTTGGAAAAAATACAAGTCTAAAATTGTAATGACCCGTACCAAATAATACAAGTTTTTTAACACATTTGACTGCTTAATCTAAGTTTGACCTGTGTTTGACCAACACTTAGTATGTGGACCAAAGTTGACTTTTTTCAAGGATGAATAATTTTGGGTTGACTAAGACACCATTTCGTAGGCCTCGTCGATAATGAGTTCAGACGCTAACGTCAAAATCGACTTATGGATAAAAAAGTTATGACCGAGAGTTCAAATAAAGAAAGATTTTAACAATGTCCAAAGCTTTTCAATTTTTACCTGAAAGCTAATTCCTAGGCCCTATATAACTAGCCTTGCATAAATGAAACCCTAGCCCCAAGACATCATTTTGAGCTCCAAAACCCTAGAAAAACTCTAAAATCATGAACACCGAACCGGGTCAAGCACTCCATTTTCGTGCCGCTCGCCGAGCTGGGAGCCGATTCCAGCCACCAACTCTGTACACGCGCCGGCCAGGGAGGAGGAGGACGACCAGACCGACCACTGCGAAATTTCTCGCCACCGCCGCCGGACGCGCTCGACGGCCACAAGGCAAATTTACCGCCATCACGTCACCATTTTTTCTGCATTTTCCTGCCACTCCAGGCCGACCCATACCTCCCTCCCACCATTTTTGGACCCTCTGAACTCATTCCCATGGTCCCTTTTTGCAGATTCCTCACTGTTTGAAAGATACGACAAAAACAAAGTCAAGTGCATCATTGATCGAGTTTTCCTAGCCACCACGTAAAACCTTTGACCAAGGTAAAAGTACTGATGTGTTCCTTGTCTCTTGACATTCCGTTGATAAATGGTTGTGAATTTTGACTGCTTGTTGGGCTTCCATTTTGGGTCATTTAGGTACTACGAGAAGGTCGACAGAATTGAGTATCAATTGGTCAAGTTTGTCAAAATTGAAGATGGATTAGTGAAATTGGATGTTTTTATGAATTATTGGACTGTTCAATTTCAGGAAATTAGCTCCTGTGAAAGCCTCCCAATTTTGAGCAATTAGGTCTATATGGTTAATAATTGTGTAATTGGACCTGTCGGAGTCCAATTTAGATGGTTTCATAGTTCTAAAAGTTATTTTAAGGCCTCCAGGGCATCCTAATGTTGTTGGTTCAAATGGTTGGAGCCTAAGTGTGTTTATTTATATTAAGGTGCACTCACGCCGAGCCTGAGATGATCCTACAAAGGAGCAGATCGAGCGCTCAGAGTCCGTGAGAAGCTATATGTTTTAAATGTTTTCGGGGGTATTATACTGTATATAATTATGGTTAATTATTTAATATATATATATATATATATATATATATATATATATATATATATATATATATATATATATATATATTATTACCTAATGGTCAAGTTATGCATAAATAGAATGATCTATTATATAAACAAGTTATCATTTCATGTGATTTTTGTCAACATTTTAAATATTTGTAAGTTTTTACGTAGTTCATGGATGAGTTCATGATAAATATGTTTGTGATGTGGATTGAGGTTTTAAACCACTTTGAAAAACTATTATTTTAAGAAAGAGATTTCGAGATTTTGCAACACATAATACAAGATCGTTGGAAAGGCACATGTGAGTAAGGAAACGATTATATATTATTTCCATGGCCATGATGTCGTGGCTTACCCAAGGTTTATTAGCTGCCACGTGATGGCCTGCTTACCTCGAAGGTTTATTAGTTGCCATAAGATGGCCTGGGCTTACCCTTCGGCGTTTATTAGTTGCCACGTGATGCCTGGGCTTTACCCAAGGTTTTATTGAAGTTGCCTGATGGTCGGGTTTAACCGGCTTATTGGTTGCCACAGGTGTCGCGGAGGTCGAGTTTACCCGACTCGCTATGATAGGTATATGGTACGGCATCAAGTTGGTTTCGACAAGGTATAACCAGCTTCAATATTTATGGTTATGGTAATTTCTTTGATTATTTTTAATGAAATGATATTATAATAGATTTTATGCTGCTCAATTTTTAGGTTGTGAACAATTCAGCTATAATTTTCTTAAAAATCAGTGTCGGTTAAATTCTTTGAGCATGAATTTACATTGTCGACTTGGGTAAAGTTATTAGGAATGTTTCTAAATCCTGGGAACCTTTTACAAAAGAGTGGACGCGGTGTCTGAGAGAAGAAATGTTCGAAAATAAAAACATTATTTTCTTATAAATTATGCCACTCACTGAGATTTATTATCTCACATTTATTGCTCTTTTAAAATTCGTTCCTGTGTCCGTGGGCCAGGAGGGCCTACCTCGCCGATTCAACATCATTTTTCTTCGCTATAGTCATAGTGAGATTTTATCTCATCTACCTGTCTGGTTTATTGGACTTATTTATCTTTATTTGTACCCCCTAAATTTGCAAATACTCTTAGAATGCTCTGATATTAGTATTGAACTCATATGAGTCCTTATTATGTATGTTTGTGGTTACGACCTACATTAAGATAGGTCGGTCGTGGATTTTTCTATATAATCGGTGAAACAGGGTACCGCATGTGTTTACTTCTTTCAGTTGGCTCCATCATGGTATTCTCATGGATTGTACAGGGGACTTCACTAGGCGGGACCACCGGAGAACCTTGTGAGGGTATCCGGTGGCCGAAGCCCTCACAAAATGTTCTTGAAAATAATGCTTAAATTGGTGGCTAAAACCGAGTTGGGTTTTTTGTTTCTTAAAGAACCCCTTGAGAAATCAAGGGGATAGATAAAATAACTCAACTAGAAAGAATATCACGCTTAGGCATCCACAAGGAAAGCTGACTTTAACCAGAGGATGGGACTAGCATGAAACTCGGTAGCCTGCGCATGAGTCGCCGAAAGTTTGCTTGCCGCTTGCACGAGAGTGTTAAATTCTACAAATGGAGCTAATTCTCCTTACAATCAAGAATCAAACATCCAACTCCAGAGGTTTTTTACTTGTAGAGGAAGGGCGCCCACCACATTACAAACTGCTTTCTATAATGATATTGCCAAGTTGCAATTGTATGATCCAGTGGAGAGCTTCTCTAAGAGCATGGGCTTCAACCTCATTTGGAGCAGGACAACCCGAGGTCGTGCGGGTAAAGGCTTGAACTAAGCACCCGCTGTCGTCCCTAATGGCACAACCGACACCCATTTGCAGTGATTCCCGAAAGAGAGAGCCATCAATGTTGCATTTGAGGTGGCTTAGGCGAGGTCTACCTATCAATACGGGATTGATGGGTTTGTTTGGTTGTCAAGGATGGTTATCTCTTACCAAATTCCAAGCGCCACAAAGTCAAACTCGGCTGGATCTACTGTAGGTGGAAGATTTCACTCGCTCCAAACCGCATTATTTTTTGCTTCCATATCGCCCATAGTATCGTAGCTAATGTGCTTACCCGTGCCTTACTCAAAAGGAGTTTGTGAGTATTAACGCCAGAAGGAGCTTTGTCGCCTATTTTGTCGGATTGGGCGTCAGAAGTTTGGTAAGATGGTCTTGAAGACTTCCACACAGTCAGAGAGCATGCATTATGGTTTCCGGTTTCGATGACATAGTGGCAAAGGGGGTTGTTGGATGTCCTACCTTGAAGGGTAGCAAGAACGAGGAGGGCAGCCTCATGTGCATGCACGCCTTATGAAAAATTTAACGTGTGGGGGTAGTTTGAGATTCCAAATAGTTAGCCAATGCCTTATCGTCATGACACATGTCAGGTCTCTACCACTCAAGGAAAGTCTATACCCTGACTTTACCAAATACATTCCATTCTTTGTGAAGTGTCATGTAAGTTGATCCCCTCCCCTTGTTGTTGAAGCTGGTGTTTGTGCTATAGCTTGTACATCTCTAGGGCAGAAAAGCTCTTGTAGTAGTTCTATGTCCCATTTCGTTCGGGAATAAAACAGATCTCGAACCATTAAGTTTTCCCTAGCCTTCTACTTATAGGAGTGAGAAGGTGTAGGTGAGTAATGTCTTTCAACCAAAAGTCCCACGATTTATGGATTTCTATTTTTATACGCCCACATGCACCCCATTTGGGGCGGATGGATTATTACTGACCATATACTCTTCCATGTATAGCTCCTAGTTCAACCCAATCGAGTTGATAGAAAATTCCTGGTGAAATGATATAGAAATTCTCGAGGAAAGTAATTTGCTTGATCAACTGCTAGCTAGATTATGGTTGTAGACAAAATTCCAACCATGTTTGCCCAACATTGCAAGGTTGAAGAAGTGAGATCCCCGGAATCCCATACCCCGCTTCTCCTTTCTCGTAGATAAAGTGTCCCATTTTATCCAAATTTTATCCTTCTTGCTAGTAGGTTTCAGATCTCACCAAAAATGAGTTCATCATCCTCTCAAGCTCTTCACAAAGGGAGATCGGGATTAGGAAAGAGCTCATGTAGTAGGTGGGAATGGCCTGGGCTACTGTTTTCACAAGAACCTCCCTTCCCAGATAATAATTTTGATTACCACCCATGTAGTATGTTCCATAGTCTCTCTGGAGGTACGCAAAAATTACCCTCTTGCTTATCCCTATGAGGGAGGGTAACCCCAAGTTAAAATCGTAGTTAGTAATTATGATTTTAACTTAAAAAAATTTAAAAGCATAGTCATCAAATATAATTTTAACTTAAAAAAATTTAAAATTTAAAAACATATCAGATTGGTACTGGTATTTTTTTTTAAAAAAGAAAGTATTATTTTAGTACAAATCATGAAGAGGCCGGTCTTAGTCATTGAAGGTATTCCCTGAATTTCCTAAAACCGATCATCTCCTCTTAAAAAAAAAAACCAAAGAAGAGAAAGAAGAAAGTATGGAGAAAAGTGAAGATTTTGGCGATCGACACGCCGTATTGGGGAGGAATGGCTGATCATCACCACAAGGGCTATCGCAAGGATCGAGCCGTCAAAGCACCGCCAGAGGTCCTAGTCACGCCGAATTCATCCTGAGAGCTCTATTCCTTGCCATTTCGATCTCCGCCACTCCCTTCTCTCCTCCAACGCCCCTCCGCTTCTCGGCTTCATGGCTACTCTTTTTTGCTAGAATTCGCACCTGATGATTTAATTGCATTTAGCTGTTGTCTACGTAATAATCCACCAAATGGTTTGTCGAGATCCTACCGCGCCGCCACTCAGCTTTTGCTTTTCCCTCTCTTGAATTCAACTATCTGAATATGACGCTTTTATTGATGGAGTTCAAATAGTGGCTTCGTATATTGAATTCTAACAATCGTGTATCGGTTTCTCACCAGTATACCTTCGTAGATAATGTTTGTTCATTTGTCCTTCATTCATTAGATTAGTTTCATAAGATTATGGTAAGCTTGTGAATGTGTAATTGATTTTTATTAGATACAACATCCCTTTGACACCTTAGTTCTTATCTACTTTATGTTTTTAGTTGTTATTAGTATGTCAGCTTAGTTCCACCTTTAATCCAAATAAATGGTGATCCAGAACCCTGAGGGTGGGGGAGGGAATTCGCTAATAAATTAATTCTTTTTCAAAATATATCAATATATAGAAATAAAGTACGAACAATTATTAATAAAAGTTTAAACTTGAAGGGATAGAAAAAGTACAAATCAAGCTACACTATGTTTTGTACTCGCGAGATAATTGATTCTCAATGACTATCCATATTTGAAACTGATTCAAAAATGAGTTCTGCTTGTCAATAGAATCAAATATCTCCTTTTCTATGTATACCACTAGACCTGTCATTAATCCATTCATCCTCTACTCTATTTTGCAAATCAGTTTTCACAAATTTACAGCGTAAAAATACCAATGCATCTGTCGCAATGTGCAGAAGTAATGCCAATTCAACTAAACGATAAACCATCTAAAACTTCTATCTTTCATATAGTTTCTTTCATCTTCTTTGCTAGACTTCCCAAGTCTTCCACATTAAAGAACCGACCATTTATTCTCATATCACTAAGAAAAGATTGAAGTTTCTGAGAAAGAAATGTGCGCCTAGTACTTGTGAAGTCTATTGGATAAAGATCAGCAAGATGCGCAAGCTTATCCATATCAAAATTAGAGAATCCATTCTTTTGATCAAGACATGCAATGCAATCAAGTAAATCCGTGCTTGTTTCAGAGAAACGATGATTCATCTCTTGTATAATTGAATCAATAACCTAACAAAATATTAATAAGACTAAATTAAATATTGAGACAACTTTATTTAAAAAGAAATAAATAAAGTCATTGGGTATACCACAAAATATTTCCACTTCTAAGAATGATGATAGTTTATGACCGTTTGTCCATCCCTCTTCATTCGAACTAGTCTTGGTACTGTCTTCCATATTAACAATTGAAATTTATTGGCTTGACAAAACGCCTCTACTTCGCTCAACAAACCATCCCATCCGTATTCTCTGCACTTTGTAACTCAATTTTCACAAATTTTGATCTCGAATAGCATTTAGAATATTTGCATCTTTCTTGCAAAACCATAGATAATCTATTTGTCATCTCAACAAACGTTTCATCAATATCATAGGAAAACAAACTCAAAAAGTCCGCATCCTTTGGCACAACCCCTAACTTGAGCTCCCGATTCAGCCGAAAGGTAATCAAACACAATTTGTAAAACTTCCAACACCGATGACCATATCTATGAGGCGAACAACGGTGACAGTGTGACCCCATCGAGTATCACCCGGTCTATAAAGAAGTCTCTTGATTTTTTCCTGTACCAGAAGTTATTTCTCCATTCTCAAGATGTTCTACCCTCTCTCATGTTCCTTTGTCGGTTCATCCGACTCGGCAAGATTTATCCACATGTATTCACAACCATACTGAAGTGTAACAAAAAAATCACAAGTATATCGATTTGTTTTGCATACAGCAACAATTACCAACTGAAGTTGATGTGCAAAACAATGAACATACCACATGCAAGTATGATTTTCTCAAAATATGACTTCAAACCACAACTTCGCCGCATATCTGGCGCACTATCATATTCCTCGACCTCCCTAATCCTCGGCAAAGACAAACCATATTTAGCAAAGAGAGATTCAATAGCTTCCTTCAAACATTTTGCCGATGTCTCCCCACGTGAACCAAAACCTAAAAAATCGCTCAATTATTTCTCCACGCTTGTTCACATATCTAATCACACCCATTGTTTTTCATCGAGCAATTACGAGCTTCATCAACCATAATAGAAAAATTACTTGTCACCAAGATCACCTAACATTGCAAGTGTAGTTTCAACATCACAAGCATTAATCATGTCTTTTTGAATTAATGGAGGGGTCATCTGGTTATTGCCTGGAGCATTCTTCAAAACAACTTTTCCGACCTCCTCATTCCTTAAGCATAACCTTGCGTTCCTCTCCTAGTTATTTGAGGAACAAAAGCCTCTTGTCTCTTAAAGAAAAGCTGACTTCTAAGATAAGAGGCCTTTATAAGTGAGGTGCACTATATGTCAAATATATATTTTGTGATGGTTATTTCTATTTTTATATGACTTTCGTGATTTTCTTGTCTATTTTGTTGATTTTTTCGCTCTCCCTTTCTATAGAGATTATACAGTGGTTAGGTTAGGGATTTTTTTGGAGTTGAAATACGACAGGTTAAGGATTATACAATGGGGTTGAGGTTGAAATCTTGAAAATCGCATCTTGGGCCAAAATGACACAAGCTGTGCACTAGGAGGCTTTTCGACTAAGGTACAACTAAACTGATGTTGTTTTGGATAAGTTAAAATAACTTATCCAATATGACATTGTTTTGAAAATATGAGACCAAAACGATACTAAAAAAAAAAAGCCCTAGTATTTCTACGCAATCTCTAACAACAAAGAAAATGGAGAAGAAGAATGAGGAAGAAAAGGAAAAAACTTGAAATGCTTACATGCAGGTGTCGCCATCAGATGGTGGCGCCTAAGCTTTGCCGCACCTTTGATTAACTATGGTTCCTGATTTTGACAAACTCACTTGCTCAGGCTATTAATCTTACAATGTTTTCTTGTTCATCCCATTTATTTCTAAAATATACAATTGTTGGTCATACTACAAATGCCTTTACCCGCTTGGACAACCGGAATAGCCAAATCAAGTTACTTCCAAATGGTTGTGATGCTTTCACAAGTTTTCAAATGCGCATATTGGTTAAGGTGACAAGTGCCAACTCACAGAATCGATGCGATTCACTGGTTTCATGGTTTGCTTGAAAAATGTTTCTAATGTTAAATCTTTTATTTCACAAAATGATAATACTCGTTAATATACATTTTTCACAGCATTAAGACCTTCATTCGTACCGACATTTGGCGTGGAGGCATTAAAGACTTCGATTATATTTTACTTTTACTCGAAACTTCACAAAGAGAGACACTCAATTCCAGATACTGAAAACATTTATAAGTTTTGCTAAGGAAAAGAAAAATGTTATATATGAAAGAAAAATAAATATAATCAAAATTCAAAATTTTACATATTTTTAAATTTCTTAGTCCTTATATTATAGATAAAACAAATAAAACGAGTTTGAATAAATATATAGAATTAATTTATTAAGTTATATTTTCCTTCAAATTCTTTTTCCTTTCACTTTTCTTTTCTATTTTTCACTATTTTAGTCTCAGCATCTCCATCAATATAAGTATAATCAATCGCTTATGATTTGTGCTTGCAAGCAATTTACTAAATGACCCATCACAAGCAATCTTCACTAGCATGGAGTCTCCAAATTGTGTTTTGTTAGATTTGAAGATTTTGTATTTGAGATAACAAGGGGCTTACCATTCATAACTCTATACTGGAAAAAAAAAAATGAATGATCGCTATGGCTCCTTTACTTCAACTTCATGATACTATGAGTAGGAATATGGTACAATCCTACATCACTCCGCTCCACAAGAAATTATGAAATGGTACTTAAGCTTTAGTGATTCTTATCTATTGTAATGGTCTTTAAGTTAGGTCTTTTATTGAGCTTAAGCTAATAAGGAAAAGAAAATTTTGTAAGGAAAATTATTTTTTCATGTTTGGTTCCATTTGAAAATATAAAAGAAAAATAAAATATAATTAAAATTCTTCAAAATTTTATATATATACAAATTTCTTAGTTCTTATATAATAGAGAGAAACAAATAAAATGGGAGCTGAAGAAAAACATATAGAATTAATTTATTAAGTTTAAACTTATTTTATATTTTCTCCAAAATTCTCTCATTTTTTCCTTAGTACTTTCGAATTCCAAACAGAGTCCAGTATTTTCCGGGTTCCAAATGGAGCCTCAGTCCAGTGATGAGTTGGAAGAGCACCTAGATTTGGGGTCTCTAGATCAGATCACACATGTTCATTCAAATGCTTGGTCCCAATGAAATTATTCTCTCTCATTAGTATTAGCATCAACCGCTTTATATGAATTATGTGGGACACAGTGGAGCCAATGGATTCTATCTCATAAATGGACAAAACACAGGAGACTCAGATATGTTGGTGGAGTACTAACCCAGAGGCTAAAGGGAGAGATCTAGTCTTGGCTTCTTTATTTGGCCTTCCCATCCCTATCTCGTCCTCTCGATGATGTAGACCCGACTAAGAGCTAATTTTGTTTAATCACAGATGCGTAATGAAAAGATAATCCGAAACAACTTAATTTCTACATCCACACATTTAATTTAGTGATTGTGGGATCACATCTATATATTCAATTTATTTTTATTTGCAAATCTTTTTTTTTTTAAAGAATCAGAACTTATTTAAAAACCTAAAATAGGATAATAGTTTATTAACTACTAGATGATAACATCATTCTATACCAAATTTAGTTGCTAACATGAAGGTGGAAGAGGCATGAGATAAATATAGACGGTACAACCAATACTAAGCAAAACATCATTACTATCTCGCCCATACAAGTCATTCTATACTAGCTCTTCAACTTTTGGGAGGTAAGTTTGTGAATGAGATTTCAGCTACCAAGAATGTTGGCAAGCCATGTGGATGATGAATGGATTTGGGTCCATCAGAATAGAATGCAAAGTCGGGTGGATTTTGAATGGGATCACACCAGAATGTAATGAAAAGATCATGGTGATGATGAATGGGATTTGGTCCACTAGAATAGAATGCAAAGCTTGGGTGGATTTTGAACGGATTGGGCTAACAGAACATAATGAAAAGTTTGCGGGTAGATGACTTAATGGGATTTGGTCCTTCGGGGAATAGAATGCAAAGCTTCGAGGTGGATTTTGAATGGGATTTGGTCCGCTTAGAACCAAAAAAGAGCTCCAAAATCTCGACTAAATAAAAAAAGAGAGTAAGAGAGAAAGATGAAGGTTCCATACAAAATTGGCTTCCGATAAGTGTCTATGGTGTTTCATAAGTCTCTTGTCAGTAGTAACTTCATTATATAGCATTCTTAGAGTATTTTTGGGAATCTGAAAAAGTTCTAATAAGATTATGAAATATCTTTGAAATCCTTAAATACAAAAAAGAAAAAGAATTATAATTTTGTTATCTTCAAATCACCCTTTTGAATATGATATTTTTCCTTTCGAGAATTGTTACTTAAATGTTAAAAATCTACCTAATAAATTATCTACCTAAAGAAAAATATAAGTCTATTAATTTAAAGCTATGCATATTTCTTTCAAAATCAATATTTTTTTTCTCAGATTATTCAAATTTTTACTTGTGCAATGACAATAATGGGGAAGGTCTCCCTAGAAGTAAGAGGTTGATTCCTACATCCACTAATTGATAACCTCTTCAAGGTTTGTCAAATAAAACAACTGAGGTAGTGGTCAGACATGCCAGCCCATTAACTCAAGATTCCTTAAGCCCCCTCACAGTGCCCACCGGCTCCGCCCACCTCATGAAGCGCCCAAGGCGTGCTCCACCAGATAAAACCACACGGAACCCACCATACAGGCGCCCCAAAACCTGGCGTGGACCCTTCAGGAACGACTCGTACTAAATAACAGCAAGTTTTTTTATACATTCACCAAGTTTGATTAAGTTTGACCAATTTGACTTTTTCAAGGATGGATAATTTTGGGCTGACTAAGCACAATACCAGAGGCCTCGCTGATACGTGAGTTCATAGACTCGTTGAACGCCGTAAATCCGACTAACCCGATAAAAAGTTATGGCCTGTGGGAGTTCAAATAGCGTATTTTATCGGGTTCAAGGTCGTCCTCGCTTACCTGAAAGCGACCCTAGGCTCTATATAAACCTAGTTTTACGTGCCAAATAGAACCCTAGCCCCAAAACACTCATTTTCAGCACCAAAACGCTAGAAAATTCCCAAACCCGTGGACTCAACTGGGTCGCTTCACCCGCTAGCCAAACAGTTCGCCGCGAGACGTTTCCGACCACCCCCTTGATACACCCGCCGGCCATGGAGGAGGAGCATTGTGAGGCGACCTTGTCGGAAAAATTTCACGGTCAACCGCCGCCAGACGCTTCGACGGGTCAGGGCGAACGACGGCCACACACCTCGGGTCGTCGGATTTTGTTTTTTTCTACCATTCCAGTCACTCCATACCTCTCTCCCCCCCATTTTGGACCCTCTAACTCATTCCCATTGTCTTTCTTCAGATTCCTCACCGCTTGAAAGATACAACGAAATAAGTTTGGCCGACTACACCGGAAGTTTTTTCGGACCACCTCAACAACTTTTGGATCAATGTAAGGGTACCACGTGTTCCCGTCTCTCGGCTTCGTTGATATAAAGTTTGTAAATTTTGACGCCGCTTGGTTAGTTTTCCATTTTGGTCTATTTAGGTAATTAATGGGTGCTGTTTGAAACTGAAATTGGGCACCAACTAGTCAAATTAGGAAAAAATTGAAGATGGATTAGTGAAATTGATATTTTTATGATATATCGAGGGTTCAATTCAAAATTACCGTGTAAAAAGCCCCACTTGATATCTGTTCATAGGGCACACTGTATAATTGGACCTGTCGGAGTCCAATTTAGATAGTTTCATAGTTCTAAAAATTATCCTAAGACATTTGGGGTGTCCCAATGTCTTTGGTTTAGTTAATGGAGCCTAAATGGTATTTTTTTTAAAAAGATGATTTTAGGACAAAGTTTCCAATGTGTCTATCATCGTGCGATAGTGGATGGAAGGGAGCCAAGTAAAGAAGCTGACTAGTCTCTCCCTTTAGCCTCTCGGGCTGAGTACTCCACCAACATATCCTTAAAGGTCTCCCACGTCCATTTATGAGATAGAATCCATCTACCTTCGTCGTGTCACATAATCTATATAAAATCGGGGGTTCAAATGCTAATAATGAGAGAGAATAATTTCATTGGGACCAAGCATTTGAATGAACATGTGTGATTTGATCTAGAGACCCCAAAGCTAGGTGCTCTTCCTACTCATCACTGGACTGAGGCTCCATTTGGAACCCGAAATATTTAGACTCGTTTGAATTCAAAAAGTACCAAGGAAAAAATAGTAGAGAATATTTTTTGGAGGAAAATATATAAGAATAAGTTTAAACGGAAAAATGAATTAATTCTATATGTTTCAACTAAACTCATTTATTTGTTTCCTCTCTTATAAGAACTAGAGAATTTATATATATATGTAATTTTTGGAAGATTTTAGGTATGTTTGATTTTCTATTTATATTTCTAAGTGGAATTGTTTGCAGAAAAAATAATTTCGTTTTAGTTTTTTTGGCCTTGAAACAGAGCAAGGACAAATGGACAGGCATTCAAATAGTCAGAGATGACTGAAATTATTCATGATTCTGCTGCATTTGGGCAGATCTGTTGTTCTTCACAGTTGTACATGTCTTTTTTCTATATCAACATATTGTTTGAGGGAAGTAGGCATTGCAGTCATTCTTCACACCAATATTGAAATTTATTTGAATGACCTGACCCATTGTTATCATCAAATACAAATATTAATCTATCAAGCTTTGATTTTGAACTCATTATAATGGAAGATTTGTGACGGTGGGTGGTGTGAGTGGTTTGCAAACTAAATCATAATGGTCTAGCTATCTTATATTGATGGAGATCTTTGAGACTAAAGCTTGGAATTAGGAAAAAATAGAGAAAAGGAGAAAAGGAGTGAAAAGGAAAGAATTTGAAAGGAAAATATAACTAATAAATTAATTCCTATATGTTTTATTCAAACTCATTTTGTTTGTTTATCTTATCATCATCAAGGACACAGTTCTAAAGTATGATGGAAGGTGCGATTGTTTTGGTTTTATATGTATCAAACTTCATTTTAACATAGAAAGACTTGAAATATTTTTTAGTTGTCTAGAGTTAATCTTGAAATTTCTCAACTGGGTGGTTTGGGTGAAGAGATATAGATATGAAATGGGGTCATTTGTATCAAGCCAGACTCATTTGATGAGTGGGTGTACAGTAAGCAGTGGAAAATTGCATATGTTAAACAGAAGAATTATTATGAGAGGCAGAAGATGCAATAGAAACATTGCTAGAAATAGACCACTGAAATGATTGAATCGCATCGATTACGAGTTAAACCGATCTGCTGCTGTAAATCGTCGCGTTTGACTTCAACGAAACTATCTACAATAACCCCAGGAGTAATATCGTTGATATTTAAAAGTTTGCGTGGCGGGTCAAAGGACATTTTTTGAATCTGTGTAGCAATTATGTATTTTAGAAATAAATGGGATGACGAGAAGGTTTTGATTCAACGACCACAGTTCAGTGATTTTGCGTCCCGAGAATAATGATGGGGAGATTTACCAATTTGTCAAAGGTGGCAGCTGGGCACACCACTCGATACTTCTCGCGACAAGCATTTCAGTTTTTTTCCTTTTTCTTCTTCTCATTCTTCTTCTTCTCCATTTCTTTATTGGGGCTGCGTGGAAGAGCCACAAGATTTTTTGTACTCTATCGTTTGGTCTCATATTTTCCAAAACAATGTCATATTGGATAGTTATTTTTAACTTATCCCGAAACAGCTTTATCAGTTTGAGTTGTATGTGAGTGAAAAACCTCCTAGTGCAACGACGTCATTTGGCCCCGAATGCGAGATTTTCAAGATTTCAACCCCTCAAGCCATTGTATAATCATAACCTTTGATCATGTTTCAACTCCCCAAGAAAAATCCCTAACCTAACCCTTTGTATAATCTCTATGAAAGAGGAAGCAAAAAAAATCAACAAAATAGACAAGAAAATGCAGTCATATAAAGAGCAGGGAAAGCAAACCATCTGAAAATATATATTTAACATATGGTGCACCTCGGTTATAAAGGCCTCTAGATGTTAAATTAAACTGCTTTGAGGAACCCAGAGAAGGCTTTTGTTCCTCAAATAACTAGGAGAGAGAGAGAGAGCATAAATTTCTATAGTTAAATCAATAAGGGCGTTTAATAAGGTTATGCTTTAAACTAAGCATTTTAATGACTATTGTTCCCACCACCGCGGGAAGTAGAAAGTTTAGAAAAGTGGAAGGAGTCTCACTGTGTTGGTGTAACCAGCACAGTGGATTACAATTTCGGATCTCCTCCAAAAGCACCAATACCCCGATTTCACCACTGATACTCTGACTTGTCATGATGATGTTCCGGAGACGCCAGCACTGTTAATTTGGATCACGCTCGTCCCGTGATATTTCGCCGTTTGTTCAACGAGAGAAACATGAGGAGCTTCTGTAACTGTAAAGGAAAGCAAAAACCATTTCAAACAAGCAAATTGCGATGACAAAAACATCCACTACAATGCAAACCAAAACATTGTCTATGTCAATGGAAGACTATACATGAACCTCTCTTTATAAATGTACTGTTACCTCAGAGCTCAACGTAGTAGATTATTGTACCAAAATGCATGGCATCATAGTTTTAGGCGCAAGGCACAAAAGGCCCACTTAAGGCCTTGAGGCGCAAGAAAGCGAAAACATAAGGTGAGAGTTTTTGTAAAGAAATGAAATTTGGCCTCCCAATGCACAACCTTTTATAAAATAACAATTCAGAAAGTATGATTATATTAATTTAAAAAAAACTAAGATTTCTAATATTTAAAAAGAAAAATTCAATGGAAAAAAGTTGTGAAAGAATTTCAATATATAATTAGGAAATTTCAAGAATAAAGTGTTTTTAAGCAGTTATAGTCTATATGGCACCTCTTAGCATAATATGTTTGGAAGGTGAGGAGTCTTTATAACTGAGTGGTCATATTGAGCCTAAGCGCACCTTTTAAAACTAAATAAGCATACAAAAAAGTGTTTCCAAAAAACTTAAAAACAGATAATAGAAAATCAACCCCACCAAGATTGCTCCTAGAAGATCTTTGTCGAACCTTGAATCCATGATGTTTGAGCCCCACCAGGTCCATCACAGCTAAACAATCTCGTCTGTGACATTTGGATTGATATGAAAAAAGCCACGAAGTGTATGGCTATTTCCTGTTAGAACGAAGGCTGTAGGTGATGCTTTCTTGAATATTAGAAAAACAATACAAAAATAATAATTTGTACAAATAGGACACATAACAAATAACCAATTTCATAACTATTAGATACTTAGAATTTGAAACAAATAATGAAAACTATGGGGAAAATATTACGGGCATGCTAACCCTTTTGATCCAACTTTCAAATATATAATTTCAATTTAGTAACTGCACTTTACAAAAAACATAGAAACTGGAATTAAGAAACCAAGACATATAGGTTTTCTCTGGTCTACCACCACTCTCATCTATTGAAAAGGCTTGAAAAGAACAATGCGTAAATAAAACTAAATAGATTGTTCTCATATGGCTCTATGTGTTGCTCTGTAACTCACAGGTCACTCTGTTCTTCCTTATTCAAAACTTCTAAATGCTAGATAAAAAATATATCAGTTTGTAAATAATTACTAAAATTACATTTATAGATTGGATAGAAAATAGCCATGTGGATACAATAAGCTCATTACTCATTTTAATTAACTACCTTATCATATTGCTCCTATGAATCAAATATAACACAAAACCTGGCAGTACTCATGTCCAAAATGGTTGTTTCAAATGGTAGCATTTTTGGTGTCCTCTAACGACCTGACATAAACTTATTCAAGCGAGAAAGAATTAAAACCGCAAAAAAAAGTTTTACATCACCAGGAGAAAAGGTATTCAAGTCTGTCTTCAATCTCATTCTCATACATAATCATCAGTTACCAATGATTTTGACACCCACACCTTATGAGCGGGTTATCATTACTCACTAAATCAAAGCGTTACTCTAGACACAAGTCTTTGTGAAGTACAGACAGACACAACTTATTTGTTATCAGATTTTTCTTTATTTGGCTTGGTTGGTAAAATCTTGTGTGAGGAAGAAACTGACCAGTATGTGGGTGCCTTTTCTGGAACCGATATGTGCCATCATTTTCTCACGTCAATATGCGTGTATCCTTTACCCAATATTCGCCCATGTACACTCATATGTTCCATTATACATATTAAAGTGTTTCCTTACAAAAATATTAAGTTAATACCTGACACTTATACGATAATCGGGAGTGTTGTGTCTCCAGCGTCTTGCGTACTGTACTGGAAAATAGTTTTAAATACGAAAATATTAGAGTACAAAGCAGGCTCGATGGAAGTGTATACTTTGTAAAAAAGGTTTGCTTTTCTAGAAAACATCTCAAAATGTAAAACTCTCTTTTACAAATATTTTCGAAGCTTTACTTTGCTTTGCTTGCTTTAAAGATTTAAAACTTTTCTTTCGCACAACTGGCACTGTCTTCTTGCTTTGTTTGATTCTTTAAAGCTTGTAAAACTCTTATTCTTGCTTTCTTAGAAGTTTATAAAACTACTCATAATTTCTCTTTCTTTCTTGCCCCCTCTTGCTTGAAAAGTTTCTTAAAACCTTTCTGAAGCCTTTACCTTTAAGAGATTTCTCAAAACTTTTATAAATCTGGGAGCACAGGCTCGGCCAAGTAACTTTGAAAATAAACGAGAACTTTGAGCTCGACCGTTTGCTTTAAAATCCCACAGGAGCTTGGCTCAACCGATCGTTTAAATCTAAAGCAGGCATGGGCTCAGCAGTTGCTAAAACTCTTGAGAAGCTTTGGGCGGCCGAGACTAATCAGTTGATTTTTCAAAGCGCTTAATAATCATGCTTTAGTAAAACATCAACCCTTTGAAGACTATTACAGCACTGTACCCTAGTGAACACGGGGACACGGTAACTCCATACCTTTGGCGTATGCGGGTGGAAGGACTATTGCTTTGTCGCGTCTACCTTTAGGTGAATATGGTACGAGATTGACCTCTGTGTCGCCATCCTTAGTATGAATTAGAACTCGCTAACCTTATATACTCTATGCATTATGCAGTCTCCTTTAAGCCATGATGTATGTCCTAAGTTTGAGCCGGGCAAACTACAATATGTGAATCCTAACACCATGGCCATGCGAATACCTGCGACAGGTTGCTTGCTTAGAACTAGGGAAGGCCTTGTTTCGCAAATATTCTTTGCTTGCTTGTGAAAAATGGTTTTAATTATTCAAAACCATTTGTACCTTCTGCTTGTGAAAAATGGTTTAATTATTCAAAACCATTTAGCACACTTTAGCCAGAAAAATGGTTTTACAATTTAAAACCATTTTGCTTGCTTTAACTCATTGCTTGCTTCTTGAAAATGGTTTTTGCATTAATAACTGAAATACCTGATGTAAGCAGTTTATATGTAATAATACACTAAGTATTTGAAATGAGTTTAGAACACTCACCTCTTTGCTTACTAAACTTGAGCATAGTTCCACACTTTTCCCCGCCTTCTTTTACAACCTACACACTTTCAGCCAAGATACGACTGACAAATAATACTTTAATGTAATCGCATAACTTAACCTCCCTTATAGTAGTCACTATCTCTCTTTATGTACTCTTTTAAAGCTAGTTACTAAGGGTTCTATTCAACTGGAATCACCCAATTGAAGACACCAAACTCAAGGATGAAACAACCGGATACTCCTATGTCCAAAGTGGAGACCAAGATTTATGACCTTTTGCTAGCCATGAGTAATTTAGGCCACTTTAGATCCAGAATTTGACGATGCTATTTCTTTAGGTTTGGTTTTCCTGGAAGTCTAGTTTAGTAACCATTTGAATCACTCAATCGGATAAGGAAATGAAGCAGTTATATGGCCCCAAAATCTGACCTTGGTTGAAATAGGAGAAAAGCGACAGGTGTCTTAGTTACACCTGAACATGTCTTTAGTACACTTTGCCTCTTTGGTGAGGTGTGCAGTACACCACTGTATCTGCAGTACACCTTCGAGGTGCCCAGATTCTTGTTTTCCACTTTGCTGCGGTGGCACATCCTCCCAACTTCTATAATTCATATACCTCAAGATTTTACATAGAATTCATCTAAAAAACAACTCCACAACACTTGAATTGGTGCTATGGAGACCTCGAGCCTCAAAAACCACAGGTGAAAAAATCAATCAACCTAGGTCACCAATTCTTTTTAAAACCACATAATTTGATGATTTCATAGTTTATTTTCTCCAATTGGGTTTACTCTCATAACCAAAAAATTCGAGTTTGTGTGATCTTTTACACTAACCTAGACGAAGAGCATCTATTCTTGTTCTTGCCCAGTCTGGAAGTCAGTACCTATGAGTTTAAAATGAAAGACATACCCTGATTTTGGACTTCTCCTCCTCTTTCTTCTTCCTTCTCTTCCTCCTCTTGGCTCTCTCCTTCTCCTCTCTGATTTGCTAGGGCAAACTTTGAGACAGAGAAAATAATTTTAGCTTTTGTTTCCCATTATTATAATATCAACTTTCATAAGTACACAACTAGCCCTCATCTCTTTAATATTGCAATTATGTATGTTATTTAGTAATTGTGGCCCATCTCTAATTTGATTTTAATTTCCATATCCCTGTTGCTTAATGACAATTTACCCTTATTCTCCTTACAATCCTGGTTTCATAATTTATCATTTCTAGCAGTCTCAATACTACTATGGCCCTCTTACCACCCCCTCTGATATCATGTACTGTGAACTCTTCTCGAGACAGTGTTACAATTTTGTTTTTTAATCCTTCCTATAAATCTCGTCCTTTTATCCATAGTCTGATGCGAAAGGATGAGGCATACTGTACCCTTAAAAGCGGACAGTCGTCGAAAAAGAATGTCCCTATAGAGTTTGTATGTTCAGGTTGCAAAGCATGTTTAACTAAATAATAACAACGTGAAATTGAATCCAGAAAGAAGTTATTTTTACCAAAACAAAGCAGACAGCACCTTAAAACTGTAGCATGACATGCGGTCTGGGACTGATAATAGGCAGATAAAAAAGGAAACTACTTTTGGATATGAGAAGCGATAGAGATTCGAGTAATGAAAGAAAGGATGAGGTATCATGAGAAAGGAGGAGAAAATACAAAGTAGAGAGAAAGTAAATAAAGCTGAAACAAAGAAAGAATGGCTACTAATTTTTAACCGCAAGATCGGTAACTACAAAGAAGTTACTGGCGATATGAACTCGACATGCTCCCGAGAATATATGTAGTTCAATATTCCCGAGAATCACATGCACAATCTAGGCAAACTTTGTGGCCCACAAAATAAGCCATAAATGATAATGCGATTAAATGTCGAACACTCTGATGTAAATGTTTTCCATCTGATCCATGTCCTTAAAAACGCGAATCAATAATCCACATAAACGCCTTACCTTTGTGTAATTTGAGAAATCTTTACGGACGACCATACATGCCTCATTGTGTGCGCCATGGAAGGCAAAAAAAAGCATGCCGGCCAATTAATTAAGGATTGATCATGAAACGGATCTCTTCCTACGTGAATAATATTGAACAAATGTTAAGGATCAAAGCCCACTATTTAAGAAATTTACAAGAAAAACATGGCGAGTGGCCGTAAAGTGAAGAAAAATTTAACTTGAAGAAAAACAAAGCCATGGGCAAAAAGAAACGAATCTCGGTAAAATGACTCCGAAAATATTGCCCAGTCCATTATATCTAGGGGAAGGTCGAATGTAGAAGATAGTCAACTTTGGATTTTCATATTTGTGGGTGTGGCAGAGCTTTGAAATTGTAACCAGCTGGTTTTTCATTCTGTTTCCTCTGTCAGTGATTTTTTTGCGTTGATGAACATTATTTTTTTTTTGCTGAATACAAAGATTGACGAAATATGAATCAATTTTTCATATACATTCGTTCTGTTGGTTCGGAACGATTTTGGACTAAGAAAGTTCGTGATCGATAAATGATCGGTAGTTTATTTTGTTAATTGACCAATATGAGGATGGCAAAAAGTGTCGATTGGAATCATTTTATTATTTTACATGCGTGTGAAATTTTCATACCATTCTTAACCATCTGCCATGCATGAATCTCTTAGTTCATTTGTACTAGTTAAAACAGATGATTGTTTATCTCGGAGCGTTTTGTATATTGCCACGAAAAATCCGATACGTTGTGAGTGGATTCTTGGAGACTCTGTTACCTCGGTTTCGACTGCTCAGATCTTGCGTTTTGAGTTGAAACTCTGGGTGTGTCAACAATAATAGTGAGAGGAAGGAGGAAGGAAGGTTATGCGATCTATCTACCTGCTAGTGATGATCTTGGGAAATATGCAGTCATATGCTTCATGACTCCTAAATGTACGTTTGTAAAATAAATAATCGTTAAGACTTTACAGGATTTTTGCTCTGAGTGGAAAAATTCATTCACCACATTTGGTTCAGTGTTCTATTTGATACATTGGGACTTTATTCTTTGGTTTCACTCAGTTGATTTGATGTGGAAAGCCATAATGGGAAGGACAGCAGAAGCTATATCAGTTGGTCTTCTTTGAAAAGAACTGGGTGGGAAGTACGATCTTCCGTGCGAAACCGAGACACTGAGCGACACTAGAGCGCCTGCTCCGACCAAATAACGAGGCGTCGCAGGTGGAAAATCAGCCAAGCGTATGTTCGTGGTTTTATGATCAGTTGTCGAAACATTTATGCAAAAGCAAAATAGTGCGACTGTTAACGATTTTTTGTTGCCTTGCCAGATTTGTAACGGAGCCATGTGGATGTCTTAAGATTGGGGTTGTTAATGAGAACATGGAAGGTGAGAGTCGTAGATGAAGAGAAATAACCGAATGGAAAATGGGGGCTTCTTTTGCGAGGACGGGCGTGCTGAACCGGGTTTTTTCAGATGTAGGGTTCCATTTTGTTGATTATTAAGTGGCAGTATGAAGTGGTTTTTGAAATTGTGTTTGTCAGCGACACTTCAAACTTCAGGAAATGAAACTGAGTGCAAGAGAGATTACCCCACGAGTATCTCTGAACTGCAAGGACTATTTTCCTATAATATGATAACTATTGACTGAGAGCTTGATGAGAAGCCAAATTTACCTATCTTCTTCCATGGACATTCCCACGGAAGATGTTGAAATATTCATAAAGCTTTATTATTCTGAATCAGGTGTGAAAGTGAGTTCTGATACTAAGGAGAATGAGGATGGTTTTATTAGAGAGGCGAGTGAGGCAGTTTGCTCAGCTCGCTCAAACTTCATTAATTGAAAAGCATGGAAGGCTGCAAAGGCACCAGGCTGGTTGACATTTGATGAGAGATTGGACGAAAAGCGGTCATAAACTATCATCGTGCGTGGAAATGTTTGATAGCAGTATACCAAAAAAAAACTATGACTTTATTTATTTCTTTTTAAATAAGAAGTTGTCTCCAATATTTAATTTAATTACTATTAATATTTTGTTAGATTGTGGTCAGATGCAAGAAGATAGATCGATTAACTGCAGAAACAACACCCAGTTTACTTGATTGCATTGCATGTCTTGATCCATAGAATGAATTCTCTAATTTTGATATGGATAAGCTTGCGCATCTTGCCGTCTTTATCGATGAACTTCATAAGTATTAGACGCGGGCGTGTTTCTTTCTGGACTTTGATCTTTTTAGTGATGTCGAGGGAAGTGATGGTGGGTCTTTATCATGGAGGAGCGAAAGATCTAACCAAGAAAATTAGAAAACTATAAAATCAGTTTTAAATCTGATTTCACCTCAGTTGGATTGAACCAACATTGCCCTACTATTGGCAACCTCCCAGTGAAAAAATATCATACACTGCTCATTGTAAAACTGAATTACAAAACAAATCAGGATGGAAATAGTCACATCGACAATTCCCAGTGGGCGAGCCATGCGTGAAGGGAGTGTTTTCAGATTGTGTAACGTGACATTTTGGATGTTTTCTACAAAAAAGAAATGGATTGTTAATTTTGTGAAATCCATTTATACCCACTTGCGTTTTTTTTAAAAACACTCTCATTGCTTGATTGCCTTTTCCTCTTAGTTTAGCTTTCGCCATCTCATTCCTTGTTTTCCTTTCTATATAGTGATGTTTCAAAAGTATTTACCTAATGCAGGTGCCCCACCCTCCATGCGGGAACAGTCAACCATTGATGAAGATTGAAACAGCTGAGTACTATCCTCTTAGTAACATGTTGAATGCAGAGCTAGATCTCGAGGGATCAATGCATTTTGATCAATTACACATTTCACAGGGTGCCATAGTCTTTAACAGAACTAATCTAAATGGATGGAAAGACGAATGGAGACAAATTTGTCTTGAAAATTTAATACGGTGAAACTACAATGCAGTATTGATTCAATATTTCAAGACCTGTTTGGACTTCATCTGTCCCAAAAACTAATAACTGATGATGGTGGATTCAGAGAGAAATGAGCAAATTGCAGCCCAGGGTAGGACCTAAATAAACCAGTTTCTTTGTGGTGGATTCAAGTCATTGATAAGAAGTGATATAAATTGAAGTGTCAGTTCTTTGTTCTGCATGTGCGTGTTGAAGAATGTCAAACTGAGTTACATCATCAGAGAAAGAGGCGTAGCCATGAATGAACTCGCAGGCGTTGGGAGGAAGAGAAAGGATGGCGGAGAATCGGAAATGGCAAGAATAAGAGCTCGGGGTAGATTCCCATTTGTGATGACCAGGACCTCTGCTGATTGCTTCTGGCTGACTCGATCACCGGCCCGATATTACTACAATGATAATCATCGGCTTCCTCCCAAATATGGCGATATCGTCATGAAGTCTTCACTTCTCATAACTTTCTTCTTTCTCTTTGCTAGTTTTGAAAAGATGATGGTTTAGGAAATTTAGAATACCTTCAGCATTGCCGAACTCGGCCTCTTAAAGCAGTTTGTACTAAATGTACTTTCTTTTAAAAAAAAAAATACCAATACCAATCTGATATGTTTAAAATTATAATTTTTTTGAAGATTAAAATTATATTTGATATTCTGCTTTAAATTTTTTAGTTAAAAATCATAATTGCTAACTACGGTTTTAACTTGGGAGTTGCCACTCCTTCATAGGGATAAACGAAGAGGAATTAATTTTGTGCTTGCCTCCCGGGGAGAGACTATGGGAACATACTGCATAGGTGGTAATCAAGTAATATCTGGGAAAAGGAGGTTTCTTGTGTGAACAGTTGCCAGGCCCAAATTTCACCTACTACGCGGCTCTTTTTCCTAATCCCACGATCTCGCTGTGAGAAAGAGCTTGAAGAGGAGATGATGAACTCATTTTGGTAGAAGTGCGAAACCTCTTAGCAGAGAAGAGATAGGCTGGATAGGACACTTTATGTATAAGAAAAGGAGCATGGAGGTATGGGATTAAGGATCTCACTTCTTCAACCTTGCAATGTTTAGACAAACATGGTTGAAATTTTGTCTCTAACCCACATAATCTAGCTATTGAATAATCCAATCAAAAGCTACATTTCTCGGGAATTTTCTATCGATAGCAAGAATTTTCTATCAACTCAATTTAGGTTAGACTTCATTACTATACATGGAGAAGGAAGTAATATAGTCCCTTGTAAATCCGTCGCAAATAGTGCAGGTGTCATATAGGAAATGGAAAATCCATAAATGTTTTGAAGGATCCCGACCCGGATTAACCTCATATGGCAGGACCTCTGCACTCCCGATGGATATGAAACTTTCCTTAAAAGCGATTGAATACTCCATCATGACTTCCCCATCTCACCTCTTTGGTAAATATCACGAAGCGAAGTAATAAATTTTTTTCCTTTCTTTTTCAAACACTTGATTTTTCGGAAGAAAAATTGGCGAAGTTTCCTCTGTTTTTCGGACTTCCCAAATTTACAAGAACCTGTGAAAACAGGCTAAAAATACTTCCTAATCTTTCAATCCTCTGACTTCTCGACTTAGTTTTAGGATACTCTCCTCGTCCATAACCAATCAAACACAATATATACATAACATTTATTCATTTCAAATCATCAAACATTTCATAAACTATTTAATTCCATGCATTTTTCAAAGATTGGGCTTGAGTAGGACTTAGCCGGCGCTGCGTGCCTCGTCCACTAAGGATCAAACCCCGTAATTCCTTTTCAACTTTATACATATACATATATACATAAATATTCAACATATACGAATGCAAAAATACATATCTGTTAATCACAGTCGTCGTCTCCTCGAAGAGGTCTCGACTCCCCTTTACGGAAGGTCCTCACATCGGCGCACACAGCTCTTAAGGTCTGAAAATGTTTTTTGAAACATCTGAAAAGAATGATCTAAGAGCGATGAGTGTACATTTTCATTAAAATAACATTTTCCAGTATATATCAAGTAATAAATACTTATACAATTAAAATCGATTTGCCCAACCCAAGCATTTATGCCTCCCGAACTCTTTCTTTCTTTATAATAATACTTATACTATTAAAATCAATTTATACCTTAAACATTTATGCCTCCAAACTTTCTTTCTTTCTTTCTTTATAATAAATACTTATACACTTCCGTCAATTGTGCCTTAAACATTTATGCCTCGAAACTTTCTTTTTATTTCCTTCTTTACGATGGAGACAGAGGAATAAACACAAGGCAGTTTAAATTTACTGACGATGAGAGACGGTCACATTCCAGTCATAACATTTCTGACTGGGAGAAACTCGCAACACATGAGTTCAGTCACTTTCTTGCTATCCTGCGATGTGAGATATTACTCTGAACTTTTTATTTCCCTCCTCGATTAGTAAACCTATAACTTTACTCTCTAAATCCCTTGCAACGCAAATCTGTGGCTGATATCAGTCATAACGGTCGTAGAGGTTTAGAGTAACCATCGATAAAACATTTCTTTAAAATACATTTTATAAATCCTTTACTTTATCATTAAAACATATGCATTCTTTACACATTTTCCAAACTTTCCTCATACCTTAACATATGCATACATATTTCATATACATATAAATATAATATTGATGCAAGATAAAACATTTCCATATGCCTTAACATTTACATAAACTTTATTTCCATTAAAACTTTTCCTCTGATTTAACATTAAATCATCCACTTTTACAAACTCAATTTCAAAATAATATCATTTTCCTCCCATGATTCACTTTCGATCCTGAACATACCAAGTAGGAGTTAAGTTAAGATCCGAATGTCATTTTTAAATGCACAAAGAAAATACAACTACACATTAACCATAATTTCCATTTAATCCCCATACACACTCAGTCCTATATTCTTATTCCTCTATGAATCTATTTTGCTTAGGAATTAGGAGATCAATCCCGATCGGATCATCCCTGACTAAAAGTTATGGCATTTTCATACTGACTAGTCCATTCTTAGATTACAGCGACATTTTGTATTGCTCATTTTCCCGGTGGTCTTAACTTCATGTTGACATTTGTCATCTTTGTACTATTTTAAAGCTAGTGCATAAAGGTTCTTCTCAATTGAGAATCACCCAAATCGAACACTTAGAAACTCCCGTTATGTCCCGAAACAATAGAAGCTAATCTATATTAAAAGCTGATATCTGTTGAAGCACATGGCCCTACTTTGAGTGAATTTTAGGCCATATAATCCAAATTTGATATTCCTATTTCTATATATATGATTTATAAATGGAATCTATTTAACTAGAGAACTTAGATCACTCAAATCGGATCGAAATGAGCAAGTTATGGTCAAAATATGAAACGCTGGTCAGAAAACGGGAAAACGGAGGACTTTCACTATCTTTAGGGACGAATTGATGGCTTACATAATAGTCCTACTTTAAGTAGATTTTTAGGCCACTTATAATCAGAATTTGACGATGACTATTTCTATATGTATGATTCTCCTTGAAGTCTAGTTTAATTAGCTACTTGAATCACGTAAAACGGATAATAAATGAGCAAGTTATGGTCAAAATACGAAAAATTGGTGAAGCGAAGGGAAAGCACGGAAGTATTTCTGCAACGCCGAAGCGATCCCTTGAATTTTCGAGGTTATGATTTTGCTTCCATTTTTGCCACTTTTGCCACTTTTGCTACCAATTAACATCATACAACTTCTATAATTCATTTACCTCAGAATTTACATAAATTCATCTAAAACAACTCCAGCAATAATTGAAGCCCGGTGGTGAGCGAACTTGACTTCAGCTGCCGGGTGTCCCGAACTCAGCTTTCAGATCATGTTCTCATTCTTAAACCTCTGACGATTTATTGCCTTTTGCACTTTTGACTTTAAGAAACTCTCTGTCCCGACCAAACGCGTCGGGTTTTGGCGTGATCTCTTAAACCACTAGACCGAGAACATCATTATTGATTCTTGCTTCCCAGCCAAAGTTACGCGGTCTTTATTGCCTTCCTCATACTATTCCCTTGCTCTTTTTGCTGAACATATCTTTGCTATCGTGTGGTTGCCAGCTGAGGCTGGAGCAATGAAGCTTTGTTGATCTCACCCTGTTATCTCTTGCCTGTCAGTTAACTCTCATTAACTCAACTTTCCGAAATAACTAGTGATTCATTTCTTTGTTTCTGTCTGTTTACCAACCGTTTTGTGGTTTTTTAATACTTTCTCAGTGATTATTTTTTTTGTTTGATCTGTGAAACAGATTGGACTTTGTTAAATTCTTTGTTTGTTCCCAAGTGTTTAATGTGACGTAAGTGTATTCCCACCACCTTGGTGTCAGTATCTTTGTAGATTATCTGGGGACAGGAGGATTTATGAGAATCCATCATGGGTTTTGATCATGGAGATGGATGACTAACTCTGAAGGAGACATGCTATAGTGGAGACAGGATTGGGTCTTGGAGTGAGCAGTCAGGGCATAAACCTGGAGCGACTGCCATTGTGTGACTCTCAGAGATGGCTCACTAAAGTGGGGAATGGATTACATTCAAGACATGCTGCAGTGGGTCAGGACATATGGTTCTTTCTAGTATATTAAATTTCTTCTATTTATGGACTATATCGACCATTGTGGAGAGGATTACTGGCATCTTGTGGCACAGTGCATCAGACTTGCTTGTTGGATGAGTGGGGTGGATCAGCAGGAGCTCAGATGAGGTGTGTGGCCTCTCAGGTCCTCTCAGCTTGATGCATGTGACCGATATATGTTGGACTCAAGCCTCCAGTTTCCCAGTCTGTCAGCTCACCTTTGTGATCTTAAACTACACCTCCTCCCACCCTCAGAGCTTTGAGACCTTACCTCCATGGTGTGCTCTTGTCTGGTCTTATTACGTTTGGTCATCACCTGCTTTTGAGATCCATGCAGTGCGGGCATTTTCCCGGACTAACCAATTTTAGCTTACCACAGTGTGAATGGCGGGGTGGGTTCTGGGCGCGTTTCGAACCATACTAAAGACTGTGCGAGGTACGCTTCCCTATTGGCGTGTTGTGTTGCCATTACCGACTCCATGGGGCGGATAAGGTGCTCCGCTCCTCCAGCTCGAGTGTGCCGTATATAAAAATCGTATCGTATCTGGGATTATTAAAAGTATCGCGTGGATGAGAACATCTTCGAAAGATCAGTTCATTAAATGCGTTAAAGCGAAGCTGTGTTGTTGAAGACAACACAGGTTATCATTAGACATAGTGACGGTACCGTAGATTGATCGATCTCACTCTCGCATCTCAGTTTAAGCCCAACATCGTTGATCATATTCTTGGTGGATGAGTATGGGCTGGTTGTGGTGTGCTTTACATCAACATCATGGTATCGTGGCAGTTCGCGGCGTCAGATCAGTGTATATCAAATCTGGGCGATTCTGCCATTTCTGAATCGAGAGCAGCTGTGATCTGAGCTTCTACAGTCGTCAACCTCCTCACTGTGACATGGCGGGAGACCATCTGAGACGACTGCAGTATCTCTGTACTTCATGGGTAGTGTTCTTTGATGCTCAATCATCTTTAGCCTTCCGTTACTGCCTAGGGAAGATGAGGACCTCCCTCTGTCTCTCTCATACTATCATTTTATTTCCAGCCCACGACCTTGTTCATCTTTATAGAGCGACCAGTCCTGATTGCCGATTCTAGCTGCCTCGGCTCCCACTCTGTGGATGTTGGGGTAAGCTACATCACCCCATATCATCTGAGTTACCCGTAGCTCTCAGCTACTGGAGTGTCAAGTGAGCCAGTTGGGTCTCTCTGCCAGGGTGCATGGTCCTGGAGTGGGGAGGGATTGCCGAGCCTCAGATGACAAAGAGATCTGTGGAAGGATATTCTCCACTGGCATCTGCTCACAGTTCTTTGGGGGTCAATCGTGATATTTTGTTCAATCGCCGATCAGTTCAATCCATCTATCCATCATCATGTGGGTGGTTTCACAGCACGTGGCGATCGCGGCTCGTGCCGATCGTAAAGTATAAAGGCGCTCATTGCCAAATAACTGACATGAGATAAATGCCATTTGTTTCGAGTTGGCGTGGAGTCGTTACCATTGGCCAGCTAACTATTCTTTGAAACGATGCACTTTTATCATTACCGCGTGGCTTTGCTTGACACCTCGACATCATGGTGTCTATTTTAAAGCGCTCACTTTTTGGAACGAGTCTCTGTCTGGAGTGAGGTCGTCCTCTTAGTTCCGATGACTCTTTGACAAACTCAAGGCCTTCAAAAGCATGGACCTCCATAGCACTTGGTGTGATCAGTCAGGGGGCTATCTAGGGAGTATCACTAGGCGACCAGTTAGCACCACCAAATGTGGAAAACTATATCTCCTCACAACATAGTGGGTTTTTTGTTAGTAACTTGACTCTCTTGGGTTCATTGAGTTCCCCTGTTGAAACTCTGTATTAAAAACAATGTGAGCAGCTGACTGGGTTTAGCTCACTCTGCACAGATATTTGTGACTCTTTGAGGAGTACCTCATAGTATGCATGTAACGCTCTCAGCTGGGAGGCCACAGATGTTGTTTTAGTGAGTAAACGTTAGCTGGGTCAGAGGGTGAAACTTGGATGAGATTTCCCGAGTGTTCAGTGACAGATTCATTTTCAGTAAAGCTGAGTGCAGACATTGGTAGATTGATGACTTGGGCTAGAAACTCAAGTGCACATGGTGTGCAGATGGCTGTCTTTGGAACATCCTCATCATCAGACTCAGTGATGATAGCGTTGACCTCCAAATCAGTCTTGGAGGAATACCCCATGGCTCTGTGTGGTCGAAGAGATCATCGATCTGGAAGGATACTAATTACGATATTATTACTTTGTTGACTCTCTTGTAATCAATACATAATGCATGCACTCCCGAGTCATTCATATTCTTTTAACCAGCAAAATTTTCAAGAATATGCAGTACCAACCAACTGACCTGTGATATTTCTTCATCACTAAGTTTCTTTTCCAGTCGTAAAGGGCATCACATAAAGCGCTCACCTAAAGTGGACCATGGGGAAGTAATCAGTCAAGTATCAATCCATAAGTCAGTGGGGTGGCGGAAGAGTGTGCAGAGAAGCCTTGAAATTAAAGCTAAGATTGTCTTCAAATCATAGCATCATATCCTGCCGTGCACTGGGTGATCTTGGATGCCAGCTTTTTGGGACATCTGGCTGTGTCACACAAACATCTTATGAGATCGGATCTTTGCACCCACAAAAAATAATGGTTCACATGGGTCTCTGGGAGGGCGCTGCAACTTGCTGCTGAAACACTCAATCCATTGTTTGGTGGTGGTGATCGTAAGTACCGTGGTCATCACCTAGTATCTGGATTAAGTCTGGTTTCATGAGCTTGGTGTGCAAACTCTTATAATAATAAATCACCCCGACATGTACTCTGCCACAATTGATCCTGCATGGGGAGAGATGTACCTGCCACCTGTCTCAGTTTTGTATCTATATTCCATACAGAAAATGAGCTAGTTTTGTATCAGTAATGGGGTGAGTAGCATGGATCTATCCCAGACTCTGCATCTCTCAAGGCTTGGATGTGCGTCGCAGCCTCATGGTGCTCATGCCTCTGTGGGGTGGTACCATGACACCTTCTGATAGTGGAAATTTGGTCAAATTATCTCTGGATGATTGACCTCCTCTTTCGTCTCAGTCCAGTAATGTGGGCAGACCTATCTGAAACCTCCGACCTGACCCATTCACGATGCTGAAACACCTAATACTCATGTTTGTCCTCTGATCCTGAGCTTACCTCTGCCCAGGCCTCTTTGTGGGTATCAGTTATACATGGCTCTATTATCATCCCCAAGTCCTTTCCATGCTCAATGAGTTCTTACCTTACTTTGCTGTTTGGACCATGTTATCTGTGGCCTCTCCTTTGAACAACCTGTGAGTGTGCCCTGGTGAGCTGTTTATACGATCCATTATGTCTTTCTCACTCTTGACGCCTGTTTTGGAACCTCTTAAACTCAGTGAACCTCTGGTTCTTCACTTGCATTGAATATTATTTATAGGTTCAGCTTACCTCATTCACTTTTTGACATCTTTAGTACAGTATCTATGAGATGAGGCATAAGTGTGTACTCCTGTTCAATCATCTGGACAGACTTTCTATGATGATATCATTGATGTTGGAAGAGGCTTAGTGTCTGGACCAGTGGGATGTGGCTGACCAGAGTAGATCTGCATGGAGAAGTGTCACTACTCAAGCTTCAAAGAACCGCAGAGCATCAGATGGCTGGTTTAGGGCAGACTATCTGCAAACTCTTTGTGGTTGTATGCAGGAACCTCCCTCTTACAGACATCTCTGACCGCCTCAAATATTAAATATGTGGAAGGTGAAGAAGTAGTATCATATAGTATAACATCACTGGTGAGACAGTTCATTTTCCTCAACATGGGACATTTTCCAGGTTATGGTCATCATGATTCAAGGTGCCCTGGCTTGCCCTTCTCATGAGCCTGTTGATCTTTGGAGCTGTCTTAACAATAGATGTTGAGACAGACCATCACCACTGCAGAATCTATCTATATCTTATACCATAGATGGCGGCCTGTGCATTGGTGGCGCGGGACATCATGTGGGTGGAAGGGGTACCGTGAGATAATCAACATATTCGTAGGTAGTGAATCTCTTTGCCTCGAGGAGCTCTCTGAAGGTGAGAGGTCGGCCTCGACGGCGCTTATTTTCTAATAATTGAGAATTTTGATGTTATATGTGCATATATGATTTTAAATTACATAGTAATTTATCTGCAATTTAAAAGAAACATTAAAAACGATCATATGAAAATAAAATTTTCAAATCTTTATAACATTTTCAAGCGAAGTGATACGATGCCACGTTGAAGGATCGGAGGCCCCGGTTAACACCTCAGAAAGCTAACCCAGGGACCTCCGGCCTCGATGGATATGAAACTTTCGTAAAAGCAGTCAGATAAAATCCGCGACTGAACCGCTATGATCAGCAACATATCTTTACAGTAAATAATCTGAGCGAAGTAATCTAAATTTTAGCATGCATTGGCGACAGCGGACTGCGAAGGTGGCGGGTTTCTCTCTGCCGTTTTGGACTTTCCCGAAGGCATTTACCGCATAACATTTAAAAACACTTTAAATAACGATCTCTTTGACTATGGCTTTGATTTGGGACTCATAGTCGAAACTGATCAAACAATATACACATAACATTTATTCATTTCAAATCATCAAAACATTCAAACTATTATAATTCCATGTGCATTTTCAAAAAGATTGAAGCTTGGCGGACTTAAGTCGGCCTTCATGCCTCGTCGCTGGGGTCAACCCACGTAATTCCTTTTCAACTATATATACATATATATACATAACAAAATATTAACCTGCAATATACAGAAATTACATATACAATGAAAATCATAGTCGTCGTCTCTCGAGTCTCGACTCCTTTGCACGGGAGGTCCTCTGTCGGCGCACAGCTCTTAAGGTCTGAAAATGTTTTTTGAAAAATGGAAAAGAATGACACTCAAAAGAAAAGATGAGTGATCATGAGTGCTATTTCGACTAAGGTATATATCAAGTAATAAATATATACAATTAAAATCAACCTTGCAGCAAGCATTTATGCCTCCAAACTTTCTTTCTTTCTTTATAAATAAATGCTTATACTATTAAATCAATTTATACTAATAAACATTTATACTCGAACTTTCTTTCTTTTTCTTTCTTTATAATAAATGCTTATACACTTCCGTCAATTTATATAAACATTTTATGCACTCAAACTTTCTTTTATTTCCTTCTTTACTGATGGAACCGAAATAAACTGCAGAACTGATTTAAGATGTTTGACGATGAGGGACAGTCACATTCCCAGTCATAACCACTGCGCTGCGGAGAAACTCCATTTGCATGAGGTTCAGTCATAGCACTTTATCACGTGTAAGAGATATTACTCCTAGACACCTATTTCCTCCTCGATTAGTAACCTATAGCACCTTCTAAATCCTTACGCTTAAGTATAAGCGATATAAGTCATAACAGTCCTTAGAGGGTTTAGGGTAACCATCAGTAAAACATTTCTTCAAAATACATTTTATAAATCCTTTTTGCTTTATCATTAAAACACATATGCACTCTTTACACATTTTAAACTTTCTCTTAATAACATATGCATACATATTTTATATACATATAAAATATAATAATGATGCAAGATAAAACATTTTCCATGCATAACATTTACATAAACATTTCCATTATAAACTTTCAGTTTAACATTAAATCATCCACTTTTAAACTCAATTTTCAAAATATGTTTTCACTCACAGTTTCACGCTCAAAATCCCGCTTGCTTGATCGAAAGTTCCCAGGTTCTAAATCAAATAAGTCTTCACCTTTTCAAGAAAAACCACTTCCCGATATATATTTCCATTCCCAATCCCCAACATAGATTCACCTATTCTTGTTCTCCGAATCATTATTTTATGAGACTGTCTACAAGTCCATTGGGATTGTTCAGCTGAGCTGTGCTTTCGCCATGAGTCCATTCTGGGATTTACACAAAGGACAGTTTGTACTCATTTCCCAGGTCTTAACTACACTGTTTGACATTGCTCCTCTTGTACTATTTTAAGCTAAAAGTGCTAAGGTTTCTTCTCCGATTGGGAATCACCCAGGCTCGGAGCAAGAACTCACGTTATGTCTGACAATAGGCTGTCTATATTGAAGCTGAACCATCTGATGGCCCATGGCCCTACTTTTGAGTGAATTTTGGGCCACTTATAATCAGATTTGATGATTCCCTGTTCTATATGTATGATTCTCCTTAGAAGTTTATTTTAACAGAAACTTAAATCACTCGAATCCCGGATCCAGAAATGAGCAAGTTCTGGTCAAAATGAAAGCTGGTGAAACGAGGAAAAGCAGAGCATTTCTGTGCCGAGGAACGGACAGCGCTGACTTACATATGGTCCCTACTTTGAGTAATTTTTAGGCCATATAATCCAAATTTGACAATGATTTTTATATGTGTATGATTCTGCTCATGAAGTCTAGTTTAATTAGCCACTTGAATCACTCAAATCGGATAGAGGAAATGAGCAGTTATGGTGAAAATCTGACTGATTAAGCTTGGGCTTGATATTTCTGTCTTGAAGCTGATCCTTAATTTTCCGAATTGTGTTTTGTATTTTGCCACTTTGCCACTTTACTGTAATTAACATCATACAACTATAATTTCATTTTACACTCCAAGAATTTACATGGAATTCATCTAAAAACAACTCCTGACAATTGAAGGAATGGTGTTAATGGAACTTGAGCCTCAAAACAATGGGGTAAAATCGAAGAACTCAACCTAGGTCCATCAATTCTATTTAAAACCACATGCTTTTTGATGATTTCCATGCTTACTTCTGAATTAGAGGAAAACTCTCATAATCCCAACAAACATCTAAGGTTTTAGGTGATCTCTTAAAACCCAGAACAGAGCATCAATTCTCCCATGAGGAATTCACTGCAGCAAAATAAAGATTCCACTGCCTTGATCTCTTCTTCTTCTCCTCCTCCTTCTTCCTTCTCTTCTCTTACTCTTCCCTTGCTCCTTTCTTCTCCTCCAAAACGAAGTGAACCTAATAACAAAAAATAGAGACAAAATAAGCACTGTTGGTCTCACCCTCTATTTATAACTAAACTTTGCCTTAATTACAAATTATAACTCCTCATCTCTTCACGTATTACAAAATTCAACTTATTTAACAATTTCTACTATGGCCACTTCTCTACTCATTTATGAGATTTTATATCCTTTTAACTTGATGACAATTGGCACACTTATGCAAATTCAGTTTAAAGTAAGCTTTCCTTTCTAGTTACGTCTCAAAATTGTTTCAATATAACATGATACTCTTATACACACCACGGAAGTATCATGCTCTTTATTACATTCTTACTCTACAGATGAGGTGTTCGAAGATGTTTGCATGGGACTTAGTTGAAAGAATGAAATACTCCTCACACTCCTCCTCCTAATGACTTAGAAGGCTTGACTGTCGTTCCCCAGGATCATTTATTCAAAACACGAGAATAGGACTACTGAACTGCTACCAAAACTTTCTTGTTACAGAAAATGTTGAAAAATGCTTTGGAAGCTTGCAACTGACAACAAGAGGAAGGATGACTATCTTGCACTTCCACAAAATGGAGATATAATGAAGTGGGGTATAGTTTCCTTGGTAGAGACCAGCATGTGACCAGCGAACTGACCCGAGTGTGGCTCTTCTTTGGGATCTGACCACAGTGTTAAATTTCCTCTGGTATACACCAGATGCCATCTCGTTCTTACTATACCCTTAAATTAGGAAATCCAAATAACTATGCCTATATGTATAAAGACCAGAAACCCTGCATGCATATCTCCTATTAGCTCTTAAATGTCAAGACCCAAATATTTGGAGAAGCTACAACCTTGATCAATGAGGTAAGCGAGTGAAAACACTTTTAAGCGTTTATACTCCTGAGCTCGGCACTGGAGTAAGACTGTGGCACCTTTAAGCTCACACGAATGCCTATAGATGATATCTTCCGACTGACATAAAATGCGAGGTTGACGAAAGGTAAAGAAATCTTCCACCTCTAGTAAGCGGTCAACGAAGTTTTGACTTTGTGGCGCTTGTTGATAAGAGATAACCCAAATATCACAGCGGCTGACCGACTACATGAATCCCTCTTCCTTTTGATGCGGTAAACGCCAGCTAAACGCTTTCAAATACAATGATGGCTCTTTGGAATCAACTTTACAAATGGAGGTGTCGGTTTGTTGCGCTAAGGGTAATGCGGCAGGTGCCACGTTCCAGCCTTACCCCTTTATAAATGTCAGGATTCTAATCTGCTCACGCGAATAAGTTGAAGCCGTGCTGTAGGAAATCTTGTGGATCATGAATTTGACTTGTGTCTCATTCTGCATGAAAGCAGGTATAAAAATCATGGTTGGTGCCGCTCACACCCGAATTAACTCTGGGTTGTTCTTGATTGGTGGAGTTAAGCAGGCATGAAGGGGTGGCATCTTTGGGTGGGAGCGGCTGGGTGACTCATGCTTTCAGTAAAAAAGGCCCTTTTTGGGGTTTTTTATTAGCTGGTAAAACATATGATTAAAGTATCAAACTTTACTTTTGTGAATTCTAACTATTTGATCATTGCTGGAGTTGGTTATTCTCATCCTTCGTTTCAGGGATCTTTGCCTCCCAAGGTTCTCCGTGTGGAACTCGCCTAGTGAAGTCCCACTCGTACAATCCATTGTGGAATACACAATGGAACCCCACCTAAGAAAGAAGTAAACACATGCAAAGCACTCATAATACCTCAATTATATAGAAAAATCCACGACAAAGCCTTGGGTCCACGACCGACCTATCTTAATGTAGGTCATAAATCCACAAACATACATACAAGGACTCATATGAGTTCAATACTAATATCGAGCATTTCTAAGAGTATTCGCGAATTTAAAGTACAAATAAAGATAAATAAGTCCAATAAACCGTGATCGACGATAAAGTAATCGTTGTACCGCAGCGTAAAGAGCGGTCAATCTCGCACGAGGTAGCTCCTACGAACTCCGTTCCCTGGACCTAGGGAACAGATGAAAAACAATAAATGTGAGATAATAAATCTCAAAGGAGGGCATAATTTATAAGGAAAATAATGTTTTATTTTCAACATTTCTTCTCTCAAGACTCCTCATCAGCCCACTTTTGTAAGGTTCCTCGTTTAGAAACATTTCCACAAACCCAACTTTACCCAAGTCCAACAATATGAAATTCATGCTCAAAAAATTTAACCGACATGCTTTTTTAAGAAAAATTATAAATTTCAAATTGTTCACAACCTAAAAATTGAGCATAAAGTATGTATAAGCATCATGTCGTAAAAATAATCATTAAAGTACCATAACCATAAATATTGAAATGGTTATACCTTAATCATAAACCAACAATGTACCGTACCATATACCTATCATAAACCGTCGGGTAAACCCGACCTCACGACACCGTGGCAACCAATAAACCTTCGGTTAAACCCGACCATCACTGGCAATTATCAAACTTTCTGCAACCCACCATCACGTGGCAACTAATAAACCTTCGGGTAAAACCGACCATCACATGGCAACTAATAAACCTTCGAGTAAACCCGACCATCACGTGGAAACTAATAAACCTTCGGGTAAACCCGACATCACGGCAGTGGAAATAATATATAATCGTTTCCTTACTTACATGTACCTTTCCAACGATACTGTATTATAATCATTTCACAAAATCTCAAAATCTCTTTCTTAAAACAATAAGTTTTCAAAGTGGTTTAAAACCTCAATCCACATACCCAACATATTTAAATACCACAGACTCATCCATGAACTCAGTAAAACTTCCAAATATTTAAAATGTTGACAAAAATCACATGAAATTATAACTTGTTTATATTAAAACAGATCATTTTATTTATGCATAACCAACCATTCGATCAAATGATATATATATTAGCACTAACCATAATTATATACCAATATAATACCCAAAACATTTAAAAACATATAAATCAATTACGCACTGGCGCACGCCGCCCCGCTTCCCGTAGATCGTTCCCGCCGACGTGAGTGCCTGTAATATAAATAAAAACACCACTTAGCTCCACACCGAACCAACATCGGGATGCCCCGAAGGCCTTGGTAAAATAACTTTTAGGAACTGTTCATCTAAATCGGACTTCGACAGTCCAATTACACAAGCAGCTCCTATGCACCCCGGTGGTCGTAAATTGGGGCTTTTCACCTCGAGCTAATTTCCTGAAATTTGGAAATAAATAATTCATAAAAACATCCAATTTCACTAATCCATCTTCAATTTTTCCAAACTTGACCAATTGATACTCACCGTCCAACCTTCTGCAATTACCCTAAATGACCCAAAATGGTAACCAACCAAACGACGGCACCAAAATTCAAACCATATCAACCGAAGCCCAAGAGACAAGGCGAACAGACATCAAGATTCTTACCTTGGTCCAAAGGTTGCTGTGGTGGCCGTGAAAACCGATCCAACACGCATTAACTTTCATGGTCGTATCTTCAAACTATGATGAATCTACAAAAGTGGGACCACGGAATGTTTAGAGGGTCCAAAAATGGTGGAAGGGAGGTATGAGTTGGCCTAGAGTGGCCGGAAAATGCAAAAAATAGTGACTCATCGCGCGGCAGCCGCCACCTTCGCGCCCTCCGCGCTGTCTGGGGCCACGGCCGACCGATAAATTTTATCAGCATCACCGTCGCCTTCCTCCTCCCCGGGCTAGCGCTATAGGCTGTGGGTGGTGGCCTGGACCGGCCCCACGGCCGGAAACTCGAACGACCGGGGGGGACAGGTCAACACGACCCGCCTGTTCGTGGATTCGGGGAGTTTTTTCTTGTGGTTTTGGAGCTCAAAATGAGTGTCTTGGGGCCAGGGTTTCACGGCACGCGCGCCAGGTTTATATAGGGCCTAGGTCGCTTTCGTGTAAAACCAAGACAATTTTGGACACCGTTAAAATGTCGCTTCAACTCTCCAAGGTCATAACTTTCTATCCATAAGCTCCGGATTCGACGCTCAACCCGTCTATGAACTCAGACGACGAGGCCTACGAAATGGTGTCTTAGTCAACCCAAAATTCTTCATCCTTGAAAAAGTCAACTTTGGTCAACATACTAAGTGTTGGTCAAACCTGGTCAAATCTGATCAAACTTAGTCAAACTTGGTCAAACGTGTTAAAAAACTTGTATTATTTGGTACGGGTCATTACAATTTTAGACTTGTATTTTTTTCAAAATGCATTATTTTGGGATAAAACTCCACCTTAAATACCTTTACTTTATCTATCCACCCGAATTAAAACTCTTCTAAGATGAAAATGACTTGTAATAGCATAATTAAATATTCTTTAAATTATTTGTTCTATCTTCTAGCCCATTTCCATTAGTAATTAATCGTGATTTTTTTTGTCATTCTTCACCTGAAGTCAATCATCTATATTACGTTTGATCGTTTTTCTTTCTTAATAAATTGGTTCTTTTATACAAAGCTAGGTTTTTAATTTATTTTTTTTCATGATTTGACGCCGACTATAATGGCTTGCTAGCCTGCCTTGGTACGACCGTTGGTTTTTGTAATATTGCTGCGGTTTTTCTAATGTATGGGTGATTTAGACAATAAACATATTCGATTAGGACGGAGACAACAAATCGTGCCATAGTTGTCAATATGTTGCATCCGAGTTACATGTATTCTAGTCATTACATGATTACCAAATGTGTAGGTTTTAAGTCGATTATTATGCTATTAATGTAACACCCCGAATTAGACCCTAGTAGTTTTATTACAGTTTTGTAGTATAAGAAAAGTAAAATTTGTATTTTTCGGGATCTAAGTGCTAAAAGTGAAAAAGGATAAAGCCAAGATTAATACAAAAGCCAAGGTTATAAATTGGTAATTTGACATTAAGAACCCAAAGGTCATAACACAAGAAGATTACATGCTAAGTTAGAAATTTAATAAGTTGGTTTGCAAATAATAGAAAGATGAAGGCCTTAATAGAAAAAATGAGGAATTAAATCAAAATAAAAGATAAGGCCAAACATGGCCTTATGAGGGGAAGACCAAAATATTTCATTCTAGTGTGAGAAAGCTAGGGCTTTACGGTGGGAGAAGAGAAGAGAAGAAGAAAAAATCCAGGTTTGGAATATCTCTTTTAGTTTGGAATTATGGAATTTTTGTTTGGAAATTTCTTATCTATGCTCGGGAACTTTGGCTTGAAACTTTTGTATGGATTTGCTGGTTAGGAAACTACCTTAACTCGTTCATTGTCTATGTTCAAGTTAGGAAAACCCTAACTCTTCAATACATGTGTATTTTGCTGGTTTAAGTCAGTTTAAAGGTTTGTTTGGTTGGAAGATTTCCGCGAGAATTTACAAGAATTAGCCATTTTTGCAAGTAAATCGTGAGGTGAGCACCTATCTAAAAGCTGAGCACGATACCTGTTGTTTTTAGTCTTGTTACCGAAAGCTAAGTACCCAGACTAAAAGCCATACCAAGGCTCAAAGTGACTTAAGGTCCGTAGATGTTAAGTACCCAGATTAAAGCCGAGTACCCACTGTGAGTGATTTATGCCCTGTGGCACGTTATACCCCATCGGTGTTATACCGGTACTTAAAGAGATTTAAGGTCCAGAGAAAGTTAAGTACCAGCACTAAAAAGTTGAGTACCGGTACTATAACCCTATTTCTGTCATGTTCTTCCGTTAATTCCGAATGAAAGGGTCAGTACATGTATAAAAGTCACATGAAAAATGTTCTCGCTTTCGCTTGCCCTACGCTGGTTTTTTTCTAATCTTGTCAGCGCTTTTTTCTAATGTATGTAACACCTCGAAATATACCCTAGTTATTTTCAACATGTTAGGGTATTATGTCTAAGATAAATTAAAATTGTGAAATTACAAACATAGAAACTTAGAAACTCGGAAGTTGTGCAAATTATAAGGACAAACCGTAAATTGTCCAAAGAGTGGAGCACAAAGACATGGTTAATATAATTAGAGCCAAAGTATAAATGTTAAGAGTTAAAATGTAATTAAGGGTAAGTTGGAGGACAAAAGGCACAGCAAACTTAACCCAAAAATGGGTTTTTGATGGCCAAACATGGCCTTAGAAAAGATGGGATTTTAAAGACCAAATTTGGTCTCAAATTGGGAGGAAACCGTAGAGAGAGAGAGAGGAGAGCAAAAGAAGAAGAAGAAGAGGAAGAAGGAGGAACCAAGATCAAAAGGTATGGATCTAACCTTGGATATGAACTCTATTATGAATCACATGGATTTTGTATGGGATTCTAGAGAGGTTTATGAGTTCCAAATCTAGGTTTGTTAGATTCTTCCCTAATCAAAGATTTATTGAAGGTGTGGTCAGAATACTCTAAATCCACAAGAAAGTAGGGAATCCTCTCTTTCGAGGTTGGATTCATGGTTAACATACACTGAGTTAGGCTCAGATAACCAACAAACTCTTGAGTTTAGCTTTCTTGTGTATGGGTTAAGACCCATATTGAAATGATTTTGGGAGAAATTCATGGAAAGGTTTGAAAGAAGATAAGAAAATGAAAGATGAATTTGAAGAAAAGAGATTCCAAGGTGAATTGGAATGGTTTGGAGGTTTGTAGGAAGTGTGGGAGTGATCCATGGATTAAAGTGAAGGAAAAATGTGAGAAAACACCCATTCTGGGCATTCTCGGGTGTCTTCTACCGGTAGAAGTTAAGTTCTACCGGTAGAACTTGTTCTGGTTTTCCAGTTTTGACCAGTTTTTGTATTTTGGCCATAACTTTCTCATTTCTTATCCGATTTGAGTGATTCAAGTGGCCACTTAAAATAGACTTCAAGGAGAACCAAACTTAAAGAGAAAGTATATTGTCACCCTAATTCTAAGGGTCGAAATATTCACCTGGCAGCTATGTGCAAGCCCATTTCCTGCATCAGTTAATCATAGAGAAGTCCGGGTAGTTTCGACGTAACTTGAGTTCCGGTGCTCCGAATTGGGTGATTCCAGTTGGAATAGAACTCTTAGCACCTTAGCTTTAAAGGAGTATAAGGACATAGGTCAAAATATGAAGTTAAGACCTCGGAAAAAAAAATGAGTAATAATGTATCTATCAAGAACACATAATATGGCTAAGAATGCCCTATTATAAAATAGTAAGAGCGGAAGTCATATAATTATAAAATGTCAGACCACTATTAAATGACACACAAAGATTTCTCCTCGACATAAGGACAAGACTGACCGTTTCAAGACATTAAGACTTCTGGCATTTCCGATTAGTGCGACTAAGACTCGATCGTGCTCGCATATTAGCACTTCTGCACTCCTAATTAGTGCGATCATAAGACTCTGTCGTTGCTTGGCACTCCCGCTTGGTGTTATGACACTTCAAGATCAGAAGTATCTTTGGATACTCATTGTGCTATGTCTTTACTCATTTATTATTATTGGTCTAGGTATTTCCATAATTATATGATAACTTGAATAATGAATAAGAGAACATGAAGGTTTATCGCTTGACCTGCACACATACGGTATCGAAATATGAGTAAGTTTCAGAATCTACGAGACCGAATAATTATAAGTCCCAGAATACATTATAAGTCCAAAGAGTACCTACGTACTTCGCATAATGAACCCGTGAAGTACCTACTGTACTTATATATATAAGAATAAGCATAATTAATCAGATAAATCTATGATAGCATGCATGAAATTTTCAAATATCTCCTATTGTTAGATGCTTAATATGAACTTCTGTACATGCATGTTATATATGTTTCTATCAAGCGTAAAGCTAGCACTAAGCTTTAATCCGTGTAGGCAATGTGAGAAGACGCCTCCGAGAACTTCCGCATTCTTCAGTAGCCAACACACGACCAGGGGTTCATCATTGTAGGTTCCGCACTCTGATCAGTAATTGTAAATGTATAGTTTTTGAATATGTAATGGACTCAAGATGTATATGTAGACATCAGAACTCCACTACTGGTAGTTTTATTTTTTGGATATTTGTATATGATGTGGATATATTGCGCGCATTCGATATACCAATGTCTAATTACCGGTAAAGAGTCCCGCATATGTTCTCGCCTGAAACCGGGGTTCGATCCGCCAATCTACCGGGCCTGAATCGGTGTGACAGTATGGGTGATTTAGACAGTAAAACATATTTGATTAGGCGGAGACAATAAATCAAAGCATAATCGTCAATATGTTACAAATTTGGAGTTACATGTATTCTAGTCATTGCATGATTATCCAATGTGTAGGTTTTAAGTCAATTATCATGCTATTAATATGGATGATGCATTATCATCTAAAATTTTTAATGAATTTGATTATTTATTTTTATCGAATGTATTGCTAGTTTGAATCAATAAAATTATATATTTAAAAAAAAAAATCTTAAAATTGGTAATATGGAATGGGTATAAGTAAAAACATTTTGATGGGTCGGTTTGGATTAAGATATCATTTATAATTAACCTCATTATTCTTTTGATGTGAATTATTTATAAATATCTTCTTTGGGTTCATACTCATGTTCTTAATTTCCCAGAGTAAATATTAGCAAAATCAGTTGAAACTTTAGCATGAAAGATAATTTATACATACTTTTTTTTCACGATCACGAGGTGTCCCGAGCTTGATCCATGCACACACGGAAGGCACATTTAAGTCATACCATACCCAAACTAATTCTCATTCGAGTCGGGATGGACCACAAAGATGGTAAAATTCTACCACATAACACAATTGTATTCCTAAAACTCGAATTAAAGACTCTAGTTGGGCGCGAAAGATCTCAACCATCTTACCTACATATTCGGAGTAGCAAATTCAATAATTCATGAACACGCATTCAAAGATCGATATTGATAGAAAGAAAAAATCAATAACACTCAGATTGTTCTTTAATTTTTCACTTACTTGTTTTTTTTTTTCCTTTTATTGCTACCACAATGGCAATTCCAATTTATTAATACTTTATTTTTTATCATACAACTGATCATGTTTCTCTTTCTTTTTTTTTTTTATATATTTTTCTTAAAGACGAAGGAACACTTCTTATCCTTACTCCAGGATTGGATTTACCATTGATACTAATAAGAACTAAAATGTTGTATTAGGGAAAAGTTCGATCGATAGGAAAGGAATAATTTGATATGTCAATCCCAAAACATAAACAAATAAAAAAAATCAATGCTTTAAAACTGAACCTAAAAAGTTATCTGCTCGACGATGAGACCGAACCGAGAAGTTGAACTACGAATAATCGGATTAAACCGAATCGAAAATGTCATTGATCGCACCATCTATTTTTTAAACAATCAAACATAAAACAAAACACACCGAAAAGAAGATATAACATACTGGTCACATGTAAAACAATAGCCGGAACACGCGGTCCCGAGCCTATTAAGGCTAAGGGAGACAATAATAAGAGCCTGACTCTATTCGATTTAATTTTATTCGATTCGCTTTTGATAGCTTCCAGTTTTAAAAGTGGCTATGGGCCAAAATAGGTCAAAATGAGCAAGATATTAAAAATTAGCCAATAATAAACAATTTTACAAATTTTATATTTTGTAAAATAAAATTCTTTGAAATACTATAGTTTATTCTTTAAACTTAAAAGATTATATAAAAATAAATTATTATAGTTATATTTAAAAAAAAATTTATTTAATTTTAAATTATTTTTCATACTAATATTATTTAATTTTATTAAAAACAATTATTTAATAACTATTCTTTTATCTATCAACAACTATTTTATATATTTTTTTCATAATAGAAAACTAATATTCTTAATAATTAAAAAATAATATGTAATTATTAGAAATTTAAAATAAAAAACGAACCAAATAGGCCAAGAGGGCCAGCCCAACCCAAGCCCTAATGACACATGGGCCTATTCAAACCGAGCCAATAAACCCTAATTCTATTCAGGTCACTATTTTCTCAGTCCGAACATCAAAAAATATGAACCAAAGTGAACCGAGCCCATTATCCAACCTCAATGTAAAACCCGCTTTGACAACAGCAAGTGGGTTTTTCCTTTTTAAGTCAGGGATCCCTTGGCTGCAATCATAATCTTCAAGTGGATCCGCACGCAGATCAACTATCCAAAATGGAAATTCAACCTCCTAATAACTAAAATCCAATGGAGATCCAAGCTCTTAATAACAGAGACTCAACCCCTTAATAACTAAACTAATCCCAAAATGGAGATTCAAGCTCTTAACCACTAATCCAAAATTTCCTCCTGTTCCAACTTAACTAAAAGAACATAAACATTTTAAGTTAAAAAGTATCAACTGGATTATGAACAAAGTTTCGCATTCACTCAACCGAGTCCCGTTGCGCTTGTGCCATCCGTACAGCGCTATCATCATCATCATCATCATCGGGCCATCGTGATGTTACCCCGCTAACGTCTATCATATTGTAGATCCGCTTCGCTTCCCGATTGAATCTCGGCACTTACTCACAATCAAACAAAGAACAAAGAAGGTAAAGCTAAGTTACAAGTCCGAAGTATTTGTACTAACTAGGGTGTACGGAACAAGGAGAAATTACTAATGTTTTAAAACTGACCTGATTGAACCGAAAAGCTACCAAATACTAAGCCACCCGCTCACTCGCTCACTAGTCGAACCGCGGCCAACCGTGACGTAATAAATATATTATTTATATTTTATTTAAATTTTAAAATATATAATTAATAATATTTAAGATATTATTTATTACTTTTTATATAAATAAAGTATTTTAAAATTTAATTTAAAAATATGTATAATGTTTATATATGAAAACATATTAAAAATGAAATAAACTTATTTATATAAATATATACTTAATTAGTAGTAATATATAATTTTGTTAATATCTAGAATAATCACAATGGCAGCATAATGGTAAAGTGGTTCCCTAGTAACTTCTTTTCATATTTCGACCAGAGCGAGTCTCAAGATATTTACTGAATTTTTTTTATCACAGCCTTTAACCCCATAAGTTTCTTAATACCAAGCAAAACCACGTAGTTTCTCGAAGTAAAAGCATCAAACGACGCTGCTTAACTTGAAAAAAAATAAATAAATAAAATTGTGGGAGTGAACTGACCGGTTCGCTGAGAACCGGCCTACCATCCGCTCACTCGGGCCCGATCACGGCTCGCTTTTCGCTTAAAGCCGATTCAATCGTAAACCGGTTTTTACAGAACCCGACCGCTTCGCCCGGCCGACGGTCGACGGCGGCCCGTCCGCCCGCTTAAATCATGGGAAATTACAAAGGGAGAGAAGGCGTATGCATAGTTATTTATTTGAGACGAAGTAACACTTGAGGAGTGAGTTTTTTTTAAGGAGGCACAAAGAAATGTCAAATATATATATTTTATGATGGTTGTTTCCTATTTTTACATGACTTTTTCGTAATTTTTTGGCTATTTTAGTTGATTTTTTTTTGCTTCTTCTCCTCTTTTATAGGAATTATACAGTAGTTGGGAAGGTTAGTGCTTTTTTTTTTTGAGTTGAAACATAACTTAAAATGGGGATGGAGGGGTTGGAAATGCTCGAAAATCGCTAACTGGGTCCAAACGACGTTGTTTTGGTCTCTATTACACAAAAAAATCTAGGGCTTTCCAGACCGACCGACATCGAAGAAAATGAAGGAGAAAGAAGAAGAGAAAAGGAAAAAACTGAAAATACCGAGATGCAGGGAAGGAAAGGATGGCACTTCTTAGCAAGGAAAATTGTAGCATCAACTGCATTCTCAAAGATATATTGATCTACCACACACATTATGCTGAAACTCAAAAGAAACTCATTACAACAGAACCATTAGCGTTATCGTCGTCGGCGAGAACGACAGCCGCGCCAACAAAAGACGACAAGATAATCGCTCATCAACACATTCGATCGCACATACCGGATGATACGCAGAACGATATTCGTTCAATGATTTCATGATTCTTCTATTTGCGTTCGATCCCGATTAGTTGAACCCAACGTTAAGATTGCGGCGATTGATACCGAAGCTCCAACCCGGAATATTCAGCGGTCGACGGAGTGGCAACAAACATCATCCATCCAACCGCGTTTGATTTTCGCGGATCATTATTATGAACTGATAACTGACGCGATATCCGCGTTGGTCTCAAAAGAAAATTTCTAAACGATTTACGTTGATAACCAACCAAATTAACGCCTGTGTCATTTGATCCACCCAAAGACGTTCCGTTCAAAGAACGATCGCGGCAAGAACACGCAATCCATTTCGCGTTCACTAAGATTCGTCCATTCGGTCAGACGATTCGAGCGAATCAACAGCGTCAACAACGAAATAACCGGTTACACATTGGCGCCGCACAGCACATCAGAATCGCGAATATTACAACGCGAGATCGAAGATCACAGATCTGATTGCAACGAGCAAACACACGTTGATTAAGACGGCGATCATCGGACCGACCATCATTATCACATTTCACGATGTTGGCGAAGTCGGCCCATTAGATCACAGTCAAGAAGCATCGAACGCTTCAGTCGCTTCTTCTTCGAACCTTTTGATACGCCTTCTTCCGAATAAAAATCTCTTGCTATCCAACACGTTGCGATCTATCCGTTTTTGCAAACACCAACATAAGATCTTATTACTCATTCATGCGGACAATATTCGAAGTTTACAAATATTACGAACGAATACGTTAAAGTTTCACTTCATTCACGATTATAATCTGATTCGTTCGATCCCGCAATGATGCGTTTCTTCATCGGTTCATCAAAGCCCCCACCGAACTGAGAACGTCTTCTTACTATACCTTTATTTACTTTGAAGATTATCTCGCTTCCAGCTCGGACTGAAAGATACTAGATATTCCGAAATCTTCCAATATTAACTAATCATCCGAAAGAACCGTTATGTTCATACTTGCTCGTTCATGATTCTTCCACGTTAAGAAATGTTGACGCACTGAATAAACGCAAAACATATTCGACTTCATTTAGATAACATCTATGATTTATGTTCAATCACAATAATCGTTTATGTTACTCATGAGAATATCACTCATTCATCTTCTTCTTCCATTATGAAGATTTGTTGATTTCATAGTCCTTTCCCTATATATCTTCCCACTTCTATGTCTCATTTTAAATATTCAATCTTAATAGTTACTCATGATTATCTTTATTATTATGTTATGTTAATACATACGATCTGCTGATATCAACCAATACCCAAGATTCTTGAAGGAACAGAATCAGGTTTATTTTTCTTTGTCTAAATAAGAACCATGACCATCTTCTTATTATTCAGAAATACTCAATATACACTCTCATATCATATTCTTGAACAATCAGATGATTATTAAGATTAAAGTTCTATTGATCTTATTCCATACCCACAGATCTTCATTTTTAACGGTTCTGAACATGCATAATTCATAACAGATCTGCAATCAAAGACGTAACTGAACATAACAAACACACTTGAACATATATTTGAGTCTGAAGATCGCATCACATCAGCGATTTATTTAATACGACATCAGAGATGTCCCAATCTTCGTCCTCCGTCTTATCCCCAATCTTCATCTCACAGTTCATACAAACGATCCAAATACGAAGATATTCTGATTCATCTCGCGGTCGAAGGTTCCTTCCATGATCCAGTCGTGTCCGAATCCCACGACACTTCCACGCTTGTCAGGATCTCCTTCCTCGCGACTCCGCCGCTTAAATGATGCGAATGCGGTGAAGTCCGAAGCAGAACAGCCTGGTCGAAAACAACCTCCCAATTTTCCATTACAACCATTCACCTACAAAGATCACAAGAACTCACAAAGCATGAGATGCACATCTACTATACTTATCGAACAAACAAAACTCCAATTTTGTCCATAAATCAAGGGTCATCGGGATGACTAAACACATTTCTAAAAACCACAGAAAAGCGAGGAAAACCATATAATTAAAGTAAATTAGTGATCGACTCACCAAGCAATGCAACCGAGTAACTAGCTACAGTGGATAATGATCTAATTTGTTAACAAGAGATTCCTTTGTTAAATGCATAAGGATCTTAATCGTGGTAAATGGTGTAATTTCATAACGCCTCCATCTCGTGCCTTACATCATCGTAAGCTCGACGGTAATTGTTCTTAATTCCTCGTAAACCCATAATTACTCAACTATAACAACAAATGCCTATAGCGCCCCATGGTCATGCCATTCCTTAATTGTTTGTGTGGAACCGACAAGGACAAAAAAAGTGAAGATATAAACTACATAAAGAAAGCACAAAGGACTACATCACATAAATGTGCACAAATGTTCTATATTGATATGCAAATCATGGGAAATGAGCCTTTCTAACCCGAAATCTATACAATACACCAACAAAAGTGTAAAATAAAGAGGAGAAACTAATTTCGGGGCCATGTAAACGCATTTAAACAATGAAGAAGCAATAGCCCCCGCCATCTCACATTATATCATTTTTGTTGTTTCCTCGTTTCGCGGTGGGTTCTTGGAAGTTTTGAAGTTGGTGTTGTTGCTTTAAAGGCTTGGGAAGTCTAAGAAATATCAAGTACCTTTTGGGTGTATTGTAGCCGTGGTATGATCTCGTCTATTCACAAAATCTAATGGGATTTTCTACTTTGCTGAAATGCTTTTCTTTATTATTCGTCATGTTGGTTATTCGCTTTATTTTTGCATATGCATGGAATGTATGGATGATTAGTCTATTGTCGGTCTAAATGTCTAAGGATCCGCTTGATAGATCATCCGGAGTTGAATATATTTCTTCTTGATTCAAGAACTTACTATCAATGCACCGCCATCTCACCAGACATAGCTTCATGACATTATAAAATGTCCCAGATCTAGTCTCATGAGTTGATGTTTTCTACTATGAAAATCTTGTGTTTCGGTTAATTATATTCCCTACCTCCATTCTTCAGTCATGCAAGCAGGATGCTAAATTTCATCATGCACACGGTCGTCTGACACAAAATAAAATGGTTTGGCTGGTGAAGAACCATGGTGTAGAACATTAATCATTTTAGTCGCTTCTCATTTAGAGCCCCGGTCATATTTAAAATTTTACCTATCTCAAAAACAATAAGCCGTATGTTTCAGAGAAAGCTCATGTGTTGTACTTCTCGTTATTTCCTCTTATAAAATTGTCTCGATCCCATGAGCTACTTTCTCACAAATTATTTTCTAGATCTCTATCATGTATTATTTTAAATCATCATTTCCTGCCCGCTCTCGCTTTAGTTAACACGACCCCGATGTGATTGTTTGAAACAAGTCTTCTTCTCGTTCAATGCATATTGTTGTGATTATCACATCTATTGTCTCACTTCACATTGTAATGCGGGACGTGGTGTTTTTTTATTTTTATTTTTGTTTTCCTCTCGCTTCTTTGATGAGCCTTGTTTTTTCATGTTGATCGCATCAATCTATGAACCATCGTTGTTTTGAGTAGATAAGAGGTGATATCTCCACTATGATGCTATTGCTAATTCGCCGGCTTCGAGCACTTCCTCACTAGTCCGACCAAAGTTAGTATTCAATTGAGTAAAGGTTAGCAAAATTACATTTTCTTCGACCTTCATGAAAACAATGGATGTCGTGTTCGTAATCCGCAATCGCTTAGGAATATTTCGCCTTAGCTTGCTCATATGCATGTAATACGCCTACCAATTGCTGGTTCTAGTACCCGTCTACTCACTTTTTCCTCGTTGATATGATGAATTCTTATTTTTAGCGTATACTGATGTGACAAATACTATATTCAGACAAACTTAATATCACGAGCAAAGAATTGCATGAGAGGGATGAGTAAGCCAATGTAGGCTTGAAAATGTGTTTGGTTTCAGGGAAAATTAATTGAAAGGGTGTAAAAATAGTAAATTCCATACCATCTGTAATTTAATTATGACATATAGCTACATGTGAGTGTGAAGACGTGTGATGAGTCCAGAAAAAAAATGATGATAGTGTGTGATGGATAACACATATCTCACAACTTTTCATCGCATGAACATGGATGTGGATCTTTAAATTGGCCTTACCATGAAGGTGAATCTCCATATTATTATGTTACCTTCCTCGATTAACGGTTTAACATAGAAAAAACTTCAGATCAATGTTATATGCTTATAGCAATCTCTCAAAGAAAAAGCTTATGGAAAATAAATTTACCACATTTTCTATTAAAAATCTGTGTGTGTGTGTGTGTGGGGGATTGTTGGTTGTCAGAGGATTTGACTTCACCATTGCTCATTCTCTAATAAATTTAGTTCTGTGACGCACATTTACTATTCAATGATATTGCTCTGATAAACCATAGCTCATGCTTTAAAAACTACTATTTGGTGATATTTCAATTAATATCATTCTATTATTGCTCCATCTCAAATTGCATATATTTGATTTTCTAATAAAAATTGATGTATTTTTCTTTGTCGGGCAGAGTTCCATGCATATTCGTGTCCTCGACTTCAGGAGGATATGGATCGTGGTGCTTGTTATGCACTCCTTACTACAAAACTCGGGTACTAGGCCTTTTTTTTCCTCAGAGTACATGGCACCGCTCATCTCTCTTACAATTCAACCTGCAGAGTAGGCTTAGTTTGTGAAATACCCCGATTTGCATTTCTTTTCTCCCCTGACCATTGTTGTTTTCTCATCTCCAAGTTCTTAATGACAAACTATTTATTCTATGGCGCTTAAGGCGTTTATGTCTATTCCTTTATGATTACTACAGTTTTAAATCTGGGCCGGTGGAAAATCTAGAATAAAGGCGCAAAAATGGTGATTGACAACCGTAAGTTAATGTGGAATAATAGAATGATACATTATCGCTTATATGACTCAGTTTTCATTTGTTTGACGTTAGATGCGTAATGAAAAGATAATCCGAAAACAACTTAATTTCTACACATTTCATTTAATTTAGTGATTGGTGGGATCACATCTATTTATTCAATTTGAAGTTTTTATTTGCAACTTCTTTTTTTTTTAAAGAATCTGCAACTTATTTAAAACCTAAAATAGGATAATAGTTTATTAACTACTAGATGATAACATCATTTGGTACCAAATTTATTACAATATAGAAGGAGGAAGAGAAGCATGGAGATAAAATATAGATGGTACAACCAACAATAAGCAAAACATCATTACTAGCTCGTCCATACTAGCTCTTCAACTTTTGGGAGGTGCAAGTTTGTGAATGAGATTTAGGCCGCCAAGAACTAGTCATAAAGCTTGTGGTGGATGATGAATGGGATTTGGTCCACCAGGAATAGAATGCAAAGCTGGGGTGGATTTCAATGGATTCTAGCCACCGTAAACGTAATGAAAAGCTTGTGGTGATGATGAATGCGGGATTTCGTCCACCAAAGAATAGAATGCAAACAAGTGGATTTCTGAATGGGATTGGGCCACCGTGAACATAATGAAAAGTCATCGTGGATGATGAATGGATGGTCCATCTAGAATAGAATGTGCTTTAGGTGGATTTTGAATGGGATTTGGTCCGCCAGGAACCAAAAAAAAGAGCTCCAAAATCTCGACTAGCCAAAAAACAAGAGAGAAGAAGAGAAAGATGAAGGTTCCATACAAATCGTTTCGATAAGCGCCTTCTCCATGGTGTTTTGGGCGGTCTCTCGCGCAAGAGTAACTTTCTTATTATATAGCATTCTTTAGAGTATTTTTTTGGGAATCAAAGTTCTAATAAGATTACGAACATCTTGAAATCCAAATACAAAAAGAAAGAATTATAATTTTGTTATCTTCAAATCACCTCTTTTGGAATATGATATTTTTCCTTCGAGAATTGTTACTTAAATGTTAAAAAATCTAACCTAATAAATTATCTACCCAAAGAAAATATAAGTCTACTAATTTAAAGCTATGCATATTTCTTTTCAAAATCAAGGCTCGATTTTTTCTCTTGTGGCTTCGTTATTCAAATTTTTTACTTCAGGCAATGACAATAATAGGAGGTGTCTCCCCTGTAGTTAGAGGTTGACTCCCTTACATCCACTAATTGATAACTCTTCAAGGTTTGTCAAATAAAACAAGTAAGAGGTAGGTGGTCAGATATAGTAGTTCCATCAACTTGAAGATTCCTTACCTCGTAAGTGTGCCCACGCCCGCCCCAATTCATGAAGCGTCCAAGGTGGCCCACCGTATTAAAAACCACACTAGGAACTCACTAGACAGTAAGGCCCCAAACCCATGTGGGATCCCCTCAGAATCCACCCGGGCACTAAATAGTACAAGTTTTTTTTAACACATTTGACCAAGTTTGACTACGTCTGACCAAGTTGACTTTTTCAAGGATGGATAATTTTGGGTTGAATAAGACACCATTTCGTAGGCCTCGTCGATACTAGTTCATAGACGGATTGAGCGTCAAAATCCGACTAACGGATAAAAAGTTATGGCCCATGCGGGAGCCAACAAGAAGATATTTTGTCGCTTGTCCAAGGTCAGTTCTTAGTTTTACCCCAAAGCGACCCTAGGCTCTATATACATAAACCTAGTTTTATGCACACAGAACCAGCCCCAAACACTCATTTTTAGCACCAAACCCTAGAAAATTCGCCAAGAAACCTCGTGAACCCGACCGGGTCAAGCTCGACTGCTTTAAGCCAAACTGGTTTTGGCCGTGGGAGACGCTCGCCAATTCTTTTGATACACGACCGGGCCAGAGGAGGAGCACGGTGAGGCTTAATCTTTCGGAAAATTTCAAGGTCAACTGGCCGCCGACGCTTCATCGGCTTCGGTGAACGCGGTCAAGGTCGCCACTCTCGGGTCGCCGGATTTTGCCGCTGCCATTCCGTGCCGGCCCATACCTCTCCCCATTTTTGGACCCTCTGAGCTCATTCCCGTGCTCCTTTTCTTCAGATTCCTCACCGTTTGAAAGATACGACGAAAACAAGTTTGGTCGACGATTGGATCGAGTTTTCCGGCCACCACAGCAACTTTTGGACCAAGTTAAGGGTACTGTTGTGTTCCTTGTCTCTTGGGCTTTCCGTTGATATAAAGTTTGTAAATTTTGGATGTCGTTTGGTTAGTTTTCCATTTTTGGGTCATTTAGGGTAATTACCGATAGGTGCTTCATAACGTTTTCAAATAACAAGATACAAATACATGATATGTCTTTAATTGTAATGGAACTGTTATTTCACGAAAAAGAATTGCTTTTTATAATATCTTTTACAACAAGTATTTTATTTTTAATCATTTTTTATATTTATATAACTTTTTAAAAAACAAATTTTAGAAAAGAATGAAAAGATAATCCGAAAACAACTTAATTTCTACATCCACACATTTAATTTAGTGATTGGTGGGATCACATCTTTATATTCAATTTGAAGTTTTTATTTGCTACTTCTTTTTTTTGAAAGAATCTGCAACTTATTTAAACCTAAAATAGGATAATAGTTTATTAACTACTAGATGATAACATCATTTGGTTCCAAATTTATTACAATATAGAAGGTGGAAGAGAAGCATGGAGATAAAATATAGATGGTACAACCAACAATAAGCAAAACATCATTACTAGCTCGTCCATACTTCAGTTTCTTCAACTTTTTTGAGGTGCAAGTTTGTGAATGAGATTTCAGCCGCCAAGAACAAGTCATAAAGCTTATGTGGATGATGAATGGGATTTGGTCCACCAGAATAGAATGCAAAGCTCGGGGGTGGATTTTGAATGATTCGGGCCACCAGAACAGAATGAAAAGCCTATGGTGGACGATGAATGGACGGTCCACCAGTCGAACACCAAAGCTTCTCGGGGTGGATTTTCGAATGGGATTGGGGCCACCAGAAACGTAATGAAAAGCTTGTCTGATGATGAATGGGATTTGGTCCATCGAATAGAATGCAAAGCTTCGAGGTGATTTGAATGGAATTTGGTATGCCAGAACCAAAAAAGAGCTCCAAAATCTCGACTAGGCTAAAACAAGAGAGAAGAGCAGAAAGATGAAGGTTCCATACAAAATTGGTTTCCGATAAGTGCACCATGGTGTTTTGGGCGGCCTCAATAGTAACTTCTATTATATAGCATTCTTTTAGAGTATTTTTGGGAATCTAAAAAAGTTCTAATAAGATTATGAAATATCTTGAAATCCGAATACAAAAGGAAAAAGAATTATAATTTTGTTATCTTCAAATCACCTCTTTTGGAATATGATATTTTTCATTCGAGAATTGTTACTTAAATGTTAAAAATCTAACCTAAAAATTATCTACCAAAGAAAATATAAGTCTACTAAGTTAGGCATATTTCTTTCAAAATCAAGGTCATATTTTTTCTAAGATTCTCGTTATTCAAATTTTTATCAGGCAATGACAATAATAGGAAGTGTCTCCCTAGGTTAGAGGTTGATTCCTTACATCCACTAATTGATAACTCAAGGTTTGTCAAATAAACAAGTGAGGTAGGTGGTCGATATAGCAAGCTCCATCAACTTGAAGATTCCTTTAAGCCCGCGCAGTGCCCACCGCTCTCGTCCCACCTCATGAAGGGCCAAGGCGGCCCACTCGTATTAAAAACCACACGGAACCCACCGTGACAGGCGCCCCAACCCATGTGGGATCCTCAGAACGCACTGCACTAAATAATACAAGTTTTTTTTTACACATTTCGACCAGCCACTAAGCCACAAAGCTGACTTTTTTCAGGATGGATAATTTTGGTCGACTAAGACACTATTAGCCCCGCCGATACAGTTCATAGATCGATCAACGCCAAAATCCGACTAACTGATAAAAAGTTATGGCCTAGAGTTCAACAACGCATTTTATCGCTGTCCAAGGCTATCCCCGCTACCGAAAGCGACCCTAGGCTCTATAAACCCGCGGCGCCAATAGAACCTAGCCCCCAAAACACTCATTTTCAGCCCCAAACCCTAGAAAATTCCCCAAAACCCGTGGAGCCCGACCGGGTCGCTTTTGATCATTTAGGCCAAACGTTTTACCGTGGGAGACGCTCTCCGCCACCCCTTTGATACACGCGCTGCTAGCCAGTGAGGAGGAGCACGGGCGAGGCGACCTTCAGAAAGTAAATTTCACGCCAACCACCGCTTACGCCATCGGTCGAGAACGCCAGGCGGCGGCCGCCACCTCTCGGGGTCACCGGGATTTTGTTGAGCTTCACGCCATTCCATGCCGACCCATACCTCCCTCCCCCCATTTTTGGACCCTCTGAACTCATTCCCATGGTCCTTTTCTTCAGATTCCTCACCGTTTGAAAGATACGACGAAAACAAGTTTGGCCGACGGTTGGATCAAGTTTTTCGGTGACCACAACAACTTTTGGACCAAGGTAAGGGTACTGCTGTGTTCCTGGTCTCTCGGGCTTCTTCCGATATAAAGTTTGTAAATTTTGGACGTCGTTTGGGTTAGTTTTCCATTTTTGTCATTTAGTACTACTCGAAAAGGTTTGAACTAAAATTGGGCATCAACTGGTCAAATTAGGAAAAATTGAAGATGGATATTTTTATGATTTATTGGAGGGTTCCATTTCGAAAAATTAGCCTCCAGGAAAAAAGCCCTAATTTTGGATATATCGGTCTATTTCATCAGATAATTGGACCTATTTGAGTCCAATTTAGATATATGCTTCAATAATGTATCATCATTCCTATTATTCCACATTAATCCATACCGTCAATCCTGGCCTTCGCGCTTTATTCTGCATTTTCCAATCGCCCGATTTAAAGCCCTCAGTAATCATAAAAGGAATAGACATAAACACCTTAGCCGCCAAAGAATAAATAGTTTGTCATTCAAGCACCGAGATGAGAAAACAACAATAGTCAAGGGAGAAAAAGAAATGAAATCAGAATTTCACAAACTAAGTCCTTACTGGTTGAATCAGAAGAGAATGAAGCACTGCCATGTACTCTACCGAGGAAAAAGTCCTAGTAACAAGTTTTAGTAAGGAGGCATACCGCACTTACTTTGATCCATATCCTCACAAGTCAGACACCAAATATGCATGGAACTCTTCAACATCATAAAGAAAAATACATCAATTCTTTATTAGAAAATCAAATATGCAATTTGAGACGGAGCAATAATAGAATGATATTAATTGAAATATCACCAAACAGTAGTTTTTAAAGCATGAGCTATGGTTTATCAGAGCAATATCATTGAATAGTAAATGTGCAATCTGGGAACTAAATTTATTAGAAAATGAGCAATGGTGAAGTCAAATCCCCTCCCACAACCAACAATCCCCTCCCCCCCACACTCACACCGATTTTTAATAGAAAAGGTGGTTAATTTATTTGCCATAAGCTTTTTTTTTATTTGAGAGATTGCTATAAGCATATAACATTGATACAAGTTTTTTCCCATGTTAAGTCGTTAATCCAAGGAAGGTAACATAATAATATGGAGATTCACCCTCATAGTAAGGCCAATTTAAAGATCCACATCCATGTTCATTACTGATGAAAGTTGTGAGATATGTGTTATCCATCACACACTATCTTCATTTTTTTTCTATAGGACTCATCCACCATCTTCACACTCACATGCAGCTATATGTCATAATTAAATTACAGATGGTATGGAATTTGCTATTTTTACACCCTTTCAATTAATTTTCCCTGAAACAAACATTTTTCAGTTTTCCTTACATTGGCTTACTCATCCTCTCATGCAATTACTCAGCCAGCAAATATTAAGTTTGTCACGTATCAGGCGCCGCCAGATCCGAGATACGCTTAAAAATAAGAATTTATCATATCAATGTAAACGGAGTAGACAGTGTACTAGAACCGCTAATTATACTCAAGCATATTACATGTACATATGAGCAAGCTAGGGCCAAAATATTCTAACTCGACAAGTGCATTTTGAATCGACATCCATTGTTTTCATGTGAAGGTCGTAAGAAAAATGTAATTTTCTAACAACACTAATTGAATACTAACCCGAATCTCAAACTAGCCGAGTACCCGTAAGCCGCTGAATTAGCAACAACATCATAGTGGGAAGTATCACCTCTTATCTACTCAAAACAACGATGATGGTTCATAGATTAGTGTCGTCAACATGAAAAAACAAGGCTCATCAAAGAGCAGAGGAAAACAAAAAATAAAAAATAAAAACACCCTGTCCACATGCAATGTGAAGTGAGACAATAGATGTGATAATCACAACAGTATGCATTGAACAGAAGAAGACTTGTTTCAAACAATCAAGATCGTGTCATGTTAACTAAAGCAGAGCCAGACAGGGGAAATGATGATTTAAAATAATACATGATAGAGATCCTAGAGAAAATAATTTGTGAGAAAGTAGCTCATGGGATCAAGACAATTTTATAAGAGGAAATAACAGAAGTACAACACATGAGCTTTCTACAAACATACGCTTATTGTTTTTGAGATAGGTAAGAATTTTAAATATGACCAGGCTCTAAACGAGAAGCTCGATCAAAATGATTAATGTTCTTCACCATGGTTGCTACCAACAAACCCATTTATTTGTGTCTAGACGACCATATGTATGATGAGCGGCAGATCATAACCGCATGACTCAAGAGAATGAGCCGGGGAATATAATTTAAACCGTAAGCACAAGATTTTCATAAGTAGAAAACATCAACTCATGAGACTAGATCTCGGGACATTTTATAATGTCATGAACCGCATGTACAGCAGATGGCGCTCATTTTGATAGTAAGTTATCGAATCAAGAGAAGAAATATATTCAACTCCGTATGATCTATCAAGTAGACCCTAGGACAATTAGACCAAAGAATAGACTAATCATCCATACATTCCCATGCATATGCAAAAATAAAGGGAGCAATAACCAACATGATCAAATAATAAAAGAAAAGCATTTCAAAGAAAGTAGAAAATCCCATTAGATTTTTGTGAATGTATTTATTTATACTACAGCTCCAATACACAAAATCGTTTGATATTTCCTTAGACTTCCCAAGCCTTTCAAAGAACAACACCAACTTCTTAAACTTCCAGAACCCACACAACTTCAGGGAAACAAAAATGATATAAAAGCTTCCTAAACGTAGCCGCGGCATGAAATTAAGATTCCAGAAAGTTTAAAATATCAGAAGATATGAAATCTTTACACTTTTTCTCTGCAACAGTCTAAAGGTCTTACCAATGAATCGATCTCAAACACCACTCCATCACCGTGGCTTAACAATGAAAACCAAAAATGCTTTCAACATGCCTAATATTTGCAAGCTTGCAACTGTGCTCTGGATCTTGTTCCTCATTATCCAACCTTAGATTTCCCATAATAATACCATAGGATAACACAAAAATGTTTTGGGAGCATGGTGCATTGAAAAAACAATGAGATCCTTCAACTATCTCGATGCATGTAAAGGCATTAATAGACTGTAAAATAAACTCAATCAAGAAAACAAGCCGTAGTTCACACTACACCACAAGAGGAGGAGATGCTAAAGTAACTAAAAAATCGTTAAGAAGAACATTCAATGCAACAGTAAAAACAGTGATAATAAAAATAGACAAAATAATGTACACATCCACAGGCACCAATAACAAAAAACAAGAAATGTTCTATTCGTAGTAGGTAACTACTCACATCTATGTCTTCTTCTTTAATCGAATATCTTCAAAGTTTCCAAAGCCCCTCTACCACAGCCCTCGGCCACAACTCATTAAACCGTGCTAAATCAGAAACCCCAACCTGATTGAATGTTATAATAGTAGTTTTTGAACTAATTAGAGGTCCAATGATAGAAACTAGGGTAGATTAGAATTTAGAACGCTTCGGACGTCATTTGGGTATGAAGTGAAATTTTTCGAAAATTGTAACCGGGTGCCCTAAGGAATAGTGATTTTTCTTATTATATCCCGATGGAGTGGATTCAGTAAAGGAATTTTAAGAAATTTCAGTTCCTATGACTTTGAACCGATATTTAGAAGAGAATTGAGAGATTTAAGTGAATAGTGATTTCGACTAAAATCAAGCCCGCGCTGAAATTTTTCTCGTAAATCAATAAATCTAACGAAAATCGAAATGCAGTGAAACGGAGTCCCGTTTGGATAGTTTCCAAAGCATCCGAACGTAACTGATATTAGCACGCTTATTGTCCTGATTTCGCTTAATGATTTTAAATCCAATTTTGGTGATTTCAGAGCCTGGAATCCAATGTGAAGGATTTAATTAGAATATTTCATGGTCAATTTGAAGTTTAGACAACCATAGAATATTTTTGACATTTAATTGATATAAAAGCAAGATAGCAGAAATCGAGATAAAATTTGCTATATGAGATATTTTTCAGAGAGCCAATTAAAACCTTTCTTAACGTGCAAGTTATGATTAAAATATCATGAGAATGGACCAATGCGATTCTTGGGCACAAGAGCCAATAAAAAATTTTTAGGGCTAAGTTAGGTTAGTGACCATGAGAATGGACTCAATGGATCTTTGGTTCAAGGGCAAATTGTAATTGCCATAAGGGATATGAAAATCATAAATGAGAGATGTAATATAATAAAATTACAAAAGTCGATATGAAATTTTTTGGAGAAGTTGAGATGTCAAAATAGAAATAAAACAAGTTGAATGGAAATTTTAAGAGATGGAGGACCAAATAGGTAATTAACAAAAGATTAGAATATTAAATGGGGAAGTCAAACAAAAAGTCCCATTTTTGTCTCATAAGGCACCTTAGTGAGGAGAGAAAGAGTGCATGGAGAAAAGTAAGAGGAAGCGAGAGGGTTACAGAAGGAGAAGAAGAAGAAGGAGACAAAAAGGCATGTTTTCATTATGGAATCAAATGTCTGGATGTCTAGGTTATTGGTGTGATTGCTAGGGTTTTTCTATGGAGATTGCTTATTTCAAAACCTGTGGTTTTAATGGTGACATCACACAAACCCTTGATTTGTTGAGGTTTTGTGGATAAAACCCCAATTGGTGTAAAATAAACATGGAATCATCATATTTTTATGAGTTTTAGAAGAATTGGTGGACCTTTGATTGAATTAATAAGATTTTTACCTAGGGTTTTGTTGTATGGAGTTCCAAACCACCAATACAAGTGTTATGGAGTGGTTTTGAATGACTTTCATGTTGATTATTAAGGCATTATGGAATAGTTGTAAAAAGGAGAATGTTGGGGTTTTAAAGAGAATGCTGTCAAAATTTCTGTAAAACCCCTGTTTTTATTTTGGCTATAGATTAAGTTAGAATCATCCAAATGAATTGATTCAAATTGGTAAAGAACCATAAGAGATAGGGATACAAATGTATAGAAGGGACCAAGAGCAAATTATCTCTACAGCTCCCAAATACGAGAAACTAGGGCAGAGCTCGTGTAGCTCACTGATTTTTCTCTGTTTTGGGTATGGTTGTAGTGTTTTGGCCATAGGTGGATTTTCACTCATCCAAATTGAGTGATTCAAAATTCTGTGTAAAATAGACTTCTAGTTAAAAAATATATATGAAGGAGTACGTGAATTATAACCCCAAAAGTACCCATAAAATTTGTCAAAGTGGGTGTAATGCTGAGATTATGTTACGCGAGTGGAGTCATCTAGATATAAGGAAATACAATAACCCGATTTGGTGATCGAGTGGGCAGTTTAATTGGAAAAGAAACGTGAATATAACCAAATTAATTGAATAAACCATTTCAAATTTGTAAGATTTATTATAACACCCAAATATACCTAGTACGTTTTGAAAACATATTGAGTTATTTTGCTAAATAATTATTTGTTTCATAAGTTAAATGCGAAGCTAGGGAAACGAGGCCCGGAAGGATTACAAACTCAAGACAAAAGGTATTGTCCAAAAGGGAAGCAAAGTCATAAATTGAAGACTATGGGCCAAAATACAATTTTTAGAACTTGGAAGCCCTAGTAGGTCCAAGCGTGGAGGGACCTTTTGCAAATAAGGCAACAACCCAAAAATGGTTTTGAGGGCCAAACAAGGCCTTAGCAAAATCTGGATTTAAAGACCAAATTGGGTCATTTGGAGGAGGAACAATAGTGAAGAAGAAGAGAAGGAGTGGAGATCAAGCCAAGCAAGCCAAAGGTATGGAACTTTGGATTTTTGGTATGGAAACTCACCTTGTTTATGAATTCTAGGTGATTATGTATGAATTTCCATGCTTGGTTGGTTAGTAGTTTGTCCACGAGCATGGGGTGCTGCTAGGGTTTCATCTTAACCCAAAAATGATGGCAAGTAAAGTGGGTAAAATACATATGTACAAGCTCATGAAATCCTCTCTTTGGACAATTCATAGTTAATTAAGAGTAATTGAATTAGGGTTTAGAATAATCTAACAAATCCCCTTGAGTTTGATTTGTGTATGAGTTATAACCCCGTATTGGAATGGGTTTTGAAGTAATTCATGATAAGTCTTTGAACTAAGATAAGTATTGAAGGAGGAATTGAATAGAAAAGAGATTCCAAGGTGAATTAGAAATGGTTTTGATGTGTGTTTGAAGTGTAGAGTTGATTGGGTATCAAAACATGGAAAAAGAATTAGAAAAACACACATTAAGGCACTTTCGGAGACTTGTACAGGTACAGTTGAACTTGTACCGGTACAGCAGATTCTGGTCATTTTTGGCCAACTTGTCTGGTACAAGTTAGACTTGTCTCGGTCTGATACAATTACTGTTTTCAGTTTTGGCCGATTTTCGTATTTTGGCCATAACACTCGACATATAGAATTTAGGTGATTCAAGTGGCTATACCAATAACTTCAAGGAAAACAAAACTTGAGTAGAATCGAAAAATTCTGATCCTAAATTGTTGCGAAGAATTAACCGAAGTGGAAATTTGTAATGCGAAAAGGATTACGATTAGAACTTTGGGCAGCCATTAGTCAGGGTTGTTTCGGACGTAGCAGGGATTCCGGTGCTCAAGGTGGGTGATTCTAGTTGGAATAGGCAATTTAGCACCTTATATTTAAAGGCGTATAAGGACATAGTGCTCAAAATATGAGAAGTTAAGACCCCGGAAATGAGTAATACAAGCAGTCGAGTAAAATTGGTAAGCGAGCTAGTTGGCATGAAAATGCCATAACTTGAGTTTGGAAGATCCAGGTGGAATGATTCAATTTACGGTAAAGATGATTCATAGAGGAACAAGAATATATGAAATATATATGATCCGACTACCTAGGATAAGAGATGAATGAGTGGACGTCCCGATTAGTGCTCGAAGCACTCGATTAATGCCGGTACTCCCGATTAGTATTCTGACATCACCGTCACGATTGGTGCTACGGCACTCTGTTCGATGCCGGTTACTCTGCTGGTGCTATGGCACGATCTTGTATCCGTGCAACCGGGTACTTGTATGCTTTGCGTCTATTCATTTCTTATAATTAGTGCAGGTAGTCGAGACAGACATATGATAAGGCCATTTGAACCAAAGAATAAGATGAAAGATGCGGACTCATGCCTATAAGGATTCGCTATTACCTTGGTGCTCTGCCATCCCGATCTATTGCGTGCCTTGGTGCTCTATATCTGAGTAAGCTCTGTAGTACCTACGGGTACTCCTGTCTCTGATTAAGTTATGTAGTACCTTCGGGTACTCCTGCATCTGAATAAGTTATGTAGTACCTTCGAACACTGCGCCTCCCGATTAAGATACGTAGTACCTACGGGTGCTCCTGCTGTGCGAATAAGTTCACGTAGTACCTCACGAATTATCATCTCTACGATTAAGCTGTAGTACTACGGTGCTCTGTATACGAAAATGTTGTAGTACTGCGGGTACTCCTGTATGTCATTAGTTTACGTATTGCCTCTACAGACCACTCACATTATCGTAGGATTACGTACTGTATGAATAAAGTTATCATCAAAAGTAAATGCACAGAATAGAATCACTATTCTCTGAGTTAAAGTCTTTAGATGATAAGTTTGGTAGTGCCTCACGGTGCTCACCCGTATATAGATGAAAGTCGTCTTGTATCCAAGATAGATATTTGTAGTATATGGGTACTCTTGTCTGTATAAGTTATGCTTAGTACTAAGATTACTCAGTGTCTGAATAGTTCCATTTACGATTAACTCACGTAATACTGAATAAGTTAAGTCTCACAGTTAAGTCCTGTCTCTGGCATAGTTAAATGATACCTACGGTGCTCACGTATTGATGGATTACCTTAGTACCTATAGGTGCTCTAGTATTTTCATCAAGTGCATGAGTACCTAGGGCACTCCTGTCGATGATACGATAAGTTTCGTGAGTACCCTACGGGTACTCACGTATTTGATTAAGTTAAGTGAGTACCTAAAAGGTACTCACATATCTGTTAACTCACAGTATCTGAGATAATTTCGTCTACGATTAAGTCTGTCTACCCTTAGGATTTTGTAGTACCTACAGACACTCTGTATTCGATGCATGCAGTAGTATCTATAGGTACTCGTATTTCATCAAGTTCTGCCAAGTACCTGGGGGTATCTGTATCTGTGATGGTGGATTAGTTGTACCTACGGGTACTCTGCCTCTTTGATTAAGTTAAAGTAGTATACCTAGGGGTACTCTGTCTATTAACTCTATATCACATTAAGTCATGTGATAAGTCACGTATCTGAATAAGTCTGTAGTACCTCTGGGTACTCTTGTATCAAAAACAAGCCATTGTATGCGAATATGTCTGTCTACGATCTATTTCGTGGTACCTACAGATTTGCTCACGTATCGAGTAAGTTACGTCTTTGTATCTGATTAAAGCTCAGAAAGTAGTACCTAAGGGCACTCTTGTGTTGATTAGGTTTTGGTACCTACGGGTACTCTTGTATCGATAAATAAGTACAAGTTACGTAGTACCCAGGCACCTACTCGTGTCAAGTAAGATAAGTATAAGTCGATGTACCTCACAGTACCTTCGTACATAAAGATACATTATGTAGTACCTACGGGTACTTTTGTACCAGTAAAATGTTCTGTAGTACCTACGGGTACTTCTGTATCCGAAATACATATATAAGTTCCGTAAGACCAGTATAAGTTCCGTAAGACCAGTATAAGTTCCGTAAGACAAGTATGTGCTCCGAAATACCGGTGCTCGTTCGTAATCTACATGGTACCTACGGGTACCTCGAATAAGTTAAACTCATTAGCATAAGCACCAGTTCATAACTCCTACGGGAGTCTACGAATGCACATAAAATTACATTTATAAGGATAAGTTACGCATAAGAATAAGTTACCTGTAACTCCTACGGGAGTCCGTATGAACATAAGCACAATGATAGCAAAGTACTTATATAAATTATAATATGAATTCATGGGAAATTTCGATCTCCTGTATGGTTATACACTTATTATAATTGTGTATATCATGTGTTTAACTATAAGAAATGTTTCCCACTAAAGTAAAAAGCAGCACGAGTTTTAATCAGTGTAGGTACGGGAGAGGTATCGAAGACCTCATCTAAGTTGTAGACCAAGCTCTTATAAGGAGTTCACTACATGTAAGGTTAGTGCTACGATTGGTAATTGTAAAGTATAGTTTTGTATTTGTAAATGGGACTCGGTATATGTGTATAGATTTTGATGGACACCACTCCGGTGGTAGTTCTTTTGATTCGTTATAAGATGTAGGCCTAACCCACGGAGTGCAGTGGTTTTTAATAAAAAAAATAATAAAATTTTTGGTCGAGAGTCGATGTTGAGGTGCCGTCCCGAAAATCGAGGTGTGACAGATTTAAGATCCCATAAATCAAGGATAGCAATTAGGTGATTCGTGAGTTAACAAGTTAACATCAAAAAACATCTTATGCTTATTATTTATGTGAAGTTGAGGGCTTTAGAAGGAATTTTAAATTGAAAATTTAAGAATGTCGTGGATATATAAATAACTGATGCAGGTTTCATAAAATTTGAAGACCGTTTGAATAATTTTTGGGTCATAAAGTCTATAGAGTATTGTTGGGAAAAGGTTGGCCAAAATGAGTGGTTTTTTTTGTTAGAGGCTTTTTAGTGCTCAAGGGTAATTTGTTCATTTGGCTTTGAGCTGTGAACTGAGAGTGTAAAAATGATATTTTGATTAATGTGTAGTTGTGGTTTTCTTGAAAAAGGTGAAAAGGACTATTGGACGGAAGCGGGAATTGACGAGCAAGCGAGTTAGTACGTGAAGCCGAGAGTGTAAAAATGATATTTTGACAATTGGTTTTAAAAGTGAATGGTTTTAATATTCATGAAAAGTTAATGGAAATGTTTATATAAATGTTAAAGCATATGGAAAGGTTTTATCTTGCATCAATATATATATTTATATTAAAATTATCATATGAATGTCTGTGTTGGAAACATTATGGAAGTTTAAAATATGTAAAGCATAAATCACATAAATAATAAAAGAAGTAAAAAGTTTAAATGGATTTAGAAATGTATTTTGAAGAAAGGTTTCTTGATGGATTTACCCTAAACCCCATATGGTATGGCGATATCGGTAGAAGTACCTTAGCGTGTAAGGATTTGAGAATGAAGTTATAGGTTACTAAGCTGAAGAGGAGGGGAAATAGGTGTTTAGAGTAATATCCTTACGTGATAAGGTGCTGGTAGAACCACAATAAGCGTGAGTTTCTCAGTAGCGTAGTGGTTATATTTGGAATGTATTGTCCCTCACCGTAGTGCAGAATTGTTAGGTGTGTTTATTCCTGAGTTCCATCGAGAAAGAAAGAAAAAGAAAGAAAGAAAGAAAAAAAGTTTAAGGCATAAGATGATTTTTAATTGGCACATACAAGTATGTATTCTTTGATGTATATAAATGTTATCTTAATGAAAATGTACTCAGCAGGCTCCTTTAAGCTCATTCTTTCGTATGTTTCAAAACCATTTTCGAGCAGAGCAGTCAGCCGTGGGGCATCCTACGATGAGTCGGGCCATCAAGGAGGCAAGCATGTGGCGCATTGTATAAATAGTTTGCATATTTTATATGTCGAATAATTTCTCATGTATATATGCATATATGGATATATTTTGAAAAGGAACTACTTAGGTGGGCGGCTTAAGTCCGGCTCAAGCCCAGTCTTTTTATAAAATTGTGCATGGAATTGAAGAAGTTTTGAATGTTTTGATGATTTAAATGAATATAAATGTATATGGTATATATTGTGTTGATTAGGTTGTGGACGAGGAGTCCTAAACGGAAGTTGAAAAGTGGAAGATTTGGGAAGTGTTTTAAATGCTTATACGGGTATTTGTAAATTTAGGAGAAAGTCGCAGAGGCTACGGCGATTTTTCTTAAAATTCTGAGTGTTTGAAAAATTTACCACTTAAACTCGCATTTTCTAAAGATATGTTAAGGATTGTAAAGGGGTTCGCTCCATGGATTTTATTTGATGGTTTTGAGGAAAGTTTCTATATCCATTGAGTGCTAGGGGTCCCTCGGGTTCATGAGGTTAATCCGTGGTAGGATCCTTGATAGTATAAGGCCTGGTTTTGAAGATATTTATAAAGATTTGAAAATTTTATTTTCATATGATTGTTTAATGTTTTTATTTTAAAATTGCATAATTGTTGTGTGATTTAAAATCCTTATATGCATTACATGACATATTAAAATTTTGAAGTCACAAAAAATCGTGTGGTAGGCCAGCCACCGGAGAGCTCGAGGCATTAGTACCACCACAGGAACATGTTGATGAGTCGTATGTTCCTCCACCCACAGTATAGTGACCCTATGCTTGAGCCACCACGAGGCCAGGCCGCCACAGCCTCCACAGTCGTGGGAGGAGACGGAATACCTTTAAAGCCAAATGGCTCGACTTTAGCCCGCGCATTCACAGCTGACCTCGAGGCGGTAGCTTCTATATGAGGCAGCTGAAGGGCACAGAATTATGATGGATTGGGGAGATCCTGACCGTCATGGTTAAGGAAATGAGCGGGTCTGCAGTGATGCGAGTGTACGAAGCGAGATGGTCACTTTTACGCTTTCTCCTATGGGACGGCGTTAGAGTGGTGGAGGCGGTTTAGAGGAGATGCCCGGAAGGGAGTGTCTGGGCACGAGTTCAAGGAAGAGTTTCTGAATAAGTTTATTTCCGGCCAGGTTACGAAGTCTGGTGAGGAGTTCTTTAAATTTGGAGTAGGGACGCCTTCAAGTGACAGATTATGAGCGGAGTTTTTCTGAGCTCGTCAGACATGTCCCATTTAGTAGGCAGGATGAAGTTTCGAAGACCAAGAGGTTTGCTGTAGGTCTTAGTCCAGAGATTTGGACCTGATGCAGCGTCGGCTGACCCCCACACACACGTGCGGCCGGGGTGTAAGAGGGGCCACGGAGTTAGGGATGAGAGGAGCATAGGTTTGAAATCGGGCTACGCGTCAAAATGAAATGGTGGGTCACGTGGGTTCGGGGGATATTTCCCGGTAAGCGATTGGGGTTTTATGGATTATTTATCTAAGCCTTGATTGAGTTATATTAAGGCTTTAGCTATTAAATTGACATGATTACAGGTTGATTTTGCTAAGAAATTGAAAAGAAGAATGAGATTATAAGGTTGTCAATTTAGGTCAACCTTGGATGTTAATGGAAGTGATGTTGTTGATTGGTTTAATTGCTTTAATGACATTACTTGAAATGCTTGAAGGAATTAATGGAATTAAAAGTTGAATAGAAAATAGAGATGAGAGGTTAGGCGAGAAAGGTTTAATTGGGAAATACACATTGGTTTGATTTAAGTTTAAAGTAAATCAATGACATTAGATGAATTATCAAATATATGTTGTTGAAAGAAAATGGAAAGTGAAGAAATAATTATGAATATGTGACACCACCTTAGGAGAAGTATGGAAAGGTTGAGCTTCCATTGATTTTAATCAATTGGAAGTGATTAAATACTAATGGAATGTGTTAGAATTAATGTTTTAAGAAGAAGAATTGATTAAAGGTATAAATGTAATTTTTACTTTTGAGTGAAGGAGCATTATGGGTTTTTCACTTTAGGATGTTAATGGCTTGATTTAAGGCTACTTGCAATGATGTTGTCATGAGCAGTTACAGTGGAAGTGAATTGGATAAGTTGAGAATTCATGATAGGGATCATTCCCAAGGCATTCAGAACACGGTACGGGCATTTTGAGTTTCTAATCATGTAAATTTTAGGACTTACACGAATTCCCGGCCCGGCTTTATGGATCATGAGCGAGGTTTCGGGCCCTTGCGTCGGTTTGTTATACGTGTTTATTGTGATATGCGATCTATTAAATTTGTGGAAGAACATGCGAGCACTTGGGGATAGTGCGCAAACATTGCTGGAACATCGCATGGCACAGGACACTGGTTTTACCCAGGGGATCTCGGTGGATCCGCGAGAAGGTGACTATATTGGATTGGAAACCTCACGAGTGTTAATGAGAGATAAGGAGTTTTGGGTTTGTCAGGGTATTCTGAGTAAGTTCGTTCCAGAGAGTTTTCGAAGATAGTCGCACCTTTGACTAGGTCGACAAAGGAAGAGGAACCGTTTTTATGGTCGGAGAGCTGTCGTAATTTGATGGCGAAAGGAGATTGACCTCGAGCTGGAGTGCCACACTTCCATCGGGCGGAGGATGGCTTTGTAGTGTATTGTGAGTGCCTCTGGCGAGTGCGGGTTGTGTATTAATGTAGAATGACAAGGTAATTGTATATGCTTCTAAGCAATTGAAGAAGCATGAACAGGGGTATCCACACACACCGACCTTGAGCTAGCGAGTGCCAGTATTGCCTTGCGGATATGGAGGCGTACTTATATATAGGTGCCACTGTAGGATTTTACGGATCATAAGAGCTTGCGGTATCTATTTACGAGAAATAACTGAACATGAGGCAGAGGAGATGGATTTGGGCGATCAAGAGGATTATGAATGTATCATTTTGAATATCATCTGAAAGGCGACGTGGTATCAGATGCTCTTAGTAGGAGACCCGTAAGTTCCCTATGCACTTGGGCCGTGCATCTTCCTCGACTCATAGAGGGTGAGGTCCTTTGGGTGTGAGGCTAGGCCGCGTGGTCGGAGTCTTTATTGGCCACATTTCATGTACATCCTGGCAGTGATAGACGAGTTAGAGAGCTTGGTCGGGATCCACGGATAGTGAAGTTGAGAGGTGAAATATAGAGTCACAGACAGCAGGGGTTGTCATTAGGAGAGGATGTTCACAGTGGTCATGGGACAGAGGTTGTGTGTACCGGATGTATGTGATGTGAGGAGAGATTATGGAGGAGTATTCGTCAGCTTATGCTATGCATCAGAAACCTGTAGATGTATCATACCACTAAGGGCATGCGGTGGAAGGGTATGAAGGGATATTGGGAGTTGAGTCTCGGATGTCTCACATGCCCGGCGGTGGCTTAGAACATTAGAAGCTGCGGGACTAATGTGAGTCCTCAGATCCCTCGGTGGAAATGGGAGAGATTCACTTATGGATTTTGTGGTAGGACTTCCACGTTGCACAGTGGCCATGATACGATATGGTGATTGTAGGCCAGTTAATGAGAATGGCCCATTTCTACTGCCTATTGGGAATAGTGATTCATTGGATAGTTGGCCCAATTATACGTTAGAGAGATTATCGGGCTTGCCTTAGTGGCATGGTTTCCATTGTTTGACGGAGATCGAGGTTTACCTCACGGTTTTGTGATTTTACAAAATGCCCTTGGCCTTTAAGTACACCGCCAGTATGGCTTCGTCACAGACGGATGGCCAATCTAAGAGGACTATCTACAGACTTTAGAGGATATGCTTAGAGCATGTGGTATGAGTTTAGAGGAGGCTGGGACACCATCTACCCCTGATGGAGTTTTACGCCACAATGGTTATCGAGCTAGTGTTAGGTATGGCCTTATGAGGAGCTCTTTATGGACCCGGAAATGTCGAGACTCCGGTCGCAATTTAGGGATGAGGTAGGCGAAAGGAAGTGGTAGGTAGAAAATTGTCAGTGACTTGTGATAAGATCAAAGGTTATAAAGGGGATGGCGAAAATTGCACTGGCTTGAAGCCAGAAAAGATTATCGCGGACAATCCTTGATAGGGACACAGAGTTCAGTGGGGATATGGTGTTTTGAGGATTTCCCCATGGAAGGGCGTACTAAGTTTTGGGAAATGTGGAAAGGCTGGTGGTATGTTGGATGTCTGAGGTTGAGAGGATTGGGGAAGTGGCATATCGATTGGGTTGCCATCGGCCTCGATCGCGCTCACGATGTTTCCGTGTTTCTATGCTTAGCAGTATATGCGGACATTCACATGTGTGTGAGCAACCGGTGGAAATACGGGGAGAATTTGACATACGAAAGGAGGAACCCGGTCACCCGGATCTAGGCCCAGTCGAGCAAGTTCTGCAGCAGACTATTCCGTGGTGAAGGTGTGTGGAGGAGTCATACAGTAGAGAGCTACATGGGAGGCGTGAGGAGCGGATGAAGGGCGTTATTCCCATCTCTTTGATGCAGTCACGAATGTTTTAATTTCGAGGACCAGAAATTTTTATAAGGAGGGTGATTGTAAAACCCAAACTGATTGAATGTTATAATAGTAGTTTTTTGAATTGATTAGGAGTCCAAATGATAGAAGCTTGAGGAGTAGATTAAATTTAGAGCGCTCAGGACGTCATTGGGCATAAAGTGAAATTTTTCGAAAATTGTAACCCGGGTGCCACACAGGAATGATGATTTTCTTATTATATGGGATGGAGGGTTTTGCAAGGAATTTTAGAAATTTCAGTTCCTATGACTTTGAGGCGATATTTAGAAGAGGGTGGAGATTTAAGTGAATAGTGATTTTCGGTTTAAAATTCGAGCATCTTGGCGAAATTTTTCGGAAGTGGGCCGAAAATATCTGAAAATGTCAGGAAATAATCCACATAGGAGTCTAGCAGCGAAAGCGGTCAGTTTGGATGAACCGAGCGTCAGAGCGTATTCGGATGTGTCGCTATTATGGGATTTAGTTTTTAATGATTTTTAAATCCGTTTCGGTGATTTGAGCATGGAATCAATGTGAAGGATTTTAATTAGAATATTTCCATGGTCAATTTGAAGTTTAGGCGACCATAGAATATTTTTGACATTTAGCATCAGGTATAAAAATAGTATAAAGGTGTTGAAATAAAATCTGCTATAAGGGAGATATTTTCTTGTGAGAGCCAATTAAAACCTTTCTTAATGGCTAAGTTATGATTAAAATATCATGAGACTGGACCAATGAGATTCTTGGGCACAAGAGCCAATCAAAAAATTTTAGGGCTAAGTTAGGGTTAGTGACTCATGAGAATGGACCAATGGTATTCTTTGGTTCAAGGGCAAAATTGTAATTTCCATAAGGGATATGAAAATCACAAAATGAGTAGAGATGGGCCATAATAAAAATTACAAAAGTTGATGTGAAATTTTTGAGAAGATGAGATGCCAAAATAGAAATAAAACAAGTTGAATGGAAATTCTTAAGAGATGGAGGACCAAATAGTAATTAAATGAAAGATTAGAATATTAAAATGGGAAGACAAACAAAAAGTCTAATTTTTTGTCTCACAAAGGCTAAGGCACCCGTAGGGAGGAGAGAAAAGAGCAAGAAGGGAGAAAAGAAGAGGAAGGAGAGGAAGGAGAAGGAGAAGAAGAAGAAGGAGATCAAAAAGGTATGTTTTCATTATGGAATCAAATGTTTTTTGGATGTCTAGGGTTATTGGTGTGATTGCTAGGGTTTTTCTATGGAGATTTGTTTGTTTCAAAACCTAGGGTTTTGGTTGAGACATCACACAAACCCTTGATTTGTTGAGGTTTTGTGGATAAAACCCCAATTGGTGTAAAATAAACATGGAATCACTATATTTTTTATATGAGTTTTAGAAGAATCTGCACCTTGATTGAATTAATAAGATTTTTACCTAGGGTTTTTTTGTATGGAGTTCCAAACCACCAATACAAGTGTTATGGAGTGGTTTTGAATGACTTTCATGTTGATTATTAAGGCATTATGGAATAGTTGTAAAAAGGAGAATGTTGGGGTTTTAAAGAGAATGCTGTCAAAATTTCTGTAAAACCCCTGTTTTTATTTTGGCTATAGATTAAGTTAGAATCATCCAAATGCATTGATTCAAATTTTTAAAGAACCATAAGAGATAGGGCTACAAATTTATAGAAGGGACCAAGAGCAAATTGTAGTTCTAAGGCTCCCAAATACGGACTGAAAGGTGAGCTCGTGTAGCTCACTGATTTTGCTCTGTTTTGGGTATGGTTGTAGTGTTTTGGCCATAAGTGGAGTTTCACTTATTCAAATTGAGTGATTCAAAATTATGGGTAAAATAGACTTCTAGGGGAAAAATTTATCTGAAGGAAGTACAAGCAAATTGTAACCCCAAAGTGCCCATAAAATTTTTCAAAGTGGAGCTATGTGCAGATTCTGTTCTTCCAAATTGAGTCATTTAGATGTATAATACAATAACTTGAGTTTTGGTGATCCAAATTGGGTGATTCCAATTGGAGAAGAAACATTAGAACCATAGCTTCAAATGAGTGAATAAACCATTTCAAATTTATGGAGTTAAGATCCCATAAATCAAGGATAACAGTAGGTGATTCAGTGAGTTAACCAAGTTGGCATCAAAAACATGCTGTAACTTGTGTTATGTGGTTGAGGGATTTAGAGAAGGAATTTTAAATTGCAAATTTAAAGAGATGTCATTGGATATATAAATAACTGATCTGGAGAGTTTCATAAATTTTGAAGACCATTTGAATAATTTTTGGGTCATAAAGTCTATAGAGTATTGTTGGGAAAAGGTTGGCCAAAATGAGTGGTTTTTTTATAGAGGCTTTTAGTGCTCAAGGGTAATGGTTCATTTGGCTTTAAATGAATGTGTATGGTGGATTAAAATGGAAGTTATGATTAATATTAGTTGTCGCTTTTGAAAAAGGTGAAAAGGACTATCGGATCGGAAACGGGAATTCGGTTTCAGGAAGCAAGCGGGATTGAAATGAATCGTGGAGCGTAAAAATGATATTTTGACAATTGAGTTTTAAAAGTGAATGGTTTTAATGTTCAAATGAAAAGTTAATGGAAATGTTTATATAAATGTTAAAGCATATGGAAAGGTTTTATCTTGCATCAATATATATATATATTTATATTAAATTATATATGAATGCATGTGTTAAGGCATTATGGAAGTTTAAAAATGTGTAAAGAATGCATAATTGTATAAATAATAAAGTAAAGTGTTTAAATGGATTTAGAAATGTATTTTGAAGAAAGGTTTTACTGATGGTTATCCTAACTCCCATATTCTTTATAATCGGGAGACGGCCGAGGTACCTTAAAACGTGTAAGGATTTAGGGGTAAAGTTAGGTTACTAATCGAGGGAGTGGAAATAGTGTTTAGAGTAATATTTACACGTGATAAGGTGTTATGATCGAACCCTGGCGCAAAGCGCAGCTCCGCGTTCTCAGTGGTTATGACTGAATGGGACTGTCTCCTCACCGCGCATTCGAAACTCGTTTCTGTGTTTATTCCCTGGGTTCCATCAGAAAGAAAGAAAGAAATAAATAAAGAAAGAAAGTTTGAGGCATAAATGTTTAAGGCATAAATGGATTTTAATTGTATAAGTATTTATTATAAAGAAAGAAAAAAAAGTTTAAGGCATAAATGTTTAAGGCATAAATTGATTTTAATTGTATAAGTATGTATTACTTTGATATATATTAAAAATGTTATCTTAATGAAAATGTACACTCACTGGGCCTCTTTTAGCTCATTCTTTTTCGCGATGTTTCAAAACCATTTCGTGAACCGAGACAGTGCGCCGGTAGGGCATCCTCACAAGTAGCTGAGTCGAGCCATCGAGGAGAGGACGCATGTGAACTGCATTGTATAAATAGTTTTTTTTTTATGTCGAATAATTTGTTATGTATATATGCATATATGGATATATTTTGAAAAGGAACTACTTTGGCGGTCGGCTTAAGTCCGGCTCAAGCCCAGTCTTTTTATAAAATTGTGCTTGGAATTGAAGAAGTTTTGAATGTTTTGATGATTGAAATGAATAAATGTATATGGTATATATTGTGTTGATTGAGTCAGGACGAGTCGTGAAACGGAAGTTGAAAATTGAAGTGATTTGAAATGTTTTTAAATACTTATGCAGGTATTTGTAAATTTGGGAAAGTCCGAAAAACAGAGGAAACTCTAGCCAATTTTTCTGAAAAATCCAAGTGTTTGAAAAAAAAAAAAAAAAAAAAAAAAAAAATTTTTACCACTTTGCTTCCGCATTATTTTCTAAAAATATGTTAAGGATTGTAAAGGGGTTCGCTCCATGGATTTTATTTGATGGTTTTGAGGAAAAGTTTCTATATCCATTGGAGTGCCGGGAGGTCCCCTCGGGTTCATGAGGTTAATACGCGTCGGGATCCTTCAACAACCTTTTGAGTGAAAATAGTATTGTAATCAAATTTTGACAATGAGACCAACCAAATAAGCATTAAAAAGAACAACCAGTGTGCTATATATAAAATATTAAAATAATCCTAACAGCATATCTCATGCTTTACTAAGCTCTAAAAAACAAAAACCAAAAGAGAAAAAATAAGAAGCTAAACTAAAAACTGAAGACTTCAATACCCTAAGAAATTTTTATTTTTTAAAAACGTTTCCTCTGTAAAACCTTTTGAGCATTTTGCTTTTGCCTCCTGATGAATTTTGGAAAGATCAAAAGAAGGAAAGAAAGAAATCCTGAAAAAGTCTAGAGGGAATAGAAATTTGAATCTTCCTTGTTTTGGTCAAAGAAGATGTGAGAATAATTGAAGAAAAAGGGTAGAAAACATTTCCTGGGGTCACTTTTATTTTACTGCCACCTTTCTTCTCCCTTCTTCCCTTTCTTCATAGCCAGATCAATAGCAATAGCTTAATTTCATAAAGGGTTAAGGTCAAAGATGGGAATAAATGATAAATGCAAATACGCATTCGCAGCCGAATTGCCCTTATATTTGGTCTACGGTGATAAAGACGTTAGAGCTCTTGGGCATGGTCAGTTCTTTCTCTCTCTTTTTTTTTTTTTATGAATTTTTGGAAGTGCTTGAGGGCTACTTGAAACCAAAACATGTTTCAACTTTTCCCCAAAAAATAACCATTAAAGGTACTTCAAGATACATACTTGTACTATAAAATACTAGTCGAAATTTAAAATGCATTGTAGCGCAGGGTGTCATGAAATCGCAAGCATAGGCGTAAGAAACGAAAGTCTTTGTGTAAAGAGGTAGGAATAGAGAAACTGACCACCGCGGTTTAAGACCTTCACCAAAGAGATCCCATCAAATGTCGAACAATGTAGTTCAGACAAACGAGCCACGATCCTTAAACTCAATTGCAACACCACTTGGCCAACCTAACATTGGAATACGCACGATCACTATGAAAGTAAATTCCCGTTTGGTTGCCAAGAAAAACAACTAAAAAAAAAATTATGAACATCAGAGAAGCCATCAATCACAAAACCTGCACAAGACAAAACTAATGACAATCCAAAATCAAGTGAGGAAATGAGAAAAACGAAATAAAATTGACCTGCCGTGGATGACGAAAATGAAAGCGGTTTGTAAGATAGGGATGAAATGGATGGACGATTTGGGAGAAGCGGAGATTGTTTAAGGTGGAGGCGGGAAGAAGATGCCGAGTAGCAAAGAAATATGCCATTCTAACACAGAGGAGACGAGAGCACTATTCACGGCTTCGATACATTTATAAGAAAAGAGTGGGTTCATATGGCCATCTCTGCAGGTATCTCTTCACACCCCATTTTCTAAGTTCACCCAACCGATTTTCTAACTGCCTGCGGAAATCTTTATTTCTCAAACCGATAAACATTCTATTTACCATATCACAAATCCTAGATTAACAATCTAACTGGGATTTTGATATCCGATATTATCTGTAACTGGATTTGTTAAACTGCTGTAGAGCATCCTAGAATATTATGATATCCGATTTCGAACTGGATTAAGCAATACTCTCGCGGAAAAAAAAAAAACGAACCTGATCAACTTCCTCGTCTTCCTTCTCCACCGTTTTAAAGCTAATTTCAACGCCTTTCTCGCTATTTTTCAACGCCATTCTCACTATGTTTTTCAAGATAGAGTTTCACTATGTTTTTCAAGATTGGAGCCACGTGAGGAGGAAGAAGGGAGTTGGGGTGCAGAGAGATGAAGAAGAAGAAAGAAATAGAGAAATTAGGGTTAAGGGTAAATTTGTATTTTCCTTTATGGGTATTTTTAATGGGGTGTATAGAGAAATAGATGGGGTGTAAATAGAATTTCTCGGAAGAAAAGCCCCAGATGGTTTGCACCAATTAGCGAAGGAGACTTACATACGTTAGTCAGAATTCGAAAAAAATTCCATCAATATGGAAAATGTGAGTTTTTTCCCAAAATAATACATTTAAAAAAATATATTAAAATACATTTATTATGAACAATATTATGGATGTCCATAAACTCTCCATTAATCTCGATATTAATAGGTACATTGAATATACATTGATGTATATAGGTTAAGAATGTGTAGGTTACGAATGTGTAGGTTATGTATTTATATACACTTTAATGTATTCATGTATAAAACCCTATAAATAGGGAGCCTTTGTATGAGTCACATACACATGAAGGAATAAGAAATCTCTCCCCTGTTTCTTCTATATCTCTCGCTCTCTTGTTCTTCTATTTTATAACACATTATCAGCACCAAACTCTGTTGGATTTTCAAGAAATATATTGAAGAATATGGAAACTCATCTCAAGGGATCTCTAATCTAAGGATAATGATATGTGTCTCGCAGATAGTGCATCAACGCATACTATACTTAAGGATAAAAAATTCTTTTCCTTTTTAATAATGCAAGGATCAGATGTGAATACAATATCGGGTAGTGCAAAATTGATTGAGGGCTCCGGAAGAGCTAATATATTGTTACCCAGAGGAACAAAAATTCATATTGATGATGCATTATATTCTACAAAGTCTCAAAGAAATTTATTGAGTTTTAAAGATATTCGACGAAATGGATATCATATTGAGACTACGAATGAAGACAACACTAAGTATTTATATATTACAGACGTTGTCTTGGGAAAGAAAAATATATTGGAAAAATTACCCGTCTTTTCCTCTGGTTTGTACTAGACAAACATAAGCACAATTGAGGCACATGCCATAGTAAACTAAGTTTATCGATGAAAATAATTTATTGTTTGGCATGACCGATTGGGACATCCTGGTCTATAATGATGCGAGAATCATTAAAAATTCGCAGATTCACTCGAAAAATCAAAAGATTTTTCTCTGGTCTAATGAATTTTCATGTGCCATTGCTCTCAAGGGAAGTAATTATAAGGCCTATTTCCTTTATCATGCACTCCAATCCCTTTAGTTCCCCGCTCGTACCTAGATATCGGGCTGCCCCCATTCCTTGCCCCGGTCCTTTATTCTAGTTTTTCACCATCGGTCGAGAGATGAGGTCACCACCCGAGCCCCAAACCCTACTATAGAACCAAAATTCAATTAATTTACTAACATAGCTATCCTCCCTAGCTTATAATTTTTCATTACATTTAAAGTGGGTCGTCAATCACGCTTCTTTAAAATATACCTTAGTAATTAGTAATGGGGTTGGGGCCGTATTAAAACCCAAATTGTTCTGCCTGTGAAAGCCCACTCCACCTTTCTGCCCGAAAGGTTTGCTTGTCACTCGGCCCGGAAGAAAATTGGGCTGGATAGCCCACCCATCCCTTTTACCTGCATCCTGATCCACATGCTAACTGGACATTCGACCCGAAATTTGACCCAAAGACTTACCCGAGAAACGATCCGAGAACCGATCCAAAAATTGGCCCGTAGGGATCGACCAGCGAAGACCGCCGTTGGTCCGACTTTGACGCCGACTAGGTGCTTCACACCCACGCCTCCTCCCCGTCGCCTCTTATTCAAGACTTTCACAAGGGACCGAGATTACAGGTCTATGTTTAGTTGAAACTTTGTATCAAATAATCGTTGGTGTGACTTTGGTGTATGAACTCAATCAAGTCTTTCTCAACTTGGCAGAATGGTAATAATTTTGATATATTAGGAGGTAAAAGGTGTTGAGATAAGATATTGCAATCTTAATGATGAGCCACTAATGCTAAGCTATACTAAGTGAGAACACGCAAGAGGCAGGCTGAGATGTCTTTGTTATCGTCGAAATGGCACAATAATAATGGGTATTTGTATTGCTAAGAAGCAAGATGCACCTTGCTACGTGGATCATTAAAATCAAATTCAAGATCCTGTGGTCATTGTGAGTTTTAGTTTCTAGTGCACATGGTCTGGCTCTCTGTTGAATTGTTGGAACCAAAATTTTATGTTGTACCTCAAAGTTAAAACAAAAAAATCGTTCCCTTGATCAAAATCGTTCCCTTGATGATGTCTGGGCACAGATGGAGGACATTATGAAATTCTACCATTTACTCTGATTAAGATCCTTATGCATTTAACAAGGAATCTCTTGTTAACAAATCAGATCATTATCCCTATAGCTAGTTACTCTAGTTGCATTGCTTGGTGAGTCAATCACTAATTTGCCTAATTTATCTGGTTTTCCTCCTTTTTCATTGGTTTTTAGCAATGTGTTTAGTCCATACAATGACCCTTGATTTCTGGACAAAATTTGATTTTTGTTTGTTCAATAAGTATAGTAGATATTGATGTGCATCTCGCTTGCGGGTTACCGTGATCTTTTGCAAAGTAATGTTGTAATGGGAAATGGGGAGGGATGTTATCCAAGCAACAAGTCGTTGGACTTCACTGGGGTTTCTCTGGGATTATTAGCCGTGCAGAGGAATCCGGGGCAAACTGCGGGAAGTGTGTGGAAAAGAGATTAAGTTGCATGGTCCTTCCGGAAGGAAAGCATTCGCCTATAGCCGATGAATATCCAAATTTGATCAAGTGGTGGACTACGCGCCCGATGTTGAATGGTAACATTCATGGATTTTTTTTCTATATCAGTGAAAAAATAGATTTTAGTTTTATGTATTTGTCTTAAAGAGAGAAGCCTTTAGTAATAGCTTGATTCTGAAAAGAAAAGAAAAGAAAAAAGAATAAGCTATTGTATACCCATTACATTTTGGTTTTTTCATTTATAATTTTGCGTTGGTAAGATAAGCAAAATAACTTTATTTATAAATTACAGTATTCAGGAGATGACATTCTCTATTTTGTTGGTCTCAGCTTATCTCCTTAACAGATAAAAATTGTATATTATTGTATGCATTGGTATAGATAGGAGCATTGAGCCCCCACATCCCGTCCCTTTTCAAAGACAGGGAACAGAATGTATATCAAAGAAGCCTTAGTAAAAGGTGCAGCAATGCAAGAGAGAAAACAAGCTGTCGCAGGATGCACTCTAACCAAGTTTTCCTTTATTTTTGACATAACATCAATTAGGTATTATCCATCCACTCTCTCTTAAGTTGATCAATTGTTAAGATCCAACCCAAGTACCTACGTATTACAAACCATGTTAGAAGGGAAAGGCTTACTTCTCATGCTAAAGAATGGTGGAAAGCACAAGAAGGAACTGAGCCTTTCCCCTCAAACACTGTTTGGAATCCATGGAAACTTGTGAAGATTGAGAATTGGAGCCTTCTACTAAAGAGAATGAGGATTTGAGGATACAAGGTATGTCAAGGTATATCATGGCAATTCAGAACTGAGAAATACTTGAATGTGATAATTTTTAATCTCGGGGACTCAAAATATATATGTTTAAGCTAGCATGTTTAGTTTTATAATTTGGCTGTGATTTACGAAGCAACAATTTGTTGGCAAGATCTCATTTACTAGATTCACTACCACATGGTGGAACTTAATTAATTTCTTAAAATGAAAGAGGAGATCTAGGAATGATGAACTAGAATCCGAACTTTTGTCTCGCATAATGTCCAATTTGTTCAAAATTTAAGTGAATCTCGTGAAGTGCATATTTACATTTTCATGACCTTAAAGATTAAGGTCATGGATATAACATTTAGAACTGAAAAGGAAAAATAAACTCTGATTGGGCGACATTTCACTAAAGATCTAATTTTTCAGTTTATTATGTCAATGTTTGGTCATTTTTGTTACATGTTATGATAACGCAGAGCTATATTGCAAAGTTGGTGTGCCCTTTGTAATGGGAACCACAGGCCGGGACAGGGAACGGCTTTATAAGACTGTGAAAGATTCAAATGTTTATGCCGGGCCATATCCCCACAAATGGGAAAACAGTGATCGTAATACAATAGCCTCAAATTGGCCATAAAGCATTGTTACATTGTGGTTCCGTACCGGTCTCACTGATTCTTATTATCTAAAAAATGGAAAAAAAGAAAGAAAGAGTCCCTATTGATCTTTGTTTTCTTTGTTTGTTCAGGTAGTATATTTTTTGCCGCTATGGAAATCATATTATGAGCAATTTCCTGTGAGCTTTTTCGTATTCTTACGTAATTTTATTTTTTATTTATTTTCGAGTAAATTATGAATGCTCCTAAAAAGTTCTTCAATTCAAAAGAACCCAGAAAATATGAGTTCATCTAGAAAGCCATAAAACAAAAAAAGATGTAGTAAAAAATTTTAACAAAAGTTCAAGTCCATTTAAGCAGTGGGTTAGCTTTTTGGCAAAAGGGCTAGCGCAGAGAAAGTACACTGCTTCCCAAGGAAGGATCTAACAATAAAAGATTCTCATCACTTCATCCCTGAAAGAGACATTTGAGAAAGAAAACTTGCACTATTTGAAAAGATCTTTCAAAGAGAGATATGTTAGATCAGCTTCATAGCATACCTACTACCGATGTAGTCACCTTTACAAACTTTAAGTTTGCAATTCTATTGAAATTACTGTGCCAACTCAAATTTTGAGTCTCCTTCACAAAGAGAGGAAGGATCCATGAAAACCTAAATATGGCAAAAAGTTGCTAGCTAAGGTGGTGAGCTGCTTCCATATCATGCTTTCAGACGCGCGCCAACCAAAGAGTCTCCCTTCTTCACATTAAGCTCCAATAGAAGAATCTTTCTCCCAAGTTGTTTCCCTAGGAACGATAAGAGATCCCGACGCTTCTTGTTGGATGAGAACAGGGTTTGTCGGTGCGGCGCGGCCAAAGGAAATTTAAGTAAAAGGACCCACATGTGGAACGCTCAAAGCAAATTGCCGGTATTGACCTCACCGACCGCCTAATCCTAAATAAAAGATAAAAAAGACTCATACAAAACTCCAAACTCCATCGAATGTGGAGTAATGATCTGAACTCCAATGATCATAGCCTTCTAACTTTGCCAATCATCTGCTATTGTTTTTGCTCGCATTTGTCGTATAGAGGGATCCGCAAACCATTTTCTCAATCTAATGGTACACACATATCACATGAGAATATTCGATTACTTGCTAAATCACATTACAACGGATGTCATTAACAACGGTTGCTTTTCATTTTGTTGATTTTGATGATTGTATCATGTGATGCATTCCCCATTTCAGGTGATGGAATCTCATCGTGCCAAATTCGGATATTTCCTGCATCGCCATACCGCTATTTCATGCTTTCAAACCTGGGTGCCTCTAGTCGATCAAAAAGCGCGTCGCTAAAGCTTTGATTTGGCACATTATCTCATAGTCGTTAAAGTTTAGAAAATTTTCTTTGAAGATTATTGTGGATTGTCTTTAATCGAATTTGTGTTTCCTTCCATAGTCTTACTAACAAAAAAAAAAAGGCGGATTTGATGGATGATGGAACATAATGTTTACTATTCTCACATGAATACACATATAGTTAATTTGGGCTTTGCTTGGAGCTTCAAGTCCCATCCTTAATCCTTTAACTTGTTTACCGACCAACAACCGATCCCAAGCAACAAGTCGAGACGGTGGGCGTCCCAAGAGTTTGTATGTCATGATTCATATGTATCATCTGATATCGCTCGATCAAACGTAATTTGATGGAGCAGAATATATATCTACTTTATTTAAAAACATGGCTATCAATTTCTCCTTTCCAGCTATGGTAAGCATCTAATGATTCTCTTGTGTGCAGAGTTTCTTTTGAGCTTCAGCATAATGTGTGTGGTAGGTCGATATATGCTGAGGGTACCGTTGATGCCACAATTTTCCTTGCTAAGAAGGTACTTATCCTTTCCTTCCCTCGCTTCGAGTATTTTCAGGTTTTTTTTTCCTTTTCTCTTCTTCTTCTTCTCATCTATTTCTTCATGTCACTGGTCACAGAAGTTCTAGGGATTTTTTTTTTTTTTTTTTCGTACTAGATCAAAACAACGTCATGGACCCAGATTGCTTGATTTTCGACATTTCAACCCCTCCAGCCCCATTTGTTTCAACTCAAAAAAAAAAAGCACTAACCCTCCCAACTACTATATAATTCCTATAAAAGAGGAGAAGAAGCAAAAAAATCAACTAAAATAGCCAAAAAATTACGAGAAAGTCATGTAAAAATAGGAAACAACCATCATAAAATATATATATTTGACATATGGTGCGCCTCCCTTAAAAAAAAAACCTCCTCGCGCTTTACGCCTCAAATGAAATAACTATGCATACACTTCTCTCCTTTGTGTTTCCCATGATTTAAAAAATCGACGGACCGCCGAATGGACTGGCCGACCGAGCTAAGACCGGTCCGCTCGTAAAAACACAAACTTGCCATTACTTGAACGGCGAACCGCCCGGGAACCGCGCCGGATCGTGAAAGGGATGAACTCAGCCGGCTCTCGGCCGAACCGGTTCACTCCACAATTTTATTTATTTAATTATTTTCAAGTTAAAACGACGTCGTTTTGATGTTTTTTACTCAACCACGTCGCTTTGCTTAGTATTGTGTTTATAGGTTAAAAGGTTTAGAATTAAAAAATTCAATTAATAATGCACTATGGATTCGACAGGGGAAAGGAAGTTACTAGGAACCACTTTACCATTATGCTTCATTAAGTTTATTTCATTTTTAAATATGTTTTCATATATAAACATTATACATATTTTTAAATTAAATTTTAAAATACTTTATTTATATAAAAGTACAAATAATATCTTAAATATTATTAATTATATATTTTAAAATTTAAATAAAATATAAATAATATATTTATTACGGGCCATCGGCTCAATTAAGTGTCGACCAAGAATCAGAACCGTGAACTCAGAACTTTTCCAGCTTCAATCAACGGCCCTGGCTAAAACATTGGTAATTTCTCCTCGTTCGCACACACCGCCAAGTACAAATACTTTGACTTGTAACACCGCTGGCCTATCAAGGCGTCGCTTGATTGTAAATTGATTCAATGATGCAGCAAAGAATCTACACATGATGTAGACGTTTCACGGAGGGGTAACATGATGACGATGATTATGATGATGATGATGGCGGGCTAGCCTGGATGGCACAAGCGCAACTTGAGACTCGATTTGAGTCTGAATGCAGAAGCTTTGTTCATAATCCAGATGATACTTTTTAACTTAAAATGTTTATGTTCTTTAGTTAAGTCAAACAGAGGAAATTTTGGATTAGTTTGTTAAAGAGCTTGAATCTATTTCTCAGGGATTAGTTTAGTTATTGTTATTCGGGCTCGTTACAGAGCTAGATTCCATTTTGGATTTTAGTTATTAGAGGTTGAATTTCCATTTTGATTATTGATACCGTCTCGATCCACTCAAGATTATATCGTGCCCAAGTGATCCTCGACTTCAAAGAAACCCCACTTGCCGTTGTCAAAGCTGGGTTTTACATTGAAGTTGGATAATGTCGTTCACTTTGTCTATATTTTTGATGTCTCGGACTCGTAGAAAATAGTGGCCTCTAATAGAATTTAGTGGTTTATCGCTCGATTTGAATAGAAAAGCCCATGTGTCATTCTAAGCCAGGTTTGGTCGTCCCTTCTCGGGTCTATTTGGTTCGTTTTTTATTTTAAATTTAATACCATATTTTAATTATTAAGAATAATATTAATTTTTCTATTATGAAAAAATATATAAAATAGTTGTTGATAGATAAAAGAATAGTTATTAAATAATTGTTTTTAATAAAATTAAATAATATTAGTATGAAAAATAATTTAAAATTAAATAAAAATTTTATAAATATAACTATAATAATTTATTTTATATAATCTTTAAGTTTAAAAGAATAAACTATGCAGCTCTAAGATCTCACTTTACAAAAATGTTTCTAAAACAAAAGTCATTCATTATTTGTTTAATTCAGTTGATACCTCCCCATTTTGAACCATGCTCAAATTATGCAGCTCTGATAAAGCCATCAATCCGCTGAACCCGAACGCGTCCTGCGCCAATAGTCCACCTGACAAACCAGCGTTTTGAAGGTTGTGTCTGCATCCCGCCAGTGTTCCAACGTTTGCGGCGCACCATATATGCGGCATCTTCTTCCGCAAACAGTTTGTTCAAAAACGGAATAAATAGATCGCCGATCAATGACATTTTCGATTTCGTTTAATCCGGCCCGATTATAGTTCAATCCATCGGTCAGTCTGAATCGCCAATCGATAACTTTTTTACCTGCCCGCTTTTTAAAACATTGACTTACTTTGTTTATGTCAGAATGATTGATATCACCATTCCTTTCCCTATCGATCGAACTTTTCCTAATACAACATTTTAGTTCTTATTAGTATCAATGGTAAATCCAATCCTAGATGTTGATACAAAGGTGAATTCCTCCGTCCTTAAGAAAATATATAAAAAAAGAGGTAGAAACATGATCATTTAATTAATATGATAAAAAATAGTATTAATGAATTAATTTGCCCATTGTGTAGAAAGTAATTAAAGGAAAAAACAAGTAAGTGAAAATTAAGAACAATACAAGTGTTATTACTTTTCTTTCCATCCACATCGTTGTTTGATCAAGGTGTTTATGAATTATTGAATTTACTATCGAATATGTAGGTAAGATGGTTGAGATCTTTCATAGCTTAACTAGAGTCTTTAATTCGAGTTTTGGGAATACAGTTGTGTTATGTGGTAGAATTTTACCATATTTTCAGGTCCATCCTGAATTAACAGAGAATTAGTTTCCGGGTATGGCGACTAATGTGCCTTCCTGTGTGTCAGACCTGCTGTGACACCCTACATCCGAAGCAAAAAAAAAAAGTATGCTTATAAATTATTCTATGCTGTAAAGTTTCAACTGATTTCTTCGCTAATATTTACTCGGGAAATTAAGAAATATGAGTATGAACCCAAAGAAGATATTTATAACATCCACATCAAAGAACAAAAGAGTTTATCTATAAATGAGAGTCCAGATCCAAACCCATCCCAACAAACAGTTTTTAATTTATGTCTGATCCATATTACCTGGGTCAAGATTTTTTTAACATATAATTTTTACTGATCCAAACTGAGCAATGGTAGGAATTTGATAAAAAATAAGAACATCAAACATTAAAATTGAATATTATCGTCGTGTCCATGATAATGGAAGATGGATGTTCTAGACTTTAAACAATATTATAACTACAAATGATCATTTACTAATTGATCTAATACACTCCATTTTTCTAATATGTTTGATTTATGTTTATTCTGCCCAATCAACATGTTTTCTGCCATTCAGCTCCACCTTATATTAGGAAAATGTTCAATGCAAAGATATTTCAGAAACTAACAAATGAAAAAGCCAAAAAGAAAATATTATCATGTGACTTTTTATATGTAATAATCTCTTTCATCTAAATTAACGGAAGAACATGATGTAATAGGGCTATAGCACCCTGCAGCATGCTTCCCAACTTTAATGATGCTTTGATTACTGGCCAGGTTCATTCTTTCGTATGTCTTGATCGTATCATGTTCTTCCTTAGACATACGCTTCCAGAGAGACCGGCACATCTTCATTACCAACCCGCCACTGCAGAGAGATGCTCCTCGCCGTAACTTTAAGCCCGGTCCCGTGGTTCTGTGCCCCCCATTTCTCCCGAAATGCAAAGTGTCAGGCACATGAGTCTCAAGGGATGGACCACCTGGTGGCACCAGTGTTACGCGGACCCACGTGGTCGCCTGAAGGCACGCCCTGGTCACTATGTGGAGCACCCTTGATGAACAAAGGTTTTCTAGTTGGGGTTCGAGGTTGACGGATCACTATAATCAAACCCAATCGGCAGGGAACATCACAGCCTCCCCAGTAGCTGCCTGGACGGTCCGCACTGTGTGGTCTGGCGTCCAATGGGGAAGACGATCTCACATCAACCCCAAATGGCTGGCTTCAATACAACGTGAGATGCTTTCCGGTCGCATCAAAAGAATCTAAAGTCCCGTTCCACCGAGCAAAAGAATCCGTGTAATGAGATATCCTACGATAGTCAATCAGCGCGCCGGCCGCGAGGCGGTCGCACGGTGGCACGTGGGCCCCCACAACGTCGACAGAATCTCGCTCTTCAGATCATCAGCAACGCCGGAACCATCCGCAATAGCCTTGGGGCATCAGACAATCGATCGTTGAACTCAGGCATTTACGTCAACCGGAGCCATCGTCACTGTGGCAGATGGCCCCATTGATCCTTTGGTCGTCCTCGGTGTCGAGTCTCTACTTTGTGCTAAGAAAAACTGGTGAGTACGCACGAATTCTCAAGATGGATCCACCTGGCGGGCATCTGGCTGAGGCGGTCACTGGGCAAAATCTGCTGCGAGTCTCACTTCCTCCCACCTTGTCTTCTTGCTACCTCCAACATCCATCTCAGCAGCGAGACAACAAGTCCCTAAACTACTCTATGTCTATGCCCAATAAGATTCAGAGTCTTAACATCCTTTCGTCTTTGTTACTTTATATTTGGCATTAGTTTGATCTGTATCAGTCAAGATTTAAAACAACATTCGAAAAATTATATTCAACTTTGGTGAATTGGTATATCATCATTATTTTGCAAAACACATCTTTTTAATATCTCACTGAAATTCAATCAAAATCTGCAGCCCAACCCGAAAACTACATTTCAATCTCAATCTAAAATATGATGATACGAAGAATAGGTCTTTTCCTAAACTAAATATGATGTACAACGACATTCAGGCCAGCTCTCGAATCACAAAATCTCCACATAAAGTTTCAAACTCCAAAACAAACAACACACAGGTGCTCAAAACACACTAAGATCCAAACCAAAAAATAGATCTTCCAAACCTGATTTCCGTTCTCTTCCTCCCGCCCTGAGCTCCTTGAGCTTCACAATCAAAATGAATATTGTCTTCCCCACGCGCCGGCAAAACGCCCAGATCTTATTTGGTCGACTTCATTTTCGTTATTGAGCCCTCCATTCTCGTTATCAAAACGGAACTTGCCACTTCCAACTAGTACAATTTGTTACACTTGGTTCCGAACGCCCAACGCTTCAATATAATCTGGGCTTCATTAACTGCTTTATCCTTCACTTGCACTTATCCCAAAAATATAGCTCCATTCTTTCTGAACAACATAAAACTGATGAAAACATTAGTCTAATCTGGGTGTTACATTTAATATCAATAATTCACTGAAACCAATAGGTTTATAATTCCATAATGATTCAGGTTTGAGATACAATCCTTCTCGTAGATCTTCCACAGTAATATAATCATTGCTGATTGTTGTCTCTGCCTGACCTGATGAGGTTTATTGTTCAATCACCATATGAGATGAAAGTGCCGCAACAAAGATTCAGTAAAAAACCAACAATACACAAGATCTTCATATAACAAGGTTATTATAAGTCACTACGCCAAATCAATAGAAAAATAAATTAAAACTAGAGCTTTGTATAAAAGAAACAATCGACAGAAAGTACAAACTGAACGAATAGACACAATTCAAAGAATTCGACGCAAAAATCCACAGATTAATCATCAACGAAACAACGACATGGAACGTACGAATTCAGTTAACATTTAATCGGTTATCATGTGTCATTTTCATCTCAACAAGAGATTCGAATCGGCGTGAGGATAAGCAAGATCGGCGTGAGTTTATCCGCGCATCGCACGGAAAAATGACAAGTCCAATTGTATCGATCCGCATTGAATAATACAAAGTTTAACGCCAACGTCGATCGTCGACTGATATTTGATTCAAAGTCCGGATCAACAGATCGCATGTGACCAAAGCCGGACTTTCTAAGCGACATCAATTCCTTCGTTATCAAAGACTTCAGATTTACCCCCATCTGATGTCAGTTCATAGGGTCGCCTTCCAACGCCAAATCCACTTTTCCAGGAGTAAACATCCAGAGTTCAACGCAGTTATTTTAACGGGGTTAACCAAAGACGCTCTCGCTTTATTTCAGCTTCAGGGGTTCCATATAACCGATTTTTCAATGAAACTGAATCCCAAGATCGATTTCGAGTTCCAAACCACAGAACATCCCGGTAACGGAACGAACCCGGCTCGCGACCACGTTATTTAAGCCCAGCCGCGCAGAATGATTCGCCACCATCGACTGATAATATCATTATTAGAGTGAGAGACGACCGCGATAATCGCAGCCGTAGAACTTTGATTACCACGGCCGGATCCCGATCCGGTTTACAAGAGCGACGTCATCGCCAACACGGGTCCCAGTTTTCTTATTTTCACACTAGGTCAACCCACCCTTCCCACCCACATTTTATCCCTGAACTTATCTCAATATCCCTTTATATATTCCACCGCTGAAAAAGACACTTTTCACTGAAAACATCATTTTAATCATCTGGACTAGTTTTCCGCACACTGTCAAACTCTACTCAAGGTGGTGCACAATCTCATGCTCCTGTCCTCAGGGCCACAGATACATGGTCGTAATTTGTGACGCCGCTGGCTAGGTATGTCAGCTGGGTCACTTTATGTAATTACCATGTCGACGTAAACTGATACAAATCGCTAAGCTTCCAAAACGAAGATGATTCATAGTGAACTGGGACATATAGTTCTTCTGACGACTTACTTCAACTTCTCAAGAAAATTAAGCTCCTGCAAAAACTTCCAATTCTTGACCCGGTCCAGGTAGGCACACCTGCACTGGCATGTTTTAAGTCCACTTCCCATATCATGTCTACATGCCATCTGGCCCCCAAAATCCCAATGTCGCTTTCTGGTTCATTTATTGGAGCCTAAGTGGTGTTTTATTTATATTACAGGCACTCACGCCGAGCCGGAGACGATCCTGCAAGGGAGCAGGACTGAGCATTTGTAGTCTGTGAGTGGTTTATATGTTTTAAATGTTTTGGGGTATTATATTGGTATATAATTATGGTTAATTATTTATATATATATATATATATATATATATATATATATATCATTTGATCGAATGGTTGGTTATGCATAAATAGAATGATATGTTTTCATATAAACAAGTTATCATTTCATGTGAATTTTGTCAACATTTTAAATATTTGGAAGTTTTACTGAGTTCATGGATGAGTCTGTGGTATTTAAATATGTTGGGTATGTGGATTGAGGTTTTAAACCACTTTTGAAAACTTATTGTTTTAAGAACTAGATTTTGAGATTTCAGGAAACGACTTATAATACGACGTTGAAAGGTACATGTGAGTAAGTGAAACGACATATATTATTTCCACGGCTGTGATGTCGGGTTTACCGGAAGGTTTATTAGTTTCCAAGTGATGGTCAGGTTTACCCGAAGGTTTATTAGTTGCCACGTGATGGTTTTACCCGGTTTATTAGGCTGCTGTTTCGACGGCCCGTTTAACCAAGGTTTATTGCTGCCATACTTCGCTTCCCCGAGGTCGGGTTTTCTTCTATTCGACGGTTTATGATAGGTATGTGGTAGTATGGGTATTGTTGGGTTCTGATTAAGTGGGTATAACCATTTCAATATTTATGGTTATGGTACTATAAGGATTATTTTTACGACATGATGCTTATACATACTTTATGCTCAATTTTTAGGTCATATGGAACAATTCAGCTATAATTTTCTTTAAAAACAGTGTCGGTTAAATTTTTGAGCATGAATTTCATATTGTTAGACTTGGGTAGTTGGGTTTTGGTAAATGTTTCTAAACGGGTAACCTTACAAGAGTGGACGTGAGGGGTCTCGAGAGGAAGAAATGTTCGAAAAATAAAACATTATTTTCCTTATAAATTATGCCACTCACTAAGATTTATTATCTCACAATATTGTTTTTTTAAATTGTTCCTAGGTCCGTGCAAGCTCGAAATACCCTCGCGCCATATCAACACCCCCATTTTTCGCTACAAAATTATATAGATTTCTTATCTCTGTATCTACCCGTCTCGGTTTATCGGACTTATTTATCTTTATTTGTACCCCTAAATCTCGCAAATACTCTTAGAATGCTCGGTATTAGGTATTGAACCCATATGAGTCCTTTATTATGTATGTTTGTGGTTGCGACCTACATTAAGATAGGTCCTGTCATTTAAGTTGTCGGATTTTTCTATATAATCGGTGTATCAGAGTACCGTATGTGTTTATTTCTTTCTTAGGTAGTTCCATCGGTGGTATTCCCTATGGATTGTACAGTGGGACTTCACTAGGCGGGACCACCTGGAGAACCCTGGGAGGGTATCCAGGTCGGGTCTTGTCAAAAATGTTCTTGAAAATAATGCTTAAATTGGTGGTTAAAACCGTAGTTAGTTTTTTTTTTTAAGAAATAACCCCTTGGAGAAATCAAGGGGATAGATAAAATAACTCAACAAGAAAGAACATCAGCATTTAGGGCATCCACAAGGAAAGTTGGAGCCTTTAATTAGGAGGATGGACTAGCATGAAACCTGCAGTTCTTTACAAGTGCATGAGTCAAGCAAGTTTGCTTTGCCACTTTGCAAAGGAGAGTGCCAAATTCTCTCTACAAAATGGAGCGCTAATCTCCTACAATCATGAATCAAACAACCAAACTCCGAGAGTTGACTCTCAGGAGGCAAGGCCCACCACATTTTTGGCAAATTGCTTCTACAATGATATTGCCAAGTTGCAATTAGTGATCCGGGGTTGGAGAGCTTTCTTAAGAGCATGGGCTTCAACCTCATTTGAGCAGATTAACCCGAGGCTGTATGTAAAGGTTTGAACTACACCCATTGTCATCCTTTAATGGCACACAACCGACACCCATTTGCAAAGGATTCCAAAGAGAGAGCCATCAATGTTGGGAATGGTGGCTCTAGGCGGTGGCCCACTCCACTACATGGGATTGATGGGTTTGTTGGGTTGTCAGGAGGATGGTTATCTCTTACCAAATTCCAAGCGCTCACAAAGTCAAAACTCTGTTGGACTGCCACTAGAGGTGGAAGATTTCAACCGTTCCAAACCTTTGCATTCCGTTGCTTCCATATCGTCCATAGTACCGTAGCTAATGTGCTTACCTGCGCCTTGCTCAAAAGGGGGGAGTTTGTGAGTATAACGTTTGCAAGGGAGCCTACTGCCCATTTTGCTGGATCAAGGTTGTAGTTTACAAGATGGTATTTTACATTTTCACACAATAAGAGAGCATGCATTATGGTTTCTGGTTCCTGGTGACATATAGGGAAAAGGGGGTTAAGTTGGACGCCTCTACCTTGAAGGGTAGCAAGAACGGGGAGGCAGCCCAAGCATGCACGCCAGAGGAAATTTTTAACTCGTGGGGGTAGTTTGAGATTCCAAATAGTTAGCCAATTACCTCGATTGCCTGTGGACACATGCTGGTCTCTACCACTCAAGGAAAGTCTATACCTTGACTTTACCAAATGCATTCCATTCTTTGTGAAGTGCCATATAAGTTGATCCCCTCCCCTTGTTGTTGAAGCTGGTGTTTGTGCTATAGCTTGTACATCTCTAGGGCAGGAAAGCTCTTGTAGTGTGTTCTATGTCCCATTCTGTTCTCGAATAAACATCCTGGAACCATTAAGTTTTCCAAGCCTTCCACGATAGGAGTGAGGAGGTGTAGGTGAGTATCGTCTTTCAACCAAAAGTCCTGCCAAACATTTATGGATTTTCCATTTCCTATACGACACCTGCACCCCATTTTAAGGATGGATTGCGTTGACCATATAGTCTTCCATGTATAGCTCGGGTTCGAACCTAATCGAGAGTCAAGGAAAATTCCCTACAGAGCTGATAGAAAATTCCCCGAGGAAAGTATTTTACTTTATTTATTCTTAGCTGTATCTATGTTAGAGACAAAATTCCAAACTATGTTTATTGTCTAACATTGCAAGGTTGAAGAAGTGGAGATCCCTAATCCCATACCTCCTTGCTCCTCTCATACAAGTGTCCTATTTTATCCAATATCCCTTCTTGCTAGTAGGTTTGTGACCACCAAATGAGTTCATCATCCTCTAAGCTCTTCAACAAAGGGAAATCGGACAGGGGAGAGCTCATGGTAGGTGGGAAACGGCCCGGGCTACTGCTTTCACAAGAACCTCCTTCCCTGAGCACAATTTTTACTGCCACCCATGTAGTCCGTTAGTCTCTCCCGGGAGGTGCTACCACTTTGCTTATCCCTATGAGGGAGGGTAACCCCAAGTTAAAACCGTAGTTAGTAATTATGATTTTAACTTAAAAAATTTAAAAGCATAGTCATCAAATATAATTTAACTTACTTAAATTTAAAAACATCGTAATGCATTCTATTTTTTTTTAAAAAGAAAGTATTATTTTTTAGTACAAATCGTTAAGAGGCTTGAGTTCAGCCAGCGTATTCCTCAATTTCAAACCGATCATCTCCTCTCTTCAAAACCCACAGTAGAAAGAAGAAAGTATGAGAAGCGAGAAGATTTGCGATCGACATCACATTTGGGATGGTAAATAAGGATCATCACCAGAAGGGTTACTCACCGTGATCGAGCTGCCTTAAAGCAATCGCAGAGGTCTCGGTCATGGCTGAATCCAAATTCCAGGAGCTCCTATTCTTTGCCATTTCTTATTCTCGCTACATCTTTTCTCCTCCCAACGCTCTCCGGTCACTTCTCATATTGCTCCTTTCTTTCATGAGGTAACCTTTCCGCTTCGATTTCTCTTGAACAATTTTTTTTTTTTTGCTAGAATTTAATCGATGATTTAATTGCATACCGTTGTTCACGGCCCAATCCACCAAAATGGCTTCATCGAGGTCCTACCGGCGCCGCTAATTTGCTCTTTTGCTTTTCCCTCTTGGAATTCCCACTATTGGAATGTATTGATGTGTGGAGTTCAAACAGGCTTTTATATTGAATTCCAAATGGGGCTTAGATCAGAGCCAAATGCTGTATACCTTCGTGATAATGTTTGTTCCATTTCGCCTCCTTCATTCCATTAGATTGTTTACAAGATTATGGTAAGCTTATGAATGTGTAATTGATTTGTATTAGATGCAACATCCCTTTGACATCTTAGTTCTTATCTACTTTATGTTTTTTTTGGTTGTTATTAGTATACTAGCCAGTTTCCACCTTTAACTTAACAAAGGGCATCCGTAAACCCAGAAGGGTGGTGGGCTGCGATGTTAATAAATTAATTTTTTTCTGAAAATGATATCAATATATAGAAATGAAAATATATCCTTTTCATTCCCTTAACAAATGTAAAATACACTGTTTTGGATTTTGAAAGTTCTCAAAATATGTTCTTGCTTTTGTTGTAAGTAATTACTTAAACTGAACCAACATGGTCTCTGTAAATTTATCTATGGCTTTTTCCAATGTAAACGGCTCAAACCCATTTTGTTGTGAACGCCTCATCCCCTGTAAAAATCGGCTTGAAAAGAAAACACCAAAAACAAAAAGCAGATCTTTTGCTACACTATATTCCAACCAAATATTGTCCTAAACCAAGATCTCTAAACTTATATTATTTTTTCCATACTTCTTCTTCTCGAAAATATGATTGTGTGGTTGACAAGGACTGGAGCGTATTCTCTCTAATACGGTCACTAATTCATATGGCCAAACTTCTCTAACTCCAAGCATTTATCCTTGATCACTAATAATGTCATCTTGATTAATTTCAATCTCATCCAGATTACTCTGCCATCCAACATTCGCCAAGGTATTTGCATTCGGAGTTTTGAAAACGTTGTTCAATACCATGTGACCCAACTGAACTTTTTAGGCACGTTTGAAAAATATCTTTTCATTCTCAATAGAATAAAACCTAATAACAACCAATTTCAAATAACTAATATTTAATATTACTAATAATTCAAATAACTAATAAAACAAACAATTCTAACATTTCCAATTTATTATTCACAATTCAACATGCCACAATCCAACAATCAACAATTCAATAATCCAATTCAACAATCGATAATTCAATAATCCAATTCCAATAATTCATAATTCATTTCTAACTAATATCAATTGAATAATTAAAACTGAATTTAATCTAATTTCAAAATTTTCATTTAAAATAATAAAATTAACCTTAACCAAATAAATACACTAAACTCAAACCCAATAAATTTTCTCATAATAGATGCATAGATTGAAAATTATTCAAAAAAATCTAAAACTCAACCAATTTTCTAAAAATTTACAAACCCAAACCTAAAAATTTTACCAAATGAGTTAAGGAAACAAACCTGAAAAATGTTGGCAATCATGCAGACTGGGAGCAACGACGGAGAGGAGATGGACGACCGTCATCAGCAAAAGCGACGAGGGGAGGGGCGGCAATCCGTCCAAGCCGCCGCTCCAAACCCCAGCAGTGGGCCGCAGCCAGACGAGTCAAAATGAACGCAGCTGCAGCAAGTGGTGGGTCGAGCCTGCTTTTGAGCTTCTTTTTATTTTTTCAATTAGGACCAAAACGACGCCGCTTTTGGTCCTTCTACCAAAAAAATAAAATTTCATCCCCGCATCCAGCGATCAAAGTGTTGATTGAGTCCAAAACTCACATTTTTAATCCATTTTCCGAAGTTATAATGAGAATAATGTCAATTGGTTCATAAAAGTGATAATTGACTAAACGAATTTGCAGAAAATATAGTAGAAAAAATCAAATTTTAGCAAAAAATCATAAAATATAAATCACCACAGCTAGAATTGGAAGTCAAAACTGGAGTTTAAGTCGCGGCATAAAGTGCAGTCTCCAACAATTCTAAGTCACGACATCAACAAATTTAGATTTGAAGGAGAAACTGAAACGTGAACAAGTGAAGTCGTGACTTGAAGAAGGAGGTTGCGATAAAGAAGACATGGTCAAGACTCAAGGAAACAATCAAATGAAGAAATTCATGCCGCGACATCATTTCGATGTTGCGACACCAAAAGGAGATAAATGATGTCGCGACATAACTCTCAAGTCGCGACATGCTATATAGGTCGCGACATGAAAACAAGAACTGAAGTCTCGACAAGAAGAATGATGTTATGACCACTCATTCAGGTCGCTGCCTACAGAAGAGCTGAGAAGAAGAAAAGGATGTCGTGACATCACTTTGATGTCGAGACTTGGAAAATAGTTGGAAAGGAAAAAATCAGTTGCAACGTACTGAGGTCGCAACCTGAAGAAAAGACATGGAGAGCAAAAGAGGTCGCGACATCACCATGAGGTCGCGACATGAAATTGAAAGTTATGAAGACAATGATGTCGCGACATGAAACTGAGGTCACCACATCAACACTGAAGGAACATTAACAAAGATACGCGATATCACTTCATGTCGCTACCCACTGAGCAAAGACTTTTAAGCAAGACAAACCTCGTTGTAACATAAAAAAGAAGAGGTTGGCAATCGATACTATCAAGAGAATCCCATGTCATACATCATGAATTGCTGAGGTCGCGACATCAACTTGAGGTCGCGACATAGAACAATGGGCTGGGCTTTTTCTTTGGATTTCACCTGGAGCAATTTTGGGGATTATGCCCAGTTTCTTTCTTTTACAGTATAAATAGAGAGTGTTCGAATAGTAAAGTAGTTTTCTCCTTCTTCACTACCTAGCAAAGGGAAAAGAAGAGGAACTCAGTGTATATTATAGAGTAGATTTTATTTTAGTCTTATTTTTAGTTTTATTTTCTGGATTTGAATCTCGTTAACTGCGTGGCAAGTGTAGATGATAAGAGCCGGGATTGTTAGTGTCATGGTTTTTCTTCGTGATATCAGCTCGGAAATTTATGAAATTAGACAAATTTCGAATTCATTTCTTCTCAATTTTATCATAATTATCGTGGGTGGTGCGTGATCGCACTCCATTTCTTAATTCGCAATGCAGTAATCAGAGCGCAACTCAGCTGGATTTGATTTACACGAAGGCGCTCTTCCCGTGCACATTAATGGCGGAGAATTGATTTGCCTAGTTTTATCGACCGGTAGTTGCTTTTACGTGATAAAACCCCAATAGGTATCTAGCACCCGCTGAGGGAATGTATCTTACTCCGAGATCCAGATGCCCTCCCGAGGGACACAGAGACGTAGATTCCCGAGAAGCGAGAGCATTCTTTTCTCAGTATGTTCGACTACCATCGACGAATCAATGAGCCTGAAGCCCATTTTAATAACCTATCTGGCCATAATTGAAGTTGGAGGGGTGTATTTAACAATATAAATAATCAGAGAGTTCACCTCGATCTAGGATAAGTTCCAATCCCCGTGTTAGCTTAGATCTAATCAAGGGAAAGGGATAAACCCATAGATCTGGAAGTTGAGCCACCCATTAAGTAGTAGAAACTTAGCTAAAATCCTGAGAAGGTGAAACAAAAGTTCTGCTGTCATCAGAAATGGCGTGAAGTATCGAAAGAAAATACCCGCATCTGCAAGAAATGTGGATACGTAGCTGGTTTATCTTGTCTTCGAGAGAAGCAAAGTGAGGCCAAATCTGAAAAGTGAGAAATCCAATCTAATAATTAGGAAATCTTGGACAAAAATCAGATCCATACATAAAACAAAGCAATGGATATCGTGGTTGGAATCACCGCTCCATTGTATTTCATTGATAGTTTTCTGCTTTCTCGCGTGAAACTGACATTCAATCCATTCTTTGCGTGTACAATTTATTTTTAGCTACTTTTGTTTTAGCTTAATGAGAATAATATTCAATAGTATAGATTTTCATTTTGTATTTTTGATAAAACTTCACTCATGATTTTTGATTCCAAATAGTATGAAATTTTAGTAGTCAGTAGTTGACCTGTAATTCGCTTAATCAACTTCCTCCCCTGTGGGAATGATAACGGACTTCATCTCATTTACTACTTGTATGACCTATGCACTTGCAGTGCCATAGACTGAACCCCTATTTTTTATCCAGAACATCAAGAGAAATTTATTTTAGCAGCCAAATCATCCAAAGTGACATGGGTATAAGAGAATTGTAAGTGAAGGATCCCGACCCGGATTAACCTCATGAACCCGAGGGGACCTCCCGGCACTCCAATGGATATAGAAACTTTTCCTCAAAACAATCAAATAAATCCATGGAGCGAACCCCTTTGCCAACTCTTTTTACATATCTTTAGAAAATAATGCGGAAGGCGGTAAATTTCTTTTTTTTTTTTTTCCTTTTTTTTTTTCAAACACTTAGATTTTTCGAAAAATCGCCGTAGTTTCCTCTGCTTTTCAGACTTCCCAAATTCTATAAGTACTGTGAGGCATTTAAAACACTCTAATATTCAAATTTTCAACTTCCGTTGTAGGACTCCTCGTCCATAACTCAATCAACACAATATATATACCATATACCTTTATTAATTTCCATAATCAAAACATTTAAAACTTCTTCAATTCCATGCACATTTGTATCAAAAAAAAAATTGGGCTTGAGCCGGACTTAAGCCGACGCCTAAGTAATTCATTTTCAAAATATATCCATATATGCATATATACATGACAAATTATTCGGCTATTTATAAAATATGCAACTATTTATACAACGCAGCTCACACATGCGTCGTTTCCTCAATGGCTCGACTCACTCGCACAGAGGATACTCACGGCCAAGACCTGCCTCGGTCCCGAAATGTTTTTTAAACATACGGAAAGAATGAGCCAAAGGAGCCCAAAGAGTGCCATACATTTTCATTAAAACAATATTTTCAAGATATATCAAAGTAATAAATACTTATACAATTAAAATCGCTTTATACTCAAGCATTTATGCCTCAAACTTTCTTTTTCTTTCTTTATAATAAATACTTATACTATTAAACAATTTAAAGCCTCTTAGTATTTATGCCCAAACTTTCTTTTCTTTATTTAATAAATATTATACATTTCAAATCAATTTATGCCTTAAACATTTATGCCTCAAACTTTCTTTCTTCTTTATAATAAATATTTATATATTTAACCTAATTATGTTTTTAAACATTTATGCCTCAAACTTTCTTTTTATTTCTCTCCTGATGAACCTGGGGAATAAACACACCGAATTGGGCCTCGGCATCGACTAAGAAGGGACAACATGGTGATTCCAGCTGATAACCATCAAGAACTGGGAGGAAACTCACGCTTTACATGTAAGGTTCTAAATGCACTTTTTATCACGTGTAAAGCATATTACCAGACAATCATTTCCCTCCCCCAAGCATGTTAGTAACCTATAACTCTTTACCCTCTAAATCCTTACATCGCTTTAAAGCACTCCTCGTCTGATATCATCATAACAAATTATAAAGCCTAGGGTAACCATCAAGAAACATTGCTATTCAGTAACATATTTATAAATCCATTTAAATCATTTATTTATCATTAAACACATATGCATTCCTTGCACATGTTTAAACTTTCATAATACCTTAACATATATATATATTTCATATGGAATATTATAATATAAAGATTGATGCAAGATAAAACATTTCCATAAGGCCTGGGTATTTATATAAAGATTCATTAAACTCAGCTGGAACATTAAATCATTCACTTTTAAAAACTCACTTTTCTAAAATATCATTTTCACTACAGTCACACCGCCTCAATCCCGCTTGTTTCGTCAATTCCGCTTTCCCGGTCCCCAGTCCTTTTCACCTTTTTCAAGTTCACAACTATACATTAATCTCATAACTTCCATTTTGAATCCACTCATACACATTCATTTAAAGCCAAACAGAACAAATTACTCTTTAAGCAATTAAAAACCCACTCTATTTCAATAACTTTTCCGTATAACAATGCCTTATGAGATCATGACTGTAAATTATTCCAAACTGTCTTCAAAATTTATGGAACTCTGCATCAACTCTTTTATATATCCACGACATCTCTTTAAATTTTCAATTTTAAATTCCTTCTCTAAAGTCCTCAACCACATACATGTTATTAATATTTACATCTGTATGATCATTTGCATAATGAATCTGCACATAGCTCCACTTGAAAAATTTTCTGCACTTTGGGATTACAATTTTCTTGAACTTCCTTCAGATAAATTTTTCCTTGTAGTTATAGATTTCAATCAGAAACTCGAATCACTCAAATCGGATCAGGAAATGAGCAAGTTATGGTCAAATGTTACAATGGTTTAAACAGGAAAATGTAGCATTTCCTGGCAAATGAGAACTGACAAAGGGCTTACATACGGCCCTACTTTGAGTAAATTTAAGCCAATTTATAATCAGAATTTGACGATTCCTTATTTCTATAGGTTTGATTCTCCTTGAAGACTATTTATTCAGAACTTAATTTTAAAATGATTTAATGAGAAGAGACAGACGGATGCATTATCATGAAGGTGAACAGAAGATTCCCTGACCGCGGTCTGAAACCACTGCATCGTGTTTTTTTTTCACTCTAAACACTCCTAATCTAACGCCACCCATTTCCCAATATATCACATGTACCCACTATCAATTCCCAACAATTCCCCTCTTCACTTTCTTTTCAAAACTCAATTTAATCCATTTCTCTTCTCAATTGATATCAAAATCAAGATTATTCACTTTAAATACCACCAATTTAACATCCATACCAGAAAAGTCGCACGTTAGATATGAAAACATCAAACCCTAACACCACTCCACTTTATTTTTTCAAAGCCTAACCTAATCCATTTCTTTCTCAGTATTTGATATCAAAATCATATCATTCTAACCTTAAATACCACCACTTAACATCCATACCAGAAAATTTCAAGACATTAGACATGAAAAACATCAAACCCTAACTTTCCCACCATTAAAACTTACTCGTTTCGCCTTTCACCCTCTCCCTTTGCTACCACTTGTAGAGCACTGGGAAAGTTTTTGAAGGAGAAGAAAATCACATCTCCCACCTTGCTCCAGCCAATTTTCTTCCCTTCTTCTTTCCTTTCTTTTCTCCTTTTCTCCCTTCTCCTTTCTTCTCTCTACGGGTTCCCCTAATCCTTTGAGAGACCAAAATGAGACTTTTGTTTATTCCTCCCATTTTAATAATATTTTAATCTTTCCTTTAATTACCATTTGGTCCCTTAAAATTTAGCTATTTAACTTTACACTTTGCCAAATTGCATTTGAGCCCATGAATCTCATTGGTCCATTCTCATGATATTTTAAATCTTAATCTTTAAAGCTATTAAGAAAGATTTTGATTGGTTTTTACAATAAAATATCTCCATCATAGTGTGATTTTTTATTCTGGGCCACTTATAATCGCTTTTTATACCGATTAAATGTCAAAATATTCTATGGTCGCCTAAATTTCAAATTGACCATGAATAGTTCTTAATTAAATCCTTCACATTAGATTCCAGGCTCTGAAATCACCGAAATCGAATTTAAAATCATTAAATCATAAACCGATAATAGCGCATATCCCGAATTACGCTCGACGTCAAACTATCCAACGGATCTGCCACTCCGCTTGTGTCATAGACTCTATGATTATTTTCGAACATTTTCAGATGTTTTTCGCCCACTTCCGAAAAATACGCCTAGCCATAGCTTCGAATTTCAAATCGGAATCACTAAGCCCACTTAAATCTCTAATTCTCTTCTAAATATCAGCTCAAAGTCATAGGAACTGAAATTCTTAAAATTTTGGCAAACTCTCAATCCGATATAATAAGAAATATCACTATTCTCAGTATTCTGAACATTGCACTGAGGCAGTGATCGCCCATTGAGCTAAATTTAATCTACCCTAAGCTTATCCTTGGATTCCTAATCGGCCTAAAAACTACCATTATCACATTCAATAAGGTTGGGGTTTTACAGTAAGGCTCTTGTAGCTGTGTCAATTTGAGGGGGTTTTAGTCTATATAGAAAAAGGCGAATGTGGCACCCCCCCCCCTAAATCCACCGCTCCAAGATACCTGTTTGCAAAATCCACTTCAAGAGCTTCCTTAGATTGATCTTCTATCAAGCCTGACCTGTGAACCTACAAGGGAAGTAAAGGAAATTTAAGAAGCAATTTTCTGAAAGTGAAGAAATGACTCAGAAGAAAATTATGGTATCAAGCCATGCCGAAATCATCTTAATGTTTGGGATCATAAAGTATAGTGGGTTGTCTGTTTTATTTATTTGCTACCAATCACCCAAACAGGAGGTGCTAGTGATGCCTAGAATCAGCTCAGGTAAGTAACACAAAGAGCAACATCTTCCAAAGGAAGAACTTTCGACTCAAATGAGACAAGGCCCGTTGGCATATGCGAACAGATCCTCTCAAAATAGTGTATGATGCACTTTATTTTATTTTCCATCTTTTCATCGTTAGTTTCATAGAGACACCTGTCAAACAAATACATCAACATAATAATTAAAAGAACGCTACAATATTCTGCAGGATGCCTTAAAAAAACACATGCGAGCATGCAATGAGCTCCTTGATTCACAGAGAAAACACATAGTTCTCCAACAATTACACGCGATGTTCAGAGCTACCTCTAAACATGGATGTAATATGAAATTTAATAGGTAAAATAGTAATGTGAAGATGGGAACCCTAAACATCCTTAAAAAAATAACCCAAAAAAGCAAAAAAAAAAACAATAAGATAATATCACCAAACAAATAACATCACGCTTGTGGTAAAACTTTTTTCGAGATAATTCCCACATGTGCTGGTCCGGCTTCTACCGAGCCTGGCCAAGCAACCTCAAGCCATCATAGAATTTAAGATGCAAGATAGCAAAATTTCGAATCTATCCACCTCACAATAATGATCTCAGATGCTAAGCCTTTATGGCCAATTCAAATGATGATTTTTTTTTGATACAATGAAATTATAAAAATGACGAAAATAGTGGGAGTGCAAACTAATCTAAAAACAAGTATATACAAGGGAATGAGTGCGATAATTTCCTTTGTCTCACCCTCTCTATGCAATTCCGCCAATAACCATCGCGGTAAGCATGCATCCAAGTAATCCTATGTAAGCTACGTGAATAAAACGAACCACATATTTGGTACTCATACACCATAATACATGGAGCAAGAAAATGAAACAAAATTTAGATTAAAAAGAATAAACCATAAAGGTGGATATGGCTCAGTATCATCACTAATCTTTTTTTTTCTTTTTCTTTGATGGGTAAATGTTTTTTCTTTTCTGTCCACATTGGACCTGAACCTAGAACCTCCTGTAGCCCTACTCTAATCCTTTACCACTTGAGCCTAGCCGTAAGGGTTAGCATCATCACCAATCTTTTCAACATTCAGAATAACCGTATTGTGCTAGATTTTATTGGTATTAATGAAAGTGAATCAATCTACCCAACTTATTTGAAGAATATTTATCCCTTTAAAAACCTTGCTAAATTTGAATTTAAAAAATTGAAAAACATGCATTTTTTTTTTAAAAAATTAAGTCAGAGACTGCTTTTGTTACTCTCAAATTTTTTTTAATTACGTAATGACACTTCAATTTAGCTAACTCCTCAGAGCCGACATCCTCTAAGTAAGAATTCCTCTAATAGAGCAATTTGGTATACTCACATACCCATTACATACATTATCTACATATCAAAATTAGCTCTCCTCATGTATACTAAATAGAATATGTCATTGTGCTTAATGGACTCATACACAACCCAACACGACACAGTTGGATCAGTCTTAGATGGATATGCCGATACATGCAAAAAAAAGAGCCTTTGTAGACCTAATTAAAATAAAACATGGTTTTAACGGAGGATTAGAAGAAAATCTGCGCGACAAACACCATCGATCTAACAGCCTCAAGAGCCCCTAAGTTACATTGCAATGGGGTCTGACGTCCCTGCTACTCAAGTCGAGGCGGCTTCCTCCTCACTCACTAGATATCTCCTGCTCATTGGGGAAGCAAGCCCGCAGGATTTCAGTCACCAAAGCAGTCCTAGGGAAGATCTCGGCTACCAACCCGGAGCTACTAGCTCGGCTTGCAGCGTGGATGCTCTTGGCGACCTTAAGAGCCCTCGTGACGGGGTTCAATTCCTCGCGTGAGGCGAAAAGCAGCTCCCAGGAGCGGTGGGGATATCCTAGTGAGTGAGGAGAACCATCTAAGGACCCGGGGGGTGACGATGGGCTCCACCCGCGGGTAGGCCCCGGGGTTGGGACCTCACAATAAAAAGGCGCCTTTATATCACTGTGTCCTCACCCCGGCTCCACTCCGACGTGAGGGTCAGTGTCCACCCACAGCTATCCCCCTAGCTCGTGGGCTTCTTTGCTCCGTGGCTCGAACTCCGACCGCGGAGCTTAGGGGTACCCATTCAGGTAGCGTTCTCACTACCAACCTGAGCTTAGTACGCTGCCCTACCGATAGCAATTTTTTTATGAGTAGTAATGCCATCTCTCACCGTAAACATAAACTCTAGCTCTGATACCAATTGTCAGAGCCCTATATCTACTCTGAACCAGCTCTGACTGTGTTAGGGCCTAGACTTATGTAGTGGACACGGGACGATGACTAGTCTCTGGGTTGTAGTCCCAGAAAGGTCACAAATATACCGGGTATGGGCATATCCCTGCTGTAAGTCCCACTCGCTGCCGTCACTGGATGATCGGCTAGTCCCTGGGTGAAAGCCTAAAGGAGTCACTGATGAGGAGTTGAGATGGTGGTAATATTGCATTCATGTGTTTCCATCATCAACCTATTATTAGTAAAATGCCTGGGCGTTTTGAGATATCTTGAATTATGTATAATTGAAATGCAGCTTCATGAGCATGGTCAGTTGGGGGATTCACTACTGGAAGTCATTTAACTCACTTCATTATTTCCCACCTAGATGGTACCTAGACCAACTGCGTGACATGAAAGTCGATCTGGAGGGTTTTGGTGATGAAAAGATTGTATGCCAACCTTAGCCAGTTAGTGGTCGAAAGCGTGCCTTGATGAATATTTAGTGCTATGTGGATATTCTAAAGGATCTTGAGTTTTCGAGGCCTATGACCCATATTCTTAAAACTCTCTCCTGGAACGGCACGCTTTTGGGAAGCGAGGAACTAAGTCCTCGCCACATCTGGGACCTTGAGATCAGTTGAGAGGATAGGTCCAAAGGGGCTTATAGATTAGACTCCTCCCCACGGAGGAGCTTTCTCGAGTCCATAATGTGTCTACATTCCATGCTACGCAAGTATATTCCAGATCCCTCACATGTGTTGGAGACACCAGGGATTGAGCTGAGGGATGACTTATCCTATGAGGAGCAGCCAGTGCAGATTCTGGGTAGAAAAGAGAAGGAGCTTCGCAACAAGACAATATCCTTAGTGAAGGTCCTCGATGCAGCACTCCATTTAGTCGAGGGTAGTTTAATTGGAGCTGGAACCAAAAATGCGGAGCCGCACTTCACCTCTTCCATGACATTGTACGACTCGTGGACGAAATTTTCTTTTAAGGGGGTAGGTTGTAACGACCGCACTAAATAATACGAGTTTGACCAAGTCGACAAAGTTCATCTGTTGACCAAGTTTGACTTTTTCGAGGAGGAATAGTTTTAGGTTGTCCAAGACACCATTTCGTGAGGCCTCGGGCTGACACGAGTTCATGACGGGCGGAACGCCACAACTAATTTACGGATGTTATGCACATTAGAAGTTCAATAGTAGCACTTTATCAAGCTGTTCAAGTTCTGTCTCGGGATTTCAAATTCGAAATAATTCTAGACCCTAAGTATAAACATAGTTTAGATAATAAATGAAAACCTCAGCCCAAACAACAACACTTGAGCTCCTAAACCCTAAGAGAAAACTCCAAACCGAACACCAAGTCGTAGTAGCCACCGCGCGTGAGAAATTAACCATACGAGGAACGCACCGCCGGAGTTACCGACATCTGGATCCATTTAGGTTTGCACCGCCGGACGATGCCGCCGTGAAATTCTTTGACGGCCAACCACGGACGCTGGGCTGATCCGCCGGGCGACCCGACTGGGCGGCCAGACCGATTTTCATCTGAGCTTTGTGATTTCCTACCATTTTCCTCGCTGTTCCGTGTCACCCCATAGCCCTTTCCACCATTTTTGACCTCTGAACTCATCTACGGGTCCTTTTGCAGATTTGCTGACCGCTTAAAGCTAAGCAACAAAACGAAATCGGCCGCTTAGATCGCTTTTCCCGCCACTACAAATGACTTGACCAAGGTAATGGTACCAATGAGTTCCTGTCTCTGGCTTCCATTGATATTGGTTTGTAAATTTTGACATCGTTTGTTGGGTTTCAATAGTTGTTTGTAATTAATGAGAGTTTTGACTCAAATAGAGGTAAATTAATTAATAAATTTCGAAAATTGAAGTCAGATTAGTGAAATTGGATGTTTTTAGAATATTTACGCTCAATTTCGAGAAATTAGTTCTGTGAAAAGCCCCAATTCGAATCTGCGTCTATAGGGCACATTGTGTAATTGGACCTGTCGGAGTTCAATTATTAGACAGATCTCATAGTTTCAAATGTTGTTCTAAGGCCTTAGGATATTCCAAATGTCGCCGTTCACCATTTGAGCCTAAGTGGTATTTTATTTGATATTAAGGTGCACTCACGCCGGGGAGCTCTCGAGATCGACCTCGCTATGACAAGACTGAAAGGCCCCAGAGTCAAAGAGTGCTACTTGTTTTTAATGATTCAAGATGCATTTTGATATATAGTGTGATTGAATATTTTCCTATATACCGCTTGATCAAATGGTTATGTATTACAAATGTGTTTATCGTCCTCGAGTAAAACAAGTTATCATTTCGTTTTGAATCTTCCTTCAACATTTTCACCGCTTGAAGTTGTAATCGGGCTCGGATGATTATGTGGTGTTTAGATATTTTGGGTACGTGGATTAAGGTTTTAAACCGCTTTGAAAACTTATGGTTTTAAGAAAGAGATTTCGAGGTCTTGTGAAATGATTTATGATATAGTATCATTTGGAAAAGTACTTGTGATTAAAAATACGGATATATATTATTTACATCACAGAGGTTCCGATACCAATGGTGGTATGCCACGTATGTTGTGTGAGTTTGATTATATATTATTTACACGGGTCGTGGTCGGATTACCGACGGGTGGTGGCGCCATCACACGGAGTCATATTATTCATTGGTCGGAACGTCATCATTTGTATCGCACTATACGAGTGGTGATCTTTAGATGATGAACAGGCAGAGAGTTATTTAGTAGTATACAGATTGTATTGTGTTTGCCGTTGATTATGTAAGACAACATTTACATCACAGCTGTTATGTCGATCGGTTTAGTGGTTCTAAATGGATGTCGGTTAAATTTTCTAAGCATGACCTTCATATTGTTGGGTTTGGTAAAGTTGGGTTTTGTGAAATGTTTGCTAAACGGGGAACATTATGAAAGAGTGGACGTGAGGTCTTGAGAGAAGAAATTTTCGAAAAATAAAAACATTATTTCCTCCATATAAACGCCACCATTGAGATTTATTTCACGCTTTATTGTTTTTTTTAAATCTATTCCCAGTCCGTATTAATTCAGAGGGGCCTATTCGCGCCAGATTTGACGTCGCTCTCTCTCTCCGCCACAGCTGTCGTACTCTATCGCATTTATCTATTCTGAGGTTGTTGTATTAGACTTATTCATTTCTACTTGTTCCCCTAAATCCAAAATACTCTTAGAACGCTTTGATATTCGTATGGAACTTTTACGAGACCTCATTTATAATTGTTGTGGGTTTTTTTTATATATATTTATGTATAATTGGGTATTAAATTAATACATGGTGTTACTCCCTTCCTTAAGGTGGGGTTCCACTGTATCTTCCCTAGGGATTATACGGTGGGACTTACGCTAAGCGGGATCACCGAAATCAGGAAGGGTATCTAGGTCGGGTCACATCCTTTGTACTTCTCTAAATTCAAGTTCTTTAGGAAGGCACAATTATATACTTTATCTTTGTTCCTCGATTATGTGTTTCTATGCATTAATTGCACTCTTGGTTAAACTATGCGCTTCTTAGTTCGGTCAGATTGTACAACATTGAACCGGAGTTGGTGAAATTGTAATTTTGATCGGTGGGAATTGTAAAGTCTTGAATTGATTATTTCTATTTTTATAAATCAAGCATTAGTAGGAATTTGTGTTAGCATACTGTGGATGGTTTCCCCCTTGCGGTATCAATTAATGAAGTAGTAGTGATATCGAGACAGCACACCCCCTCTCTCTCTCTCTCACACACACACACACACAAATAGGAGTTTCAAATCCAAAGCATGTGGATACTTGAAACTAGGTGTCTCTTGTAGAAAGCCCCGACAAATTCATCGGATGTACGGCGTTTTTGGGTAACAAGTAACAAATTGGCCTAAAGCAAACAATCGATTCCATGCGAAAAGTGAAAGGTTTAACTAAGAGAGATCGAGGGGCATGTGGGTGGTGATGGTGAATAAGTAGTACTCACAATTTTTAAGTGTAAATAAAATATCTTAAACTAATAACTGGCTTATCTTAAGATTAATTAAATTAAATTAAAATAAATCAGCCATCATTTTATTTAAGGATTTTACTAGTATCATTTTTAGTCCAAAATAAACTCAATCACACATAGAACAGAAATTATACATAAAAAAAATTATCTCACATATTGCCTTAACCTTTGTTGATGCAAAAAATAAAGGTCTATCAATTGCAAAAAAATCCACTATATATGAAAGAATGAAAATCAGTTATTGAGTGGTAAAGCTCCTTTATCCTAGTTGCAGTTTTAAGAAAAACCTAGTTGATACTTCTGACTTTGACCTTCCACTAGATAGAATGGGCTAGGGGCAATATCTTGGAGCTCATTTTCTTGAGATTGTTTTCTTATTCATGGCTTCGTTCTTTCTATTGTTAAATTTTTCTTCGCATCACGTCACTGCAGCCATACTTTTTCTTGTAAATTCCTGCCAAATGAGTAGAGCTTTGATCCTTAATATTTTGTCTTCATTACTATCTCATGTAGGAAGAGATCCGTTCCTCAAGATCAATCTGAATTAATTGCTGCATCTTTTTGCCTTCCATGGCGGAGACAATGAGGCTATAAGTGATTGGTCGAAAGATTCTCAATGTAACACCGAGTCACAAGGAGAGTCTACAGTACATGACAACGTAGGGGTGTATAAAGTACCATGTATCACATATTAGTATTTTTGGAGACTAAGTCTGAAAGAAATTCCGGAACCGGGTGTGGTATTAAACCAAAGGAGTGAAATGGTCATTATACAAATGGATATGGAAATTAGAAACAAATTAGAGATGGGCCATAGTAGAAATTCAAAGTTGGTATTGCGAAAATTAAAGAGTTGAAGACAATTGCAAATTAAGGAAATGATAAAATATAATAAAGAAGAAAAACAAAGCAAAATTTATTTTGGTCTCTAGTTTGCCCTAGCAAACCCCCGTAAAGGAAAAGAAGAGAGCTAAGGAAGAAGGAGGAGGAGAAGAGCAAGATGTCGAGGTATGTGTTTGATGTGTTTGCCTTAGTGTATATTTTGGATTTCTAGGGCTTGGGTATGGAGATTAGTTCTCGCTTTGATCTGGGATTTTAATGCAAAAGCGCATGGTAACTGAATGGTTGGGGTTATGTGAAGTAAAACCCCCAGGTGATGCTCAAAAAAACTTGAGATCATCAAATTACATGATGTGTAGAAGAATTGGTGGACCTTAGGTAGTGTTCTTGGATTTTCACCTGAGTTTGTATTTTGAGGTTCAAACACCCATTTCGCGTGTTATTGGAGTTGTTTTTAGATGATTCAGGATTAGTTTTGAGTATTGAATTATAGAAGTTATATGGGAGTGAATTGGCATCAAAGTGGAGAAATAACAAAATACGGGCATTTCGGGTGTCTTCAGTACAATTGGAAGTCCCTACCGAGCAGAAGTTTATGATCATTTTGGCCAAATCTGCAGGTAAAAGTTATAGTTCTACCGGTAGAACTTGTTCTGGTTTTTCTGTTTCGACCAGTTTTTGTATTTTGGCCATAACTTTCTCATTTCTTATCCGATTTGAGTGATTCAAGTGGCTACGTAAAATAGACTTCAAGGAGAACAAAACTTAAGAAGTAGGAATCGCCAAATTCTGATCTTAAGTGGCCCAAAATTCACTCCAAAGTGGGACCATGTGCAGAAAAATTTGCCATAGCTTTGGACATAGAGTAGTCGGGTTGTTTGACGTGGCAGGTTTCGGTGCTCGAATTGGGTAATTCCAGTTGGAATAGAACCCTTAGCACCTTAACTTTTCAAAAATCTATAGAAGAGTGTGACTAAGTCTAGGAAGTACATTAAGTTATGTTAATTTGTCGTCGTATTCGTTTAGGTTGTAGGTTAAAGTAAGGCGGGATAAGTATGGAAGGGTGCTCAAGTTAAGCAAGCAAAAGGTGAAGTGTTCTAAACTCATTTTCCAAATACTAGTGTATTATTATTATTATTATTACAAATTGCTTTACACTGGTATTTTATGGTTTTGATACAAACCATTTTCAAAAGCAAGCAATGAGATAAAAAGCAAGCAAATGGTTTGGAGTTAAACCATTTTGAAAAGCAAGCATTGGTTTTAAATTGTAAAACCATAATTAACTTAAAGCAAGCAAGTAAGTAAATGGTTTGAAAAGTTAAACCATTTTTGAAGTAAGCAGCAACTAAGCAAATGGTTTGAATAATTAAACCATTTTTCAAGCAACGAAACAAGCAAATGGTTTCAAAGTGTAAAACCATTTTACAAAGAACAAACAAGCAAGCAAGCAATGAAAGGTTGTGAAAACAAGGCCTTCCTAGTTTAAGCAAGCAAACCGGTGGTATCCCGTACGTGCAGTGGTGTTAAGTTTCCTTACATGCATTGTAGTTTTGCCTGGTCGGCAAACTTAGGACATACATTATGCATTTAAAGGGGCGTAGCGCATGGGGGTATATAAGGTTATGAGCTCTAACTAAGTATGGTGAGGGCGACAGAGGTCAATTCCACCATATTCACGGAAAAGAAAGTAAGAAAATTGAGCGCGGACAAAGGTCCTTCCCGCCGCCGCAGTTGAGCTGAGTTCCGTGTTCACTGAGGGTATGATAAGCAAAGAAATAGGCCTCCATTGGTTGATGTTTTATAAGCATGATATGCTGTTTTGAAAATCAACCATTGGTTCCTACCGATCATGAGAAGCAGGAGAGTTTTAAAGCAAGCGGTTGAGCGGGCTCCCGTTTGGTTTCAGCGATCGGTTGAGCCAAGCTCCCGTGGGTTTTATTTTCAAAGCATGTGGTTGAGCTCAAGCTCCCATTTTTATGAAAAAGTTTTGAGAAACTTTTAAAGCAAATGTTTGTGAAAGGTTTTTAAGAAACTTTTCAAGCATGATAAAGCAAGCAAGCAAGAAAATTTATGAGAAGTTTATAAACTTCTAAGCAAGCATGAAATAAGAGTTTTACAAGCTTTTAAAGAAAAGCAAAATAAAGTAATGAAATCTGAAAATGCATGACAAAGAAAAGTTTTGAAAACTTTTTAAAGCAAGCAAAGCAAAGAAAAGCTTAAAAAATAATTGTAAAAGGGAGTTTTACATTTTGAGATGTTTTAGGAAAAACAAAACCACATAGAAGCATACACTCGAGCTCGTTTAGCTCATTGGTTTCCATTTAAAAACTATTTTCCAGGTGCAGTCATGAATATTTTAGACCTGATAAGTTGAATACGACATCGAGTTTAAGTCTTTGTAATTAAGAATTATATTTTGTAAGAACATACTTTGAAATGGTATAATGGGACATATGTATGTACATAGTTAGTTGTGAGAATGTGTTGGTATGCTGGTTGCCATGTTTGGATATTTTGGATATAGTGTAAATTGAATGTATCTGATTTGAATTTAGACTATTAAATATAGTAATCATCTTTGCCGAAATTTTTCATTGCTAGATTTGCAAATCCTAAGTTATAAATAAAAGAAAATTTTATAGGAGGTTTTAGCAAGCGATGCGGCCCAGCTTCTGAGAGTTTCTGGTCGTTAGAGGTAGCGACTGGGGATTTGCAGTGGAGTGGCCGTACGCCCGCCCTTGGGAAGGGGGGTGGGGTGTGTCCTCAAATTATACGGAGTAAGTATGTTTATGTGGATTATTGGTTGGCGGCAGGACATGGATCGGATGGAAAAACATTTACCTTTGAGAGTGTTACGATATTCAATCGATCATCTTTATGAAGCCTTTGTGGACCACAAAGTTTGTTGGGATTGTGCATGTGATTACGGTGTTGAACCACATATAATGCAGGAGCATGTTGAGCTATATTGCTAGAACTTCTTTAGAAAGCTATTTGGATCTCGATGATTAAAAAAAAATCTAGTAGCCATTCTTTCTTGTTCAGTTTTAGTTTATTTCTCTCCTTTGTATTTTCTCCTTTCTTTGGGGATACCTCGTCTTTTCTTCGTAGATTTATCGTTTTCTCATGTAGAAAAGTAGTTTTTATCTGTCTTATTGTTAGTCCTTGGGCGCATGCTATACTATATTTTAAGGTGTTATGCCTTTGTTTTGGTAAAAATAACTTCTTTGACAATTAATGTTGTTATTTAGTTAAACATGCTTTGCAACCTTGAACATACAAACTTATAGGACATTTTTTTGGATGACTTGTTCAGTTTTTTAGTGGTACAGGTATGCCTCATCCTTTCGTTTTTCTAGTGACTATGTGGATAAAAGGGATGTAAATTTTATAGGAAGGCGTAAACAAAATCATTGCAATGGATGCATTATGTGGCGAGAATGAGAGCCGATGCAGACTTGAATACCTTCTGCAGTATGTAAAAACTTTGTATTTTACCTTTACTTTGAATAAGTTTATGTTGTCTTTGTTGGGGATAATAGAAATCTTGCCATACGAAACAACATTTGACCTGAGTACCTCTGCTAGGTTTTGTGTGTTATATTTGGATTCATAGGAGAATATGATAAGGTGCTCTCGAAATAGTCTTGAGCTTATGAATCCACATGGCTATTTTCTATCAATCATAAATGTAATTCTTGACATTATTTGCTAAATTGATATATTTTATCTTAATTTCTAGAAGTTTTGAATAAGGAAGCAGGAGACTGTGAGTTCGAGCAAATAATAGAGCTTTATGAGAACAATCTACTTAGGTTTATTTATTAATTTTTTTGAAGCACTTTTTTTTTTTTAATAGATGAGTGGTGGTGAAATTGGAGAAACCTTATGTGTCTTGGTTTTACATTTAATTCTAGTTTATGTTTTAGGGAAGTGTAAAGTTACTAAATTGAAATTCTATATTTTAGAAAGTTGGTGGTGTTGGTTAGCATGCATAATATTTTCCCTGTAGTTTCATTATTTGTTTCCCAAATTTAAGTATCTGCTGTTACATGAAATTGGTTGTTTGTTATGCAGGTCCCATTTGTACAAATTATTATTTTTGTATTGTTTCTTCTAATATTCAAGAAAGTATCACTACAGCTTCTTGGTTTCAACAGGGAAATAAATAAGAATTACATGACTTGATCAATCCAAATGTCAGCGTGCTCCGGAGATTGTTTAAAGGTGATGGACCTTGTGGGGCTCAACTCGATCAAGGGATTCAAGGTTCTGACAGCATCTCTAGGAGCAATCTTTCGGTGGGGTTGATTTCTCTAATATCTGGTTTTTGTTATTTTTTGAAACACTTTTTGTATGCTTTTACTTAGTTTTAAAAGGTGCGCCTGGGCTCGAGCATGACCACTCCTAGTTATAGCACCTCACCTTCCATCACATCGTCTTCTTTGAAGGCGCCATATAGACTATAACTGCTTTTAAAAACACTTTTATTCTTGAAATTTCTAATTATATTAGAAAAATTTCACAACTTTTTTTCATTGAATTTTCTTTAAATATTATATAAATCACTTTAGTTTTTTAAATTAATATAATCATACTGAATCATATTTTATAACATTGTTGTGCATTTAAGGTCACATTTCATAACAAAAAACCCTCTCACCTTAGGTTCGCCTTGCCTCAAGGCTCTAAGTGGCCTTTGTGCCTTGGCTTTTTAAAACTATGATGCTTTATGATTTTAATTTTAATAACTACCATGTTTGTTTGTGTGTTGTGTACTACGTACAAATATATGTTCATGTATAGTCTTCCATTGACATAGGACAATGTTTGGTTTTGTGCATTGTATGGCTGCTTTTGTCATTGCTAACTTGCTTGTTTGGAATGGTTTTTGCTTTCCTATAGTTCACGAGCTCCTTATGTTTACGTTGGAACAACGAAGGAATTCATGGGGGCCGAACGGTGAGTCACGAAGAAAGGCGGCCTGCGGAACATCAATATGATGTTGGTGTAGTGACAGGGAATTGGGGTTGTGGTGCTTTTGGAGGAGATCCTGAAATTAAAACTACAATTCAATGGCTTGCTGCCTCACAGGTGACTCCTTCCACTTCTTTTTAAACTTTCTACTTTACCATGCCGTGTGGTAGGAGCAAATAGTCATTAAAATGCTTGATTTTAAAGCGCCTTATTAAATGCCTAGATGGATTGAACTATAGAAATGTGCGTTCCCCTCCTAGTTGGGAACAAAAGCCTCTTGGGCCCTTGGGGCGCAAAGCGCACTTAAGACGTAAGAGCCTTTACTCGTGGTGCACCATATGTCAAATATATATTTTGTGATGGTTGTTTCCTATTTTATATGACTTTCGCATTTTCTTGTCTATTTTGTTGATTTTTTGCTTCTCCCTCTTCTATAGGGATTATACGATTAGTTAGGGGTTAGGGATTTTTTGGAGTTGAAACATGACGGGGTTAGGATTATACAATGGGGAGTTTGGAGGGTTGAAATCTTGAGAAAATCGGGCATCTTGGGCGAAATAGCGTCGTTTTGGTGCACTAGAGCACGACTCAAGGTACAACTCAAAGCGATGTTGTTTTGGATAGAAGTTAAAGCTAACATCGATATGACATTGTTTTGAAAAAAAATATGAGACTAAAGCGATAGTACAAAAAAAAAAAAAAAGCCTGAGGCTTCTCTGCCTTGACCAACTGACAAAAATGGGAGAAGAAAGAAGAATGAGAAGAAGAAAAAGGAAAAAAAAAAACTTGAAAATGCTTCTCTATGGTTCCCCGGGAGTGGTGGCGCCTGAGCTTTAAGCGCACCTTTGACCTTCTTGGTTCCCAGTTTTGACAAAAATTCAATTATTTTGTGTCATTACTCTTATGATGTTTTTTCTCACATTCATCCCGACTTATTTCTAAAATATACAATTGTTGGTCATATCATAAATGCCCTTACCCGGCTTGACAACTGGAATAGCCATCTGTTACTCTAAAATGGTTGTGATGCTTTCACAAGTTTTCAAATGCAGACAGATTGGTTAAGGTGAGCGAAGTGCGACTTGCCCGGTGGATCTGATTCAATCAATTTGTGTTTAGAAAAATGTTTCTAATGTGCGTCTTTTGTTTCCACAATATGATAATACTCTTTTTTTTGTTAATATGGGTACATTTTTCTTTACAGGCATTAAGACCTTTCATTTCGTACCACACATTTGGCGTGGAGGCATTAAAGACTTTAGAGGAGGTATTTGTGCCTTTTACTCTCGAAACTTCACAGTAGGCACCTGTCAATTCCCGGAGAGACACTGAAAATTACTTTCTATAAAAGTTTTGCTAAGGAAAAGAAAAAAAATGTTATATATAAAAGAAAATCAAATATAATCAAAATTCTTCAAAATTTTATATATTTTTAAATTTCTTAGTCCTTATATTATAGAGATAAACAAATAAAATGAGTTTGAATAAAACATATAGAATTAATTTATTAAGTTATATTTCCCTTCAAATTCTTATCCCATACTGTCCCAACTCAACACATAAGTATTTGGCAAGTCCTACCACAGCATGCTAAAATAGTGAGAAAAATAGAAAAGAAAAGTGAAAAGAAAAAGAATTTGAAGGGTATAGCCTTGATTAATTACATGTGTTTTTTATTCAAACTCATTTATTGTTTATCTCTATAATGGAACTAGAAAAATTAAAAATATATAAGAATACAAGTTGTTATATTGATTTTATTTATATATGGCATTTTTCTTTTTCCTTAGCAAACATAAATAGAATGGCTGTCTAGGAACCAACGTGCTAACAGGACTGGAAAAGGCACAAATACCTCATCAAGAAGTCTTTGGCCTGCCAAAAATGAAGATGCCAACTCTTTAACAAAAAAAAATATAATTATAAGTATTTTAAATACAATTTTATTTTATACTATTTAAAAATAAATAAAATTATTATTTTAATATTTTTACTCTTTCCACCCGTTTTTACTCTCAGCCCTATGGGGTTTGATCAAACATTGTCCCAATAAAAACAAGCCAAAATAGCCCCACCCATAGTAACACATGGTCACGATCGGTGGAGAGGAAAAATGGGATAGGCGAGTCTCGCTCCACACAGCCAATTCGTGGAGATGGAGTTTGGAAAGGTAATTAAGAAAGCAAAGAAAAATGTTACAAAAAATAAAATTTTTTTTTTCATATTTATTTCATTATGGAAAGTATAATAAAAAAATTAAAATTGAATATATATCTATAATTTTTTTAGTTATATAATTTTATTTGTCACGAACAAATAAGTTTGAAAATTTTTTTTTTTATTCAATTTAAACTTGATTTAAAAAATCATTACACGACCATAAGAGGAAAGAAATAATTTTCCTTAACATATATATATATATATATATATATATATATATATATATATATATATATATATATATATATATATATATATACTATATATATATATATGTCTTCCTTATTACTTTTGAAGAAACATAAACATAGGTCATGACCTTAGTTTTGGGATACTTGTGTAGATGAGAGGAGAGATCCAAAGACCAATCCAAGGAGGATTAGTAATCTTTGTGACCGCCATCTACCCTGAGTTCACGTGTTAACATACTTAGTTCATCGCTCCCAGTCTGAGTTGCATTTGCGATTTCCTCCTCATGTCTCCGCTCCTTTTAGGTTAGCCATAAATGACACCAACTCTTCAGTCTCACTTTTCCCCTTTCCTGTTGCTTCCATGAACATGGGTGTTGCCAATGCATATGGGGATATGCAATTAACTCTTATCCCATACTGTCCCAACTCAACACATAAGTATTTCACTTTCTTAATAGAATTAATGTATTAAGTTATATTTCCCTTCAAATTTCTTTTCTTTTCTATTTGAGTTCCAAAATTGTGTTTTGATAGATTGAAGATTTTGTATTTGAAATAACAATGGGCTTACCATTCAGTTAACTCTATACCGGAAAAAAAAAATGAATGACTGCCATGGCCCTTACTTCAGTCATGACAGTCATGAGTAGGAAGGTGGTACAAATCCATATGGGACCACAAAGAGAAATTATGAAAGAGTACTTAAGCACAGTGATTCTCTTATCTATTAGGCGGTCTTTTAAGTTAGGTTCTTTTATTGAGCTCGGGTTACCAATGAATAGAAAATTTTGTAAGGAAAATTATTTTTTCATGTTTGGTTCCACGGTGGAAAATATAAAAGAAAATCAAATACAATTAAAATTCTTCAAAATTTTACATATATACTCATTCTTAGTTCTTATATAATAGAAGAAACAAATAAAATGAGTTTGAAAGAAAACATATAGAATTAATTTATTAAGTTTAAACTTATTTATATTTTCCTCAAATTCTCTCTACATTTTTTTATGTACTTCGAATTAAACGAGTCTAGTATTTTCGGGTTCCAAATGGAGCCTCAGTCCAGTGATGAGTAGGAAGAGCACCTAGCTTTGGGGTCTCTAGATCAGATCACACATGTTCATTCAAATGCTTGGTCCCAATGAAATTATTCTCTCTCATTAGCATTAGCATTGAACTAGTTTTATATGAATTATGTGACACGGTGGTAGATGGATTCTGTAAATGGACGGAGTGGGGAGACCTTTGAGATATGTTGGTGGAGTACTCAACCAGGCTAAAGGGAGAGACTAGTCTTGTAGCTTCTTTACTTGGCTCCTTCCATCCCTATACTTTGATGATAGACAGGCGAGAGCTTTGTCCCAAAGTAATCACAAAAAAAAAATTTGTTCCATTTAGGCTCCATTACTCAAACCAAGAGACATTTGGAACGCCCCCAAATGTCTTAGGATAATTTCTAGAACTATGGCTTCTCTAAATTGGACTCCAACGGATCAATTATATCAAATTAATACCCTATAGATTTGATATCGAAATTGGGGCTTTTGCAGAAGCTAATTTTACCCAATAAATCATAAAAATATCCAATTTCACTAATCCATCTTCAATTTTTCCTAATTTGACCAGTTGGTACCCAATTCGGTTCAAACCCTTTTGGTAGTACCTAAATAACCAAAAATGGAAAACCTGCCAAAACAACGTCCAAAATTTACAAACTTTATATCAGCGGAAAGCGAGACCCGGCGACACGTGATACCGCATGGTCGAGATTTGCTACGGTGGCAGCTTCGATCCAACCATCGGCCAAACTTGTTTTAAGTCGTATCTTTCAAACGGTGAGAATCGAAGAAAGGACCACGAGATGAGTTCCAGAGGGTCCAAAAATGGGGTAGGGAGTATCTGGGTGGCACGGAATGGTAGGAACAGCAAATGGGGCGACTGAGGTGTGCCACCCTTCGCCGGCCAGATCTTTAGCGCGTTCCACGCGGTAGGCGGTGAAATTTTGCGGCAAAGATTAGCCTCGCCCAGTCTCCTCCTCCACTGGCTGGCGCTTGTATCAAGGGTGGGTACGGAAAGAATCTGACCAAAGTCGTTGCTAAGCGGGTAGAAACGACCCAATTCGGGCTCCACAGGTTTTGGGGAATTTTTATAGGGTTTTGGAGCTGAAAATGAGTGTTTTGGGGCTATGGTTCTATTTGGCACGCAAAACTAGGTTTATATAGAGCACAGGATGGCACAGTAAAGCGAGAGACGACCTTGGACAACGATAAAATCTCTGCTATTTGAACTCCCCTAGGCCATAACTTTTTATCTGTTAGTCGGATTTTGACGTTAAATCCGTCTATGAACTCGTATCGACGAGGCATACGAAATGATGTCTAGTCAACCCAAAATTATCCATCCTTGAAAAAGTCAACTTGGTCAAACTTATTCAAACTTGGTCGAATGTGTAAAAAAAAAAAAACTTGTATTGGCCCAGTGCGAACCGTTATAGGATCCCACACAGGTTTTAGGACTGCCTGTCTGGTGGGTTCCCTTGTGGTTCTAATACAGTGGGCCGCCTTGGGCCGCTTCATGAGGTGGCGAGGCGGAGTGGGCTGCGAATAGGAATCTTCAAGTTGATGGAGCGCTATATCGACCACAGCCTCAATTGTTTATTTGACAAACCTTGAAGAGTTATCAATTGAGTGGATGTAAAGAATCAACCTCTAACTTCTAAGGAGACACTTCCTATTATTGTCATTGCCTGAGTAAAAATTTGAATACTTGAGAAATCTGAAAAAAATCGAGCCTTGATTTTGAAAAGAAATATGAATAGCTTTAAATTAGTAGACTTATAGTTTCTTTAGGTAGATAATTTATTGGGTTAGAATTTTTAACATTTAAGTAACAATTCTCGAAGGAAAAATATCATATTCCAAAATAGGTGATTTGAAGATAACAAAATTATAATTCTTTTTCTTTTTGTATTGGGATTTCAAGATATTTCATAATCTTATTAGAACTTTTTCAGATTCCCAAAATATAAAAGTGCTATATATAATGAAAGTTACTACGAAGACTTTGCCAAAACACCGTAGACACTTCTCGAGCCAATTTTGCATAGGCTTATTCATTTCTCTTAACTTCTCTCTTGTTTTAGCTAGTCGCGATTTTAGACTACTTTTTTTAGTTTATAGTGAGACCAAATCGCATGGAAAATCTTGACTTGCATTCTATTCTGATGGACAAATCCCATTCCATCATCCACCTGACTTTTCATTTTGTTCTGGTGGCCTGATCTCATTCGAATCCACACGTTCTATTCACGGTGGACCAAATCCATTCATCGTCCACCCTGAAGCTTTTTCATTGTTCCTAGTGGCCCAAATCCTTTCAAAATCCACTGACTTTGCATTCTATTCTGGTGGACCGTCCCATTCATTATCCACCCTGAAGCTTTATGACTTGTTCTTAGTGACTGATCTCATTCACAAACTTGCACCTCCTAAAAGTTGAAATTTAGTATGAATGAGCTAGCTAAGGATGTTTTCCTTATTGTTGGTTGTACCATCTATATTTTATCTCATGCTTCTCTTCCACCTTCTATTTTAATAAATTTGGTACCAAATGATCTTTATCATCTAGTAGTTAATAAACTATTATCCTATTTTAGGTTTTAAATAAGTTGCGAGATTCTTTCAAAAAAGAAGTTGAAAATAAAAACTTCAAATTGAATATATAGATGTGATCCCACCAATTATAAATTAAATGTGTGGATACAAGAAATTAAGTTGTTTTCGATTACCCATTTCATTCTTTTCTAAAATTTATTTTTAAAAGTTATATAAATATAAAAAATGATTAAAAATAAAATACTTGTTGTAAAATATTATAAAGCAATTCTTTGTCGGTAAAATAACGATTCCATTTGGTAAAGGCTATATCATTTATTTGTATCTTGTTATTTGAAAACGTTATGAGGCACCTATCGGTAATTACACTAAATGACCCAAAAATGGAAAACTAACCAAACGATGTCCAAAATTTACAAACTTTATATCAACGGAAGCTGAGACCGGGAACTCTGTGATGCCCTTACCTTGGTCAAAGTTAAGATGGCGAAAAACTAAATCTAGTCATTAAACTTATTTTCGTCGTATCTTTCAATCGGTGAGGAATCTGAAGAAAATGACCACGGGAATGAGTTCGAAGGTCCAAAAATGGGGAGGAGACATATCAGGTGACTGGAATGGCCGGCAAAATCCGGCGACCCGAGGTGGCGACCACGCGCGTTCGCCGGCGGATCGGCGCGTCGTGATTGACCGTGAAATTTTGCCGACAAGGTGCGCCTCACGTACTCCTCCTCCACGGCGGCGCCAGGATCAAGGGTGTGGCGAAATCTCTGACCAGCTTAGTTTGGCCTAAAAGCGGGTCAAAACGACCGATTTGAGCCTCGCGGGTTTGAGGAATTTTTCTAGGGTTTTGGAGCTGAAAATGGTGTTTTGAGGGCAAGGGTTCTGTTTTATGCGCAAAACTAGGTTTATATAGAGCCTAGAATTGGCTTTCGATTAAGCGAGATGACCTTGGGTGATAAAATCTTTGCTATTTGAGCTCAACAGTGTAACTTATCGTTAATTAAGTTTGGCGTTCAACCGATCTATAAACTCATATCGGCGAGGTACCACGAAATGGTGTCTTAAGTCAACCCAAAAATTATCCATCCTTGAAAAGTCAACTTGAGTGAGCTTAGGTCGACTTGGTCAAATGTGTAAAAAAAAAGCTTTGTATTATTTAGTGCAGTCGTTACGAGGATCCATGGGTTTTTGGGAGCGCCTGTGCAGTGGGTTCGAGTGTGGTTTTAATACGGTGGTGCCTTGGGCGCTTCATGAGGTGGGGCGAGCTGGTGGGCTGCTGGCGGGCTTTAGGAATCTTCAGGATTGATGGAAGGCTGCTATAATCTGACCACCTACCACACTTGTTTATTTGACAAACCTTGGAAAGGTTATCAATTAGTGGATGTAAAGGAATCCAACCTCTAACTTCTGAGGAGCACTTCTATTATTTGTCATTGCACAAGTAAAAATTTGAATAACGAAATACAAAGAAAAAATCTGACCTTGATTTCGAAGAAATATGCATAGCGTTAAATTGGTAGACTTACATTTTCTTTGAGTAGATAAGAATTTATTGGGTTAGATTTTTAACATTTTAAATAACAATTCTCGAAGGAAAAATATTATATTCCAGGTGATTTGAAGATAACAAAATTATAATTCTTTTTCTTTTTTGTATTGGGATTTCCAAGATATTTCATAATCTTATTAGAACTTTTTCAGATTCCACAAAAAATACTCTAAAATGCTATATAATAAAGAAGTTACCTCTTGGCGAGAGACCTTAAAACTACAATAGACATATCCAAGCCAATTTTGCATGAAACCTTCATCTTTCTCTTCTTCTCTCTTGTTTTAGCTAGTCGAGATTTTGGAGCTCTTTTTTGGTTCTGGCAGACGATAGCATTCAAAATCCACCCGAGCTTTGCATTCTATTCCCGATGGACCAAATCCCATTCAACTTCCACCCTGGCTTTTCATTACGTTCTGGTGGCCCGAATCCATTCAAAATCCACCCCAAGCTTTGCATTCTATTCACAGTGGACCAAATCCCATTCATCATCACACAAGCTTTATGACTTGTTCTTGGGGGCCCCGAATCTCATTCCTGAGCACTCCCAAAAAGTTAAGAAATTTAGTATGGACGAGCTAGTAATGATGTTTTGCTTATTGTTGGTTGTACCATCTATAGTTTATCTCCATGCTTCTCTTCCACCTTCTATATTGTAATCAATTTGGTACCCAAATGATGTTATCATCTAGTAGTTAATAGCTTATTATCCTATTTTAGGTTTTAAATAAGTTGCGATTCTTTCAAAAAAAAAAGAAGTTGCAATCAAAACTTAATTGAATATATAGATACGATCCACCAATCACTAAATTAAATGTGTGGATGTAGAAATTAAGTTGTTTTCGGATTATCTTTTTCATTTATTTTCTAAAATTTGTTTTTAAAGTTATATAAATATAAAAATGATTAAAAAATAAAATACTTGTTGTAAAAGATATTATAAAAAGCAATTTTTTTTTCGTGAAATAACAGTTCCATTACAATTAAAGACATATCATGTATTTGTATCTTGTTATTTGAAAACGTTATGAGGCACTTATCGGTAATTACCCTAAATGACCCAAAAATGGAAAACTAATCAAACAACGTCCAAAATTTACAAACTTTATAGCAACGGAAAGCCCAAGAGACCAGGAACACAGAAGTACCCTTACCTTGGTCAAGATTCTTGTGGTGAAGTAGGAAAACTAGATCGACCGTCGACCAAACTTGTTTTTCGTCATTATCATTCAACGGTGAGAATCTGAAAAGGACCACTGGGAATGAGTTCAAGGGTCCAAAAATGGGGAGGGAGGGTATGGGTCGGCTTGGAATGGCGAAAACTGACAAAATCAGATGACCCAAGGTAGCGACCCATACAATTCGTCGATGATGCGGGCGAATCTTTATGAGCGGTTGACCATGAAATTTTGCCGACAAGGTCGCCTCGCCGTGCTCCTCCTCACGGCGATTGTGTATCAAGGGGTGGCTGGAAAGCGTCTCCATGGCCAAAGCCGATTGGCCTAAAATGGGTAAAACGACCCGATTCGAGGCCTCCCGCGAGGTTTTGGGAATTTTCTAGGGTTTGGTGCTGAAAATGGAGTGTTTTGGGGCTAGGGTTCTATTTGGCGCAAAAATAGGTTTTATATAGAGCCTAGAATTGGCTTTTAGAGTAGCGAGGGCTGACCTTGGATAGTGATAAAATACTACTATTTGAACTCCATTGAGCCATAACTTTTTATCCGTTAGTCGGATTTTGACGTTCAACCCGTCTATGAACTCGTATCGACAAGGCCTACGAAATGGTGTCTTAGTCAACCCAAAATTATCCATCCTTGAAAAAGTCAACTTGGTCAAACTTAGTCAAACTTGGTCAGATGTGAAAAAAAACTTGTATTATTTAGTGCGAATTGAATTCTTTTGGATCCCACATGGGTTTTTGTATTGCCTTATGCAGGTGGGTTCCGATGTGGTTTAATACAGGTGGGCCGCCTTGGGCAGCTTCATGAGGTGGGGCGACCGGTGGGCCCTATGGAGAAAGCAGTAATCTTCAAGTTGATGGAATTGCTATAATCTGATTTTCTACCTGGCTTGTTTATTTGACAAACCTTGAAGAGTTATCAATTAGTGGATGTAAAGGAATCAACCTCCACAACTTCTAGGGAGACACTTCCTATTATTGTCATTACCTGGTAAAATTTGAATAAATCTTGGAAAAAAATGGAAGCCTTGGTTTTGAAAAGTAATATAGCTTTAAATTAGTAGACTTATATTTTCTTTGGGTAGATAATTTATTAGGTTAGATTTTTTTAACATTTAATAACAATTCTCGAAGGAAAAATATCATATTCCAAGAGTGGTTTGAAGATGAAATTATAATTCTTTTTCTTTTGTATTAGGATTTCAAGATATTTCATAATCTTATTAGAACTTTAGATTCAAAAATATCTAAAGAATGCTATATAATAAGAGAAGTTTACTGCGCGAAGACTTCGCCAAAACACCATGGAGCACTTATCGAAACGATTTTGTATGGAACCTTCATCTTTCTCTTCTTCTCTCTTGTTTTAGCTAGTCTAGATTTTAGACTCTTTTTTTGGTTCTGTGGACCAAATCCCCATTGAAATCCACCTCGAAGCTTTGCATTCTATTCCCGATGGACCAAATCCCATTCATCCATCCACCCTGAAGCTTTCATTTTGTTCTGGTGGCTGATCCCATTCAAAATCCTCCCGAAGCTTTGCATTCTATTCTGGTGGACCAAATCCATTCATCATCCATACCAAACTTTCAATTCTCTGTTCTGGTGGCCGAATCTCATTCAAATCCACCCCAAGCTTTGCAATTTCTATTCACTGAAATTGGACCAAATCCCATTCCATAAGTCCACCCGCGAAGCTTTTTATGACATTCTTAGTGGCCCAATCATTCTAAGCTTACCTCCCAAAAGTTGAAGAGCTAGTATGGACGAGCTAGTAATGATGTTTGCTTATTGTTGGTTGTACCATCTATATTTATCTCCATGCTTCTCTTCTCTTCATATTGTAAGAAATTTGGTACCAAATGATGTTTATCATCTAGTAGTTAATAAACTATTATCCTGTTTTAGGTTTTAAAGCAAGTTCTTGATTCTTTCAAAAAGAAGTTGCAAATAAAACTTCAAAATTGAATAGATGTGATCCCACCAATCACTAAATTAAATGTGTGGATGTAGAAATTAAGTTGTTTTGGTTATCTTTTCATTCTGAATCAACAATCAAACAAATGAAAGAAGTCATACTAAGCCAATAATGTATCGATACATTATTCCACATTAACTTACAGTACATCCTTGACCTCTGCGCCTTTATTCCTAGATTTTCCACATAGATTTAAACCTTATTAATCATAAGGAATAGACATAAACGCCTTAGCGCGGAGAATAAATAGTTTGTCATTCAAGAACTTGGAGATGAAAACAACAAATAGCTAAGGGGAGAAAAGTAAATCAGAATTTACAAACTATAAGCCTACTCTCTTGGGTTGAATTATGAAATGAAGCGATTTTATGTACTCCCTCTTGGCGAGGAAAAAAAGGCCTAGTACTAAAGTTTTAGTAAGGTGTATAACAAGCACTTTTCATGTCCATATCCTCTGAAGTCGGGACACACCCGAATATAAATGGAACTCCTTGACATCATAAGAAAAACCATCAATTTTTATTAGAAAATCAAATATACAAATTTGAGATGGAGCAATAATAGAATGATATTAATTGAAATATCACCAAATAGTAGTTTTAAAAGCATGAGCTATATGGTTTATCGAGCAATATCATTGAATAGTAAATGTGCAATATAGAACTAAATTTATTAGAGAATGAGCAATGGTGAAGTCAAAATCCTCAACAACCAACAATCCCCACACACACACACACACACACACACACCGATTTTTAATAGAAAATGTGGTTAATTTATTTGCCATAAGCTTTTTTTTTCTTTGAGAGATTGCTATAAGCATATAACATTGTCTGATTTTCCCATGTTAAAGCGTTAATCGAGGAAGGTAACATAATAATATAGGTGCCTTCATGGTAGGTCAATTTAAAGATCCATATCATGTTCATTACCAGTAGAAAGTTGTGAGATATGTGTTATCCATCACACACTATCTTCTGTTTTTTCTATAGGACTCATCCGCATCTTCACACTCACATGCGGCTATATGTTATAATTAAAATTACGAGATGGTATGGAATTTTCTATTTTACACCCTTTCCAATTAATTTTTCCTTGAAACCAAGCACATTTTCAAGCCTACATTGAGAAGCACTCATCCCTCTCATGCAATTACGCTCTTTTAAAATCTATTAAGTTTGTCCACCGAGAATAGAAACATTTGTCACATCAGTATCACGCTAAAAATAAGAATTTATCATATCCATGAAAGCGTGAGTAGGCAATTACTAAAATGACAATTATTTGAAGCATATTACATGCATATATGAGCAAGCTAGGGCTTCAAAATATTCCCTAGCGATTCACAGTTTGAATCGACATCCATTGTTTTCATGTGAAGGTCCCGAAGAAAATGTAATTTGCTAACAACACTCAATTGAATACTAGTTCAGTCGGACTAGATGAGTACTCCGAAGCGGTGCCATGAACTATCCATAGTGGGAAGTATCCTCTTATCTACTCAAGCTCATGATGGTTCATAGATTAGTGCACGTCGACATGAAAAAACAAGGCTCGTAATCGGAGAAACAAAAAAATAAAATAGCAAAAAACACCACTGTCCACATACAATGTAAGTGAGACAATAGATGTGATAATCACAGCAGTAGCCATTGAGCGAGAAAGACTTGTTTCAAACAATCACATCGAGTCATGTTAACTAAAGCGACGGGCAGGTAAATGATGATTTAAAATAATATGATAGAGATCATAGAAAATAATTTGTGAGTAGCTCACAAGGATCAAACCGATTTTATAAGAGGAAATAACATAGTCGTACATGAGCTTTCTCTGAGCAATAAAGCTTTATTGTTTTGAGATGGGGAAGAATTTTAAATATGACCAGGCTCTGTATGAGAAGCTTGACTAAAATGATTAATGTTCTCTACCATGGTTGCTACCAACAAACCCATTTTATTTTGTGTCAGGGCAATACATATGCATAGTGACTAGCATTATAGCGCATGACTCAGAGAATGGGTGGGAATATAATTAACCGAAGCCGCAAGATTTTCATAAAGTAGAAAACATCAACTCATGAGACTAGATCCCAGGACATTTTATAATGTCATGAAGCGCATGTACGAGGCGGATAGCGGTGCATTTGATAGTAAGTTACTGAATCAGAGAATAAATATATTCAACTCCGGATGATCTATCAAGCAGATCCTTGACGATTGACCAACTGATAGACTAATCATCCATCCTTTCATGCATATGCGAAGCAAAGGGCAAATAACAACATGACCAAATAATAAAAAGAAAAGCATTTGACAAAGTAGAAAATGCCATTAGATTTTGTGAATAGACGGATCATACCACGGCTCCAATACACAAAAATTGCTTGATATTTCTTAGACTTCCCGACCTTTAAACAACAACACCAACTTCAAAACTTCGGGAACCCACCTGACACAGGAAACAACAAAATGATATAAGCTTTACAGCGTGGTATCTGAAGTGAATTCGGGAAAGTTTAAATGCTCGAGGAGAAAGATATGAAATCCTTTGCACTTTTCCGATTGTCTGAGTCTACCAATGAATCGATCCCAAACAATCACCCATCACTATGTTTCAAACAATGAAAACCAAAATGCTTTGACATACTGTCACGCAGTTTTTAGCCGAGTCTCGCGTCTTGTTCCCCTCATTATCGACCTTTAGATTGCCCGTAATAATACTAACAGGATAACATGCCAAAATGTTTTAGGGTGATGGTGCATTGAAAAAACAATAGGATCCTTCAACTATCTGATGCATGTAAAGGCATCCAATAGACCGTGAGATAGAAACTACGACACGAAGAAAAACAACTGAGTTCAACGGCTACACCATTAAGGAGAATGCCAAAGTAGCTAAAAATCGTTAAAAGACGTTAATGCCAGTAAAAGCGATGATAATAAAAATAGATAAGACGAATATACATCCACAGGCACCAACAAGAACAAGAAATATTCTATTCGCAGTAGGTAACTCTCACATCTATGTCTTCTTCTTTAGCCCGAATATCTCTTGAAAGTTTCCAAAGCCCCCCCTCTAACAGCGGCCACAAAATCACAACCTCATTAAGCGAATGCTACAACCTTTTGAGTGAAAATAGTATTCTAATCAAATTTCAACAATGAGACCAATCGGAAATAAGCATTAAAAGAACAACCCGATATGCTATCTATAAAATATTAAAATAATCCTAACATCATACCTCATGCTTAACTAAGCCCTAAAAATAAAAAACCAAAAGAGAAAAATAAGAAGCTAAACTAAAACTGAAGACTTCAATACCCCTAAGAAATTTTAATTTTTTTTAAAAAAAACATTTCCTCTTTAAACCTTTTTGAGCACTTAGCTTTTGCCTCCAGATGAATTTTGGAAAGATCAAAAGAAGGAAAGAAAGTCACGAAAAAGTCTGGGGAATAGAAATTTGAATCTTCCTTGTTTTGGTCAAAGAAGATCATAACACCGGAATCCAGGGTGTCGTTACATGATCTTTGAAGGGTGTATAAGAATACGAAGTGTCACATTGTAGTATTTTGGAGATGAAATTAGGAAATTATAAGTTACTGAATAGAGATTTGATACTTAAAACAAGGGTACAATTGTCATTTAGCAAAAAGGATATATGGGCATAATTAAGTTAGAGATTGGCCATAGTAAAGATTTCAAAAGTTGGATTTGCAATTAAGGAAAGTTGAGGGTGAAAGTATAATTAATGGAAGTTTAAATAGTAAATTAATAATGGTGCGAGAATTTTAGAAGTCTCGAAAATTCTCTAGATCTCGGATGATGAAACGGACTGCTGTCGTTAAGTTCGTCTCACGAAATCTAGTAACCTAGGAAAGTTTCGTTAAATTCGAGATAATTGAATATTTTCTGTGTTCTGACATGAGTTAAGTGAAACAACCATAGGGATTTGAAAAATCTCGAAAAATTGCAAGTATATAAAGAATATTCATTTAGGATAAATAAAATTGAAATAGGGACAAAATAAATTGTTTCGGGGCTGAAACAGACAGAGAAAGAAAGAAAAAGGGACATGGGTCACCCAAAAAAAAAAAAAAAAGAAGTTGGAAATCAAACCTCAAATGACGGACGGAGAGAAGGCGTCGGTGCGCCAGAGAGAGATTTTTTAAATTTTTCTCTGCTTAATTTATTTGCTAAATCTACGGAAATACGTAGTGGATTTCGTTGGGATCAAGCTTATGAAAAGTGCTCTACGCGACAAGGGCTACGCGTGAGTACCAAAGCACGAGTTTCAGAAATTCGGGTAAATGTCACGAAAAACCCAAATTTTAGTTTTCTCAGATCTCGTCATTCAGTGGTCGAATTTTTCGGACCAAAGTTTAAGTTACTCTGCTTGGCCAAAGAGCTATGCGTGGACACCAAAATCTTGGCTTTTGTCAAGGTTGAAGAGGTGAAATTTTCCTACTTGTATTATTTAGAACTGAGGCTATAGTAAGCTTAGAGATAATTCTCTTAGAGGCCATAAATTCAGTCCAAAATTTTAGGCTGAGTTTGCAAGGAATTTTAGGAAATTTTAAGGAAATTTTGAGGACTATTTTGGACAGTCGGGCTGAATTTCGGAATTTGTTTTGGGACGATTTTGCAAGTTAAAATTCCAGGATTTTATTCAAATGATCCAGAATGGAATTTTTGAAATGTTTTTCGGGTGTTTTTTAGACTATGGAAAGTCCCTTTGATCTAGAAGAATCTAGCCATATACGTAAATGGCATTCCCACATATTTTCTCGAAATTTTAATTGTAAAGACCAAGCGCAAATTGCTTCTATTACACGACGCGCGATCTAATACATCGAGTGTGTAGCTAAAAGCAAAGCGCGGAAAGTCGTTTAATCAAGGCCAAGCTTTAGCAAAGAAAGAGTGAGTGTTCTAAACTCATTTTTCTAAATACTAAATAGACATATTATTATTATTACAAATCGCTTTTACACCTGATTTCATTGCCAACGCAAAACCATTTTCTCAAGTTAAGAACGATATAAAGCTAAAGAATTCGGCCAGCTAAACCATTTTTGAAGTTAAGACGGCTTTAAATCAGAAACCATAATTAAGCAAAGAAAGGCAAGTAAACGGTTTTCAAAAGCTAAACCATTTTGAAGCAAGCAACTAAAGAAATTGCCAATAATTAAACCATTTTTCGTTAAAGGAAGAATGGCATTTAAATTTAAACCATTTTTCAAAGAGCAAGCAAGCAAAGAATGTTTGCGGAAAAATCAGCCTTCCTAGTTCTAAGCAAGAAAACCTAATGTATGTGATTCGTACGTGCACGGCAGGGGCGCAGGATCTCATACATGTATTTTAGCTGGCTTCGGCTCAAACGTGACATACATCATGCATTTAAAGGAGACCGTAAAGACGCATGTGAAGATATACATGAATAACTAAATTAGTGGTGATACACCCAGTCAATTCCACCATATTCACCGAAAAGCGCGACGCGACACAGGCCCTTCCAGACCCGCACGGCCGCCTGCGCCCGCTCACTGCAGACAAGAAGAAAAAATAGCCCCAGCTGGCCGATGTTTTATACATGGCGCTTTGAAAAATCAACCATATCCCCTAGCCGCTGCGCCCGAGTATTTTAAAGAAACGGCCGGTGCCCAAGCCCCGCTTAGATTTCAAACGACGGCCAGCCAAGCCCCGTGGGATTTTGTAAAAGCAAACGGCCGAGCCCCAAGCCTCCCGCTTTATTTTCAAAAGCACGCGCCGTTCTGTGCTCCGCTTTTATGAAAAGTTCGAGAAACTTTTGTGTTAAAGGCCATAAAGGTTTTAAGAAACTTTTTCAAGCAAGATAAAGCAAGCAAGCAAGAGAAGTTTTGAGAAGTTTTATAAACTTCTAAGCAAGCAAGAAATGAGAGCTTTATGTTTTAAAGAAAAGCAAAGTTGTTAGTTAGTTAAAGATAAAAGTTTTATAAACTTTTAAAAGCAAGCAAGTACAAAAGCAAGGTGTTTAAAAGTTTTAGAAACTCGAAAAGGTACAGTCTTTCCTGAAAAATATTCAGAAAAGAAGAGCTTACATTCAGATAAGTTTCCTGAAAAGCAAAACCTTTATAAAAGATTACACTTCACTGAAATTGCTAAATTTCATTATTTTCCATTTTAAAACTATTTTCCGTAATGTACGCAAGACGCTGAGCATAATAGTATGGTCCCGACATCAGACAAGTGCCGCTAGTAAGAATATTATGTAAGAAAATACTTTGAATACGTATACCTGAACATAATGCATGCATGTAGCAAGCCAGGAGTAATGTTGGTATGCCAGTTGCCATATTTTGGATATAGTGTAAATTGATGTATACGTGGATTCGACGTCTCATACGCAGTCGTTATGTCACGAAATTTTATAAAATCATGCTTTAGAAAAAGAAAAATTTTTATAGAGGTTTTAAGAAGCAACACGGCCGCTTCACAGAGTTTCTGGTCGTTAGAGGTAAATCTACTGATTTCGTGATGCTCTACACTCGCCACCTGGTAAAGGTGTGTCAAGGTGGTATCAGAGCGTGTCAGATACAATAACCTAGGACATTTAGGGAGAGATGATACCACGCAAGGTGGTATCGTGAAAGATAAGTATCAAGTAACCATGCATATTGTCTGTTAGACACATATCAAGCTCGAGTCAAAGTATTAAAAGTTGATTTTTAGTAATTACAACACTATGTCGTGAAGAGGACGAGGTCAGCCCTAGGAGAGTATTCCAATGGCTTCCGAAAGGCCCCGCAAGATCATGCGTAGAGATTTAGCACGTAGTTGGTTCCACTACCGCTCTATGGAATCACCGCCAGAGTCATACAATCATCCGCCACCAGAGGGAGCCAAGTGCCGGGATGTTTACTAGCAGAAAGGTGTGGCACAGACAGGCGATAGGTCATAGCGACGCTGCCAAGAAATAAGAACCTCCACCAAGAACCCAGAGGTTCCGGGTTGTCCCCAGGAGGTCGATGAGAGAATAAAACCGGCGCTAAGCCATATGACGCAGTGGTGATCCAGAAGTAGCCTGGTTATGGCTAGACCGAGTAAATAAGGTTTACTGAGCATGGGTCGTGATCGATGAGCAAAGAGTCTTGTTTCCAGCTTTTCTAATGGAAGACTCGGGCTAAAAGATCAGGGATGTCAGAAAGGAGGTATCCCCGATGGAATAGCATGAGACCACTTCAGTTAAGAATTCACTGGCGATTCTCTTCTCAGTCATAAGGATTTAAAATTGAGGAGTTCTTCAAATTAGAACAAAAGAACATGTCAGTATTCGAATATGAGAAGAAGTTCTCTAATTAGTTAGATTGGTTCCCTATTCAAGCTTCTGATGAAGTCCTAAAGTGCAAAAGGTTTTATTAGACTACAAGACAGATCGTAGTGTATTTATCGTTGGTCCCAATGTACGATCCCTGGGACTTAGCAGAGGCCGCCCGAGGGTCAGGAAAGCAAAGCACTACGCTTATGTATCGAGTAGTCGAGAGCAAGAGGTGAGGGAGGCACTCAGGCACGTCCAAACAAAGCCCGGACAAGACAAACAGAAGAAAGCAAGAGACAGAGGTTATAGGAGGCCGAGGTGCAGGCCTGAGAGCTATCTCTAGTCAGGGATCATGAGGCCCCCAGCTTGCTAGCAAAGGGCAACTTTAGAGCCCTCCGTTTGTCATATGTGTCAAGTTTACACCAGAATGTAGGGAGATTCAAAGATGGTGGTGTTTCCACCAGGGCCGTGAAGGCCATTTCACGTGAGTGCCCTCTACCGATTGGTGCGAAACACGTAGCGCCTAGCCACCCCAAGCACCGTGAGATTAGCACATAAAAGTCGACAGGGAGAGGTTTCCCAAGTAGAGGGGCCAACACATCCGCAAGCAGAGGTGGTCGTGGTAGAGGTAGAGGCAAAGGCTCCGCTGATACGCACAAAGCCTCGCACTCAGCCGCAGTATGCGCCGGTGACTCACAGAAGATGCCGCGCATGCAGCCCAAATGCGGTCACCGGTATTATTTCTATCCTCGATCACGATGTATACATTAGTGGGACCTGTGAGCCACGCATTCATTTGCATCCAAGCATTTCTGGGGATCGTTTCCAGATAGAGACTAACCATTGTGAGGGTCGTATGAGAGTTTCCTTCAAATTGAGATCCATTATTCTCGCATTGCAGTAGTAAGAGATAGTAGAGTTCCTGATTTGAGGGACAAGAGTTCCCAACTGACCAGCCTTGATGTTAGCTGACTTCATGTGGTTCTATATTTATTTCATTGCCTGCCATAGGAGCCACATTAGATTGTTATAAAAAGAAGCAAAGCCTGACAAATGGAAATCGAGGCAAGTTCAAGGATATGCAGAGTTATCTTCCGCAGATCTCTTACAACAAATACTAGAATGCCGTAAGGTTGTCGTGGTTATCTAGCTTATGTGGTGGAAACAAGAAAAGCAGGGACCCGTGGATGATTCCGGGCTATTAGAGAGTTCCTGCATGTATTCCCAAATGATATCAAGTAGGATTACCTCCAAAAGAGCAGGTGGAGTTCACCATTGATTTGGATCCCGTAGACCTGAGTCATTTCCATTCCCTCCCAGATATTCAGAGAGTTTGTGAGCTTAAGGCTCAGTTAGAAGAATTATTAAGTAAGGGATTCATCCGACCGAGCATATCCCCATGGGGAGAGCCCCAGCTTCTTCGGTGGAAAAGAAAGATTTGGAGTTTTCAAGGTTGTGTATAGATTACAAAAGTAAACTGAACAGAGTTACCATCCGCAATCGCATCCACCCTGTGAATCGATGAGTTATTCGATCAACTCCAAGGATCTCGAAAGAGCACCCAAGATACAGACTTGAGGCCTGGTATCATCGCTTGAGGGTGTGAGGAGCGATGTACCCAAGACTCGCATTCAGACAATCTACTTCGGGCATTACGGGTTTTGGTGATGCCATTTGCTCGAATTAATGTCTGACAATACGATGGATTCATGAACCGTATTCCAAATGGGATTTGATTGGGGTTCGCTTATAGTCTTATTGATGATATTTAGTGTATTCAGTGTAGCTGTAGGAACATCTTTAACACTGAGGATTGTATCGTTGCACTATAGTGAAAGACGCGAGGCCAAGTCGAGCAAGGTCGCTTTGGCTCGACAAGGTGGCATTCCTAGGTCATGATTTCAATGACTGGGGGTGGAGTGTAGATCCCCGTAAAAATGTGGCAGCGGTAAATTGGAAACCACCAAAGAATGTGTCGAGGTCAAGCAGCCTTCCTTGGTTTAGTGTATTAGCGTGAGTTTGTCGAGGGGTTCCAAGATAGCAGCCCCACGACTAAGCCGACAAGGAAAGATGTTATATGATTGCAGATGCCCTGTCGAAGAGTTTCGAGGAGCTGAAGAAAGTAGATTGACTTCACTCTGCGCCTAGCTTTACCCAATGGGAAAGATGGATTTGTGGTTTATATGATGCTTCCAAGCAAGGCCTTGGTCATGGTTTTTGATGCACGAATGATGTGGTGATTGCATATGCCTCTAGACACAGCAGTATTGGATGAGGATAATTGACTTCACACACCCACTTACAGCTAGCAAAGAGCCGTGTTTGCACTGAAAAGAGGACATTATTTATATGGTGTTCCTTGTAGGATCTTTTACAGATCATAAAGTCTTCAATATATTTTCACCCAAAAGAGTTAAACCCGAGGCAAAGAAGATGGCTTCAATTGATTAAGGACTACGATCGTATTTCATATCGAAAGGCTCATCCAGAAAGCTGACGTCAGAGCAGATGCCTCAGTAGGAGACCGAGAGTTCTTTTGTCTCATAGCTAGAGATTAGGTTATCTTCCACCGTTGGTGGATCTAAGAGCTTAGGTGATATGGAGGCCGAGGATTCGTGGAGCCTTATTAGCCATCGCTTCATGTTGGCTCTCTCTTGAAGGGATCGATTCTAACAGGCGGGCCACCGGATCCACAGATGATTAAGCTTCAAGAAGAGATGTAAAAAAGGAAAGAAAGGCAGTTTCAAATCGTAGATGATGGCATGATGGAAAGGACAGAGAATGTGTGTGCAGAGTACGGCGGAATCAAGAGAGACATTCATGGAAGTTAATATCTGATTCACAGATGCTATGCATCCACGTGCAAGCATTTAAGATGTACGTGACTTCAAAGAACATTACCGGGTGGAATGGGATGAAGAAAGAGATTGCAAGTTTCCTGGCCTGCATGTCTAACCCGGCCGCCAGTGAAGCGCAGCATCGTAAGCCCGTAGGAAGATGCTTACCCCTCATTCTGTGGCTGGAAATGGGAGAAGATCACTATGGATTTTGTGACAGGTCTTCCACGGACTCAGAGACAACATGATGCAATATGGGTGATAGTTGATCGATTAACGAAATCTGCCCATTTTCTACCAATTAATGTTGAGGATTCATGTACATTTGCAATCAAATCATCATCAAACGCTTTTTCATGTAAATACAGAAAGTTTGCCAAGTTATATGTAAATGAGATAGTGAGACTTTATGGGGTTCCGCTGGAGCAGTTTCAGACGAGAACCCGTGTTCACATCTGTGTCATTTAGTTTCAGAACAAAGCCATAGGTACTCGCCACATTTCAAAGACAAAGATTTCATCCTCAAATGGGATGGTCAATCAGAGAGGACTATTCGTGACGTTAGAGGATATGCCGAGCTTGTGTGCCGGAATTCAAAGGAAGTTTAGAGCTCACTTAGCACTAATGGAGTTTGCCTACAAATAAATCCGCTATCAAGCCAAGATAGAAATGGCTCCATTCGAGGCAATCAGACGGGCAAAGAAATGTGACTCCAGTGTGGCCGGGATGAGGTTGGTGAGAGAAGACTAGTAGCCCCCGAACTAGCATGATCACTTCGAGAAAGTGAAAGTTGTTCGATAACCCAAGATAGCAAGAGATAAAACAAAAGCGATGCGACAACCGCCGTAGGTGACTTACACCGAGATAGTGACCAAGTCTTTTTCAAGGATTTCCACCTGGAAAGGTGTCGAGATTTGGAAACGAGGCAAGCTTTTAAATCCCGAGATATATAGGACCTTATGAGATTATGAGCAAAGTAGGGCCAGTAGCTTACAAGTTAGTTACCCCAGAGTATCATGATCCAGTGATATTCCATGTATCGATGCTCGAGGAAATATATCCCGCATCCTTCAAATGCACAGAGAGCACCGCTTAAAAGGAAAATTTCGACTTATGAGGAGATACCCAAGTGCATTATAGATCGCAAGGAACAAAGTGCTGAGAAGGAAAGCCGATTCCATTGGGCTAGCTCCCATTAAGCAATCGATGGCAGGAGGCAATACTGGGAAGTCGTGAGAGGCTCGATGCGCCACAAGACTTCACCTCTTATTTTCCTGATGAGGTGATGCAAGCTCCTTCGAGTTTTTAGCCATTTCGGTGACCTAAATGTTCCTAAGGAGGGAGGATTTGTAACACCCTCATTCCGAGAGAGAGTGTACAAAGACATGATAATCGAAGGTGTATAAGAGTACCAAGTGTCACATCAGAGTATTTCGAGATGAAATTAGGAAATTATAAATTTTGGAACCCGGAATTTGATACTTAAAACAAGGGTACAATCGTCATTTAGCAAAAGGATATGTAAGGCATAATTGCTAGAGATTGGCCATAGTAGAATTTCAAAAGTTGGATTTGCAATTAAGAAAGTTGGAGTAGGTGAAAGTATAATTACCTGCTTAAATAAGAAATTAATAATAATGAATTGCCGACTTTTCAGTAAGCTCAAAATCTGTATCTGATGACGAAACGGATCGCGCTAAGCCTGCCTCACGAATTTAGTAACCTAGAAAGTTTCGGCACCCGAGATAGTCTTAATATTTTACTAATTTCTGTGCAACGTTAAGAGTGAAACCTTAAACCGATTTTAGAAAATCTCGAAAAATTGCAAGATATAAAGAATATTCATTTAGATAAATAAAATCAAAACCGGACAAAATAAATTGCTTCAAGGAACGGACAGAGAAAGAAAGAAAAGGGACATGGGTCCTACTTAAAAAAAAAAAAAAAAAAAAAAAGAAGTTAAAAATCAAACCTCAAATGACTCCGACTGGGAGAGAGAGCGCCAAGTACAGAGAGAGATTTTTTCATAAATTTTTTCTTAATTTATTTTCAAATCTACGGAAATCGACCGTTTGATTGGGTTGATAAACATGAAAAGTGCCTACGCGATAAGGCCACGCTGTGAGTACCCAAACACGTGGATTTCACCGAGAATTGCGTAAATATGCGAAACCCAAATTTTAGTTTTTCTCGATTCACGCCATTCTGTTGGTCGAATTTTTCTACCAAAGTTTAGTTACCTGACGCGACGAGCTACGCGACACCAAAATCTTCAAGCTATTAAGGTCAAGAGGTGGAAATTTTCTCCATTTGTATTATTTCGAGCCTAAAGGCTAGGCACGGCTTGAATATTCTGGGTGCCATAAATTCATCCCAAAATTCTTAGGCCGAGTTTAGGAATTTTTAGAATTTTAGGAAATTTTTGGGACTATTTTAATACCAATAATTTAGATCGTTTCTGACGCTTTTAAGTTAAAATTTCGTGGATTTTATTCAAACAATCCTGATGTAATTTTTTGTAAATGTTTTCGTGTTTTTGTGAATTATATGGAAAGTCCCTTTAGTCTAGGGACCAGCCATATGCCTCGTAAATGGCATTTGGGGCCCCACATATTTTCTCGAATTTAATCAGAAGCACCAAGTGCGCAAATTTGCTTTCACTGACGCGCGCGATCTAATACATCGAGTGTGTAGGCTAAAAGCAAAGGCGGGAAAGTTATAACCGTGCCTGCTTAGCAAGCAAAGAGTAAGGATGTTCTAAACTCATTTTTCTAAATACTATGGTATTATTATTATTATTATTACAAATTGCTTTACACTCGGTATTTTATGGTTTTGAATGCAAACCATTTTCAAGAAGCAAGCAATGATATAAAGCAAGCAAATGGTTTGAGTTAAACCATTTTTTGAAAAAGCGCTACTGGTTTTAAAATTGCAAAACCATACTCAAGCAAGAAAGGCAAGTAAATGGTTTTTGAAAGAAACCATTTTTGAAGCAAGTAAGTGTCTACAAATGGTTTCAATAATTAAAACCATTTTTCACAGCAAGCAAATGGTTTTAAATTGTAAACCATTTTTCAAAGAGCAAGCAAGGCAAAGAATGTTTGTGAAAACAGCCTTCCTAGTTCTGGGCTAAGAAACCTAGCCGTATGATTCAAGACGCGCATCACGCATGTGATCTCATACATGCATTTTAGTTTTGCCCTGGCCTGGCAACGAGGGACATACATCATGCATTTAAAGGAGACCGTGAAGACGTACAAGTGAAAGATATAAGTGTTATGAGTCTCCTAACTAAATTATGGTGATGGCGACCCAGTCAATTCCACCATATTCACCGGAAAAGGTGATGCGACACAGTCCTCTGACCCAAGACGGCCGCCTGTGCCTCCGTGTTCACTAGGCACAAAGAAGGTGTAAATAGGCCCCAGTTGGTCGATGTTTATACACATACAAAGCTTTGAAAATCAACTATCGTTCCTGGGTCGCCTGTGCTTCCCGAGAGTTTTAAAGCAAACTGAGCCAAGCCCCGCTTAGATTTCAAACGACCTATTGAGCCAAGCCCTTGGGATTTTAGCAACTAGCCGAGCCTGTGTCCCGTTTATTAAAGAATGCTAGCCGAGCCCAGTTCATGAGGAAAAAGTTTGAGAAACTTTAAAGCAAAAGGTTTGTGAAAGGTTTTAAGAAACTTTTCAAGCAAGATAGCAAGTAAGCAAGAGAAGTTTTCAGAAGTTTTATAAACTTAAGCAAGCAAAGAATGAGAGCTTTTATAAGCCTTTGTTAAAGCAAAGCAAGCAAAGGTTAGTATTAAAGTTTTATAAACTTTTAAAGCAAGCAAGTACAAAAGCAAGCAAGCTAAGAAAAGTTTTAAACTCGAAAAGCAAAGAAAAGCTTCGAAAATATTTGTAAAAGAGAGTTTACATTTTTGAGATGTTTTCCGAAAAGAAACCTTTTATAAAAGATACACTCACTGAGCTCGTTTAGCTCATTATTTTCCATTTTAAAAACTATTTTCCAGGTACAGGTACGCAAGACGCTGGAGCATAATAGGGTTTGTCCTGACATTGTACAAGTGCTGTTAGTAAGAATATTATGTAAGAAAATACTTTGAATATGTATAATGGAACATATGTATGTACATAGAGTAGTTTTGTGAGAATGTGTTGGTATGCTGGTTGCCATATTTTGGATATAGTAAATCGATGTATACAGGATTTTGGGACATGTCCTATACGCAATTGTTTATGTCAAATTTTATAAAATCATAAGTTTAGAAAAAGAAAAATTTTATGTGAGGTTTTAGCAAGCAATACGCGTCATTAATAGGAGTTTCTAGTCGCGAGGTAAATCTACTGGGATTTCTGTGGAGTGGCTTCGTGACGCCCGCCACCGGGAAGCGGGGTGGGGTGTGTGTCGAAGATGTGAGAATAATTGAAGAAAAAGGTAGAAACATTTCCCGGGGTCAACTTTTATTTTACCGCCACCTTTTTCTTCCTTCTTCCCTTTTCATAGCCAAGTTCCAAGATCAATAGCAATGGCTAATTTCATAAAGGATTAAGGTCAAAGACAGAATAAATGATAAATGCAAATACCGCATTCGATCCGACCTGTCTCTTATATTTGGTCTACAAATAGCAAGCTAGAGCTCTAACGATGGTCATTCCTTTTTTTTTTTTATGAATTTCAAAAGGTTGAGGGCTACTTCAAACCAAAACATGCTTCAACTTTTCCCCAAAAAATAACCAAGTAGGTACTTCCAAGATACATACTTGCATGCTGTGTCGACTAGCCGAAATTCTAAAATGCATTGTAAAGCAAAGCAGGGGTATCATGAAATCGCAAGCATATGCGTAAGAAACGAAATGTAAAGAGGTAGGAATAGAGAAACCGACCGACCGCGGCGAAGACCTTCAGCTCTGGTAAGAGATCCCATCAAATGCTGAACAACCGCAGTTTGTACAGACGAGCCACGATCCTTAAACTCAATTGCAACACCAAATTCGCCAAACTCTAACATCGAATACGACTCCATCCTTATGAAAGTAATTCAAGATTTAAGGCAAGAAAAACAACTAAACAAAAAATTAAGAACATCGAGACATCAATCACAAACCCGCAGACAAGACAAAACCAAAGACAATCCAAAATCATATGAGGAAATGAGAAAAATCAAATAAAATTTGACCACAGGATGACGAAAAATGAAAGCGGTTTGTAAGATAAAGGATGAAATGGATGGACGATTTTG